>MU225631.1:976515-1050044 GCA_018584345.1 Thuja plicata | reverse complement strand
GAGTCTAGTTTGAGTTGTGGCAATAAAGCACATTTTATTTAATTAAATTGGATTTACTTTCAATTTTAAAAGTTGAGTTAAACTAGGGATTGACTTGGGAGTTGTCATTCACCTTTGCATATTTTGGGGAATTTGGATCTCTTTAGGGGGAGTTGGTCATTCATTCTCTCACAATAGGTTTTAGAGAATTGGAGAGCTCTTGGTGATTTGGGAATTTTTGAAGAACTGTGGATTGTTGTGGATCTTGGTTGCTTCAAGGTTTCAGGATTTTCTCTTGCTTGTGTGTGTGTGTGTTCGGATCTACATTGTGCCAGATCTGTGGTTGAATTGGGCTTGAGGGTTTCAGATCTACTTTCATTCTCCAAACTACATTCCTCCGTTTCTTGCATTGAATTAAAGGTAGGCTTCATTAGCCTTGCATGGATTCAATTTCGTAGATCAGAGGTTTTCTGTGATTGTTATAATGCTTGTTCTTAAATTTGGGTTTTAAATGGCTTATAGATGTTTTCTATTTTTTTGGGTGTTTCTAGAAACCCTAGATCTCTATTTCTTTCATTCTCTATAATCTTAGCATTGTAGGGTTATGCTGTCAAAATATCAGGAAGGAATTCCCTCTAGATCTCCTATAAAATGAAAAATTAAACTCTGTATATAGTTATACTATAAAAGAAGATTAAATCTATGATTAGACGATGTTTCATTATTTTTGGGGTTTTTGAGAGGCTTGGATTCATGATTTTCACAATTATGTATTCTTTAGTATATTACAGTTATGCTGTGAAAGTTTCGTATTCATATCCCTCATAAATCTCCTATAAATTGAAAAATCATTCTGCCTATAGTTCTGACTATAGAGAAAATTAAATATTTGAAGACCTATGTATTTCTTTGAGGAAAAATTAAATCAAAAGAAAAAAAAACTCCCTCTCTGGAATAATACAGACTGGTGAATAATATCACCCAAAAAGGTTAAAAAGTTAAAAAGAAATTTCCCTTCTATCTTTCCATTTTCGAAAATATACTTGAAAAAAAAAAGATAAACCCCTTTTTGGGGAATGCAAATTGTATTTGTTAAATTAAAAAAAAATAAAGTAAAAAAATAAAATTGAAAAAAAAAACTAAGCGCATAGCACTTTAAAACAAATTTATTTGTTTTAAACAAAAGGCGGACGGTGGGGAGCGGTGGGCTCCACCCACCCACCCGCAGGGTGCCGAGCTCGCAACAGTCGGCACTGCCGTAAGGCAGGCCAGACTGCCAGTGGCAGACCCAGACCTGCTGCGGTTTGTACCGCCGGCGCAGAGGGTGGGGACCACGGGTTCCCCCCCCCCAATGCAATTTTTATGTTTTTTTTTTTAAAAAGTTTTTTTTTATTTAATGTTTAATCAATTTCATTTTTTTTTTTAAATTTAAAAGTTAATTAATTTAAAATTTGTTTAGTTAATTTAGATTTAGTTAATTGAAGATATGTATTATAAATTAGATTTATTTAATTGATTTATATTTATGTTAAATATTATTGTAAATATGATCATACAATAACTCATATTATGGATGGACCATATTATATTAATTTTATGATATGAGTATTTAAATAATATAATTAGTTGTTAATATGAATATTTATTAATTTTTATTAATTGAGAAGATTAATTTCAATTAATAGACTTATTAAGATTGATTTCTAATTAATAAACACATTATTATTAACTTTTATTAAATACGTAATTGTTTTAATTTAAGTTAATCAATAGGGATTTAAAATTTTTTTTTTAAGCGCGATTGAATTTCAAATTATTATGAATGTTATGGGTTAGAGATATGAATGTTATTAACTGAAATTGATAATCGATGCTCGTTGAATTTATATGTTAAGTAAAGTTTCTAGTGGAGTTAACTGTAAATGTTATCCAATATGTTCATTTTTCAGCCCTTTAGGACGTTTTCATTTCTATGCATTCTATGGATCTTTTTTTCTTGAATATGTTGTTATCTGGTACATTAGATGACCTAGGACGTATACAGAGGCTGGGGGGAAGTATTTATCTTTTATGTTACTTCATGGTGTGTGTTATCATATATTACCCTAAATTGACCATGATGACCCTTTCGATTATGTACCTGTGTGTACCTATATGTGACCATTCCTGATTGTGTGGGATACTGGATTTGGGGTACACTAGGGTTGCGACCTATGCTAGATCTGTTAGGATCTTTGAGCTTAGGGTAGGTTACCTAGATGCGTAGTAGGAGGTGGCTTGCAATAAGTTTCATGTCCGTAAGAGACTACTATGTTGCTTATTGTGGAGGTTCTTTAATAAGTGATAACTAAAGACATATTAGAATATAAAATGGATTAATAAGATGTATCCTCACCCATGCTTGAGTTCTAGTATAGGCTAAGATGGTTTGGAGAAGATGTTAGTTGCCCTGCGAGGTATTTGACATAGTTAGTGGGCCTTGTCAGTATGAGAGGACATTAGCTCCGTGTATGGTCACTTGGGTGTCGAAATCCGTTGTGATTATTTGAGCTGAACTTAAGGGTAGACCTACATGATGACACCTTTCTTTACACATGCTAGATTTTCTATGTTGTCAGTTGCCTCTGGATTAGTGAGTCTTACGTTTTATGATGATTAGTACACCTTGCTTAGTGGTTATTCCTTCTTGGTTTTGGATATCCGATTGGGATCTGTTGTTATCTCCTTAGCACGGTGGGGTGGACCTTTGTAGTTCCACAGGGATGGGTGGTAGTGATTCTTTATCCATTGAGATTTGACCTCCTTGTACCAGGTGCTTGATGGTTCATTACAGATGAGCTCTTTATGTTCCTTCATCATTTATTATGTAATTTTATTATTGTAATCTTGTCTTAGTGTATCGCATGTGATACCTAATCTGGAAATTGTAATAGTAAGTAGATTAGAGTGATTACCACATACCCTGCGACATGTGCAGTGGATATGAGTTTATGGTAGTTTCGTGGTTATCCATGAGGATTGTAATCATGGTTATGTAAGTTGTATTTGATATGATTAATCAGATGGAATCTTTTTTTATAATGTTAGTTGTGTTTTGCTTTAAGTAATTCAACATCATGGGACCCTTGAGTCGTGTAATCTATGTGAGTGTAAGACATGTGTATAAATGGTAATTGCTTCCGCATGATTGTATGTTTCTTTATGTTAACTTTAGAAAAACATTATTCAGCACACATAGTGACATGTCTAGGTTAATCTCTCTTGGGTTCCCTGGCGGGGCATTACACTAATATGATTACCTTGCCTTGTATTCGACCTCTCCTTGCAACTACCATAGCTTCAAAATCCTTTGATTCTAAATCTTTTTGTCAATACCATCGGCAGAATGGCCATGATACTGAAAAATGTGATTCTCTAAAGCATAAGGTTCAAGACTTAATTGACTCTAATGCCTTATCTGTTGATAATTTTGATGGTAATGGGAATAATTTTGTCTCTCCTCCTAATCAAAACCTTCAAATCTATATGAAACCTCTTCCCACACATGATACTAATACCATCACTCAACCATCTTCTATGGATATCGTTTACGATTTAAAGATGGATGATCTTAATCACATTGTTAATCATGTGGATAGCATTGTTTCATCTCAACCTATTGTTCAAGATCCTTCACCTCCACCTCAACTTCAAGTTCCATCTAAACCTCAGAAACAAATTAATAATAAACAACCTCGGGAACTTTCAATTACCTTTGATGATTCAGAGAGTATTAAGGCTCCTGATGGTCCCCTTTATATTTATGCTAGGATTTCTAAGATACCTATGCATGGTTGTCTTGTTGATTCCACATATTTACTAAATTTCATTAGTGAGGAAATTTTTTTTATGAAAAATCTACAATGTGACTGTTATGATCCATCGG
Source organism: Thuja plicata (assembly GCA_018584345.1). Taxonomy (NCBI): domain Eukaryota; kingdom Viridiplantae; phylum Streptophyta; class Pinopsida; order Cupressales; family Cupressaceae; genus Thuja; species Thuja plicata. The sequence continues at coordinate 1,046,140 of MU225631.1, read as the reverse complement.
ATGCATGGATCAAAACTTGTAATGGTTTTCTCTATCCCTGAATTGGTTCTATTAAACTTCCTATTGAACTCTATGGAAAGGTTGTAGATACTACCTTCATTATTGTTCCTACATCTGATCAATTTCAAGTCAAATTTGGTTTTCCTTGGATAACTTCTATGCATGCTATTGCTTCTCCTATTCATAAATGTCTTAAGTTCATTCATAATGGAGAAGTAAAAATGATTAATCATCATCTATATCAACCTTCTAGGCCTAGAGATTGTGCTACTCTTGATTTATTTTGGCCATCATTACCTAATTCATGTCATCCTCGCCCTGACAAACTTTTTTGTTCATATAAATCCTATAAAATTCTCAAGATTGTCAAGTTAAGCATGCCTCAGATAGATCTTAACCATGGTCTTTTTCCCACTCCTTCTATACCTCCTTTATCCATTATTGTTAGCTCTATTACTCAACCTCCCAGTGTTTCTTCTCAGGCTACTGAGACTCCTACCAATCCTCCTACAGAACCTATGAAGGAATCAGTAGTTATTCGTCCTAGTTCTCCACATGTGTCAAGCAAAGCAAAATGTAATAAATCTGATAATGAATGTCGTAAGGAGCATAGAGCTAATGCTAGGGCCCATTCTTCTCTTCTTAGAAATTCTTTACCTTCTTTTTATCAACCTATTCCTAATGTGTTGGAAGAAGTTAATATTCACAATGATGTTAAGATGAATGAGTATGATGATCATATTCGCATCTTAGATCCCATTTTAATTAATCTTGATGAGGAGGATACTCTAGATGATCCTATTGATCTTTGTGATGGATATGAGACCATTGATATTGATACTGACTTACCTCATATGATTTCAAATCAATTGATAATTACACCTAGTATCAAGAAACGCAATTCTCAATAGGATCCTTGTTTGGAACTGGCTATTATTCCTATTGTATTGGATATAGTCCCTCTTGCGAGTTTCCCACCTTCCCTAAATGATATAAACTGAGATGGGGAGAGTAGAAAATTCACCTAATTGGCTTATCCTTCATGGCAGCCATTTTTGTGTTTGCATGATGTACTGTGCTTCTCTCGTAATATGTTTGCTAAATGTTTTTTAGATTCTTTTATACGACCCTTGTTACTTTGTTGGTGCAAGGTGATAAAGGAATCAAACCTGTTGTATAATTCCTCTATATGTATCTCCATTATTTGATATGTTTCTTTCATGTTATGTTGTACTTGTGCTATTTTTCATAAATTTTTTCCTTGTGTAGTTCGCTTGGATCTGTGACATGGTAGCACTGATTCTTTTTGGTCTCCATGTTGTGGTCCAAAAAGACTCTTCTTCATAACTCTTGAGTTTTCTTTCCTCCATTGTGATTGTATTTCTACTTTCTTTGGGTAATGATGTCAATTCATTTGAAATAATATCATATCTATATATACATGCTATCTTATGATCATACTGACCCCACAGTAGGTAGATCCCTTCTGTGTTCTTTGTATGTTTATGTGGTATTTCCCTTAATTTGTCTTCATTTGGGGGCATCTTGTAGTGGAAATATAATTAGTAGAGTTGTTTATGTTTCTGTTAAATCCATTTCTCCTATTAAAGTGTTAGTAATGACTTTAACATAGGGGAATACGCTCTACTCACTTTTTTCACACATGCACGTTCAAAATATTTTCAAAACTTAAAAGCTTTTCCTTTTATGGATTAAAGACTAATCCTTAAAGCATGGATATTTTAATTTTAGGATCTCTAGATCCCTCTAGTAAAAATTTACATGAATCTCTTGATCCCTCTAGTTTCAAATTACAATGTTTTGATCCCTTAAGGTTCGAAGGTGTCCTTAAGAATGGATCTCCCTGATGGGTTGACTAGTGAGTAGCCACATTCACTAGGTGGTTCAACTCCATCTTTCTAGTTACACTGTTTCTTTGTATGGTTCTCAATTGGACATAATTTCTCATTGGGCAAGGTAACCATACCCTCTCTCTCTCTTTCTTCTTAACTGGTAATCTCTCTCTTATCATGATCTTAGGGTTGATAAAGACTTAAGACCCTTGGGGGCTTGAGAATTCCTTTGTCCCTTTTGATTCCAATAAGATTATCTATTCTTTATGATCTCCTTTACCAAGAGTTTGTATTGAGTCCATACTCTTGCTAAAGTGGGGGCTAAATGTATAGTCAGGAAATGGAAGCACTTCCATGGTAGACTAGTTTAGCCTTCCTGGTAAGTAGTTTGGGGTCATGTCAAGCGCCTTGAATGGGTTACTGAATTTGATCTAGCTTTATCCCCCTGTTCTACCCCATTTCCACTTTTTCCAACCTATTTCTAGCACCCCAAAATGAGAAATTGAAACTTTGACCTCAGGTTCAAGGTCAACCTTGACCTTGACCTAGGTCACAATCGACCTTTTCCAGACCCGGGATTCAAATTTCAGAATCTCAGGGTTTTTGAATGTCGATCTTTGGAAAAAGTTAATTCCCTCTTTCGGGTCAGCTGTTTTAGACTTCGGGAAAAAAAATCCTAAATTATATTTAACATAGGTCCTCTTCTAGGGTCATGGGTCAAATTAGAATTTAATTCTCCTATGTCAGCCTCTCTAGAAGATTGTGCCCTAATTGTATATAAAAGGAAGCTTTCTCCTCTCATTTTCTCTAAGCTAAGCATAATCAAGAATCATAAAAATTTCAAGACTTGAAGAGTGAATTCCAAAGGTGAAGAAGTGAGATTTGAAGCAAGCCAAGTAGCCATTGAAGCATTCATCCATTTCTCAAGCACTTATCAAGAACTCATTTTCTTCAAGGAGTTCCATTGATTGCCATTGAAGGATTCAAGCTCCATGGAGCCCTCTTGTTGAAGCTTTCTCCATCCACATTCCTCAAAGCCTCTTCCAATTCAAGAAACCATTCAAGATTGGTGTTGAAGATCTACAAGAAATTGATTGAATAAATCCAACATTCTACATTCTACATCCATTTGGTGCATCCATACTTGTGGATTCAAGGATTAAAAATCTCCACAAGGACTTTTACATGAGCAAGGTGAATTGTTTCATTTACTTTGTTTATTTATGCAATTTCAATTATATATTTGAGGTTAATTCCAAAACCGGGGTTTGACCAAGGAAAACCCCTCCCCCCAAAAAACAAACCATTTTTATTGTAGGTATAAGTTTGGAATAGCAGATCGGGACAGAGATTCAGATACCCTTTTCAACAAACTTTCGGGATCTGAAAACAAAATTTCAGTCTGAGACTTTTTAGGTCGATTCTGCCCTAGGACCCAATTGGAAATTCTAGCCAATGGTGACATTGACTTGAGGGTATAAATCATAACTATCTCAGAATAGAAAATTATTTTTGGGTTTTGTTCGTCTTTGTGTTTCTATTCTACATCCAGTCTCAGATTTTCCAAAAACTCAACACAGGCTTCAAAAAACAACATTCTTCAAATCTACAATATTTCAAGGTTAGTAAATTCCTCATATTCAATTCAATTAAGCTTATCAATCTATCTAAAACTATTTCACATTAAAATAAATAAATGGGTACTTAAGATCTTCCTTTTTATTCTTATTTCTGATTGATGGATTCTTTTATGCATTGATCCTACCTTTTGGGTTAATCAATTTGGATCTTTCATTTGCATATCTAAGGATAGAAGGATAAAATATTATTTACCCCCATAACATAATTTAAATGTAAGTTATTTTATTTTTAATAATCCACATTTCATAAAACCCTCATTTCTTACCTTACACTATCAAACTGGTAGCCTTTATTATCACTTTTAACATTTCTGTGAACTGATCTCATTAATGGAAACTGGCATCTAGAACTGGCTTTAAAGACTGTCTGAATTGCATTAAGGGACCCTGAAACCTGGCATAGAGATTCATTAAAAAACAATGAGGATATGCATTGAAATATTTTATCTGATTCAACACTGGGTGCAATATATCCATGATCAAACTTGGCAATCTGGAAAACTGTGCAAAAGTGGATGTCAAAACAATAGAAAATGCATTTGGATTTGACCGTGCAAAAATAGAAAATTATGCTTTGATGCCCAACCGTTGGTTCTAGGAAAACTTTCAGATACAAGGAGCACAAGGAAACCATTCACATCTCAAAAGCATTATCTAATAAAAATTTTCAACCCTCTGAAGATGACTGTTCTATAAAGTCAGTTATGTCAACATCTGCAATCTGCATAAAACATCTTTAGATTTGACTTCTCAAACCTATCAAATGCACACCTTATGATTAGAGACCTTGGGTATAGATTCATTTTCACAAAGTGATTATGAAATTATAACTAGATTTCTCTGATGGTCAACAGGTCAACCAACATTAATCTGCAAAGTCAGCCCTTTACTAACTTCTTGAAAACAAAACAGCAAACATGTAGAAATTGGTTTTAGAAATGGCTGAGAAAAGTGGTCAACTGGATTGTTCCGAGTCTAAAAATCTTCAAGAAGGTACACTTTCATGTTTTAAATACATTGGAACATTAAATTATTCAGGTCATTCAATTGGACACATATTGTGAGACCTCAAAGAAGGCTATCTCATAATTTTGCATTTGACACTGAGAAACTGAATTACTTGCAAACGGAATGACTTTGGCAAACTCTACAAACGAACTCATAGGGTTCTGCAAATGGGCATAGAGGTTCACTTTCATGTCTAAAATATCCTGTAACACTCCATAATGTCATTCCTATCCATCTAGTTAGAGATACAAACTTCTAAAGTAGGTCACTTAATAAAAATGGGAAACATGCATAAATGCAGATTTCGGCAAACACCTCCAAATGGCCATCTACAAAACACGTCAGAACTAAAATATGAGAGTTGGAACCCACTTTACTTGCTAAAATAAAGGTTTTGAACCTGCTCCCCAAGTGGTATCTCATGAAAACCATCAGGCTACTTTTTACAAGCATCCAAAATAGGCCTTCTCCACAAGCTTCTTAGGGAAATTTTATTTAGTAACTCCAAAATTTGAGAGTACTAACACCTCCTTCACTCTCTTCTTCATATTATGATGAAGAGTGTTTCTTAGATCCTCTTTCTTTGTCTTCAACAACCCCTCAAGCTGATTGTACATTATGTTAAAAGACTCCATCATTTTATCGAGTCTATGCAAGTAGGGAACTCCTAGAAAGAAACCTCCAAAGGGGATCCCTTTTTTCTTCATTTGTTTCTCTAGGCTCATTAATTCTTGGTATTGATCAGCCCTTCTTGATACTTCTTCATCTTCCAAGATATTTCTTATGAGGTCCTCTTCTACACACTCCTCATCCTCCTTGATGGTGGTTATTCTTGGAGTCAACAGTTTATTTTTACTTTTGATGAAAACTTCTGGATCTATGTACCTATACAAGGCTACACTCATTCTATACTATCCCAACCATTTATTCATTGAATCCATGGTGCTCTTCCCAATGGTGAAGTTTTATACCTTAAATTGCCTAGGTGTGAATGTACCCTTTCGATGGGGAGCAAAGTGCTCTTTATCAGTCCACATTAACTGCCAGATGAATTCCATCACAACTATTATTGGTGGCACATATTATGGAAGTATGTGCGGTGGCTGGGAGAATCCATAAACCCTCATTAGAGTAAAGGTCTTCTCATAGTAAAAATCTCCCCAATTATGATCTCCTATCCATTTATCCACAAATTGACAAGGCCTGAGAAATTGTAGCATCTTGTGAGAAATATTGTCATATTCACACCTAGCATACTAAAATTAGACACGGAATCCAGTTCTGGAAATCACAAAACTCATTTTTATTGAAAGTATAATTCCAAACTCTAAGCTAGAGTTGAATAGGGTTTGTTTGACCGTGAAACTACATCCTTGGTCTCAAATTTTGTATGTCCATTATGTTGATATTGAAATATAAGGTCATATGCATCAAAAGAGAGTAATACAAGAACTATGGGTTAGTTTGATTTTGGATATCAATAAACTCTTGGTGCATCTGGTCAATGACATACTGAATGTAGTCAAATTCAGTGTTAGCATGTGAATTTTGAAGGTCCAAGATAATCATCAAAAGATCTGTAGGCAACCTTGTACTGCCCCCATCTACCCCCAAAACCCCACACAATCCATAAGCAATATACTTCATACAGAATCTCAAATCCTTGTAGAAATAGGGTGTAGTACAATTTGGTATGCAAACTATGTAATTTCTGTTTGATTTAGGAACATGACCCTGGATCAGTCTGCTGACAATGGTGGCCTCTCTGACATACCTACTCTGTAACCTTTTTAAATCTATCTCTGTGGCACAAGGATGATAAATATCAAAGGCCTTCATGAAATATGCCCTATCCAAAGTAACTAGGGTTGTTCCATCACTATTCTTGATAGTCTTAAAAAGAGTATCATACCTTCTAGCTAACTCAATTAACAAATCTGTATCTACAAAGACATGTAGGACTATGAACTTTGCTAACCCTGATGTCCAGGGGTTTGAGATAGGGGTTGGCTTGTCCTTATTACTATAAAAGTAATTAAAAATATGATAACTAGAAACCATGGGAGTTGTAGGATATCTACAATTTTCTCTATACTCATAAAGGAATTTGATATTTACCTTTTTGCCTTGGTTTATCCCAGGAAATAGAGCTACAAATTATTCAGATTTTTGCCTTTCTGGTCCTCTGCATCTTCACTTCTTCCACTGGTTGAGGCCCCGCTTGGTGCTGCTTGACTCATCTTTTCTGATTCTAAATATTCCCCTAAATAACTGTTTTCTTAGATACATTTTCTTCCTTGCAAATAACTATGAAATTCAAACAATTCTTCACCTCAGAAAATCTTAAAAATTATGCAATCTCTTAGCTCCGAGCTCTTAAAACTTTGGTAAACTCAAATGAAAAAAAGCTAGAGGTATTTATCATTGATAATTCAATGCACCACTCAAGTCCAGAGCCAAGAAATCATTACTCAATCACTTTTGTCATAATTCTGCGTTCTTTGACATCATTTTTTTTCTATTCATGGCGCCTGAAGTTGACAGGTAATCAAATTTGAATAAGCCAGTTGGGAAAGTCATGAGTGCTTTTTCCAGTTTTAAAACCTTATTTTATGCAAAAAAGCTTTAAACTCAATGTGATTGGCTTATTTTTCCTTCCTTTTCATAGCTCAGCAAATCCTGTCAGAATCTTTAATTGGCCAAATTTTTTACATTACAGTGTGAGAATAGTCCCTTACAGTTTTACGATGTCCTAACCGTAGTCTATTATGAGATTGCATGACTATGTTATCTCCAAGTCACTGAGAATTTAGCGTGACCTACATTACATCATGAGATTCAATGCCCACCACAAAATCTTCTTCTTCATCAATAGCCATCTCCAAATTGCTATACAATTAACTTAACTCTAGATTCATTTTGATACTTCACCACTAAGGAAAATGAATGAACTTAATTTAACCCTATGTCTATCTGGAGATCACACGACTGAGAAAACTCAAATTCACTAAATGTTTCTCTCTACCAAGAGTTTTCTCAAAGATTTCACGCCAGCCATACGATTAGATCTTGATCCACGGTTTTCGCTAAGTCTCCTAATCATTTTCTACTTTCATAATCTATCACAATATTACACAACTTCCCTTGATTTCCTTTTGATCTAACGACTTGCACTGAATCTCCCAGTCTTTAGCTTTAACTCCAGTCTTTTACGAGATCACATGACTAAAGGCCATCTTTGAGTCACTGAGAGTTTAGCTCATCCTTGGGTTTACTCCAAGATTTCATGGATGCCATAGATCTCTTTAACCACTTATACAAGTATCACAATCTGAGCATACTATCTCTTGATCATTGAATGCTTTATCACTTATTGACTTCATTTAGCGATTCAATGCTAGCCACAAGATTTAATCTCAATCCACGGTCCAAATTTACTGACATAAAAACTTGACTTGTCATTGACTTAACCATAACAAACCATGGTTCTTCTGGAGACTTAGCGACTGAGAAAACTCAAAGTCATTGAATGATTTCTCTAACTAAGGTTCTATTTAGAGATCATGTGCTTATCCTTAGATCTTATCTCAATCAATGGTTAGCATTAAGTCTCACAACCTTTCTATAATTCATCAAATCCTTCTAAGATCATGCAACAACCCTTGATTTCCTTTTGAATCTGATGGTCTGCGCTGAATCTTGAGACTTATCACTTAACTGCTCTTGCATTCCATGATTAAACGCTATCCAAAGGATCAAAAAACATCTACGATTATTGCTAGATCTCCAGAGATCTCATGAAATCATCAATTTATTGCAATACTAAGTGCCAACCACTTATCTTGATCCTGATCTATGGTCCTCACTTAATCTCATGAGATTTTACTTAACACTTCTTGCATTCAAAGATATCGTGACTAAGAAAAAGAAATAACCATGCTTTTACCTTGGTAAGTTTGCAAGATCACCCAACTGAATGAACTCAAAGTTTCCAGATGATTTACTAACTGAAGAGTTTATGGAGAGATCTAGCACAGGCCATACTATCAATTAAAAGATATAACAAGATCAATGACTATCTCTTAATCTCTAAATCTCTTACTTAACTCTGATTTCTTATGGAGATTATGCGACAAAGCAAAATTGAACTCTGTCTTAACCTCAGGTATGTTAAGAGATTATGCAACTAAGCAAATCTCCAAGTCACTGAGTGATTCTCGTAAATTGAGTTTAATCACCAGATTTGGCACAATCCACACGATGAAATCCTAATCCATGACTGTCACTAAGTCTCTGATTGAATTAAAGTGTATTCTCTTCTTCTTGAGACTACATGACTAGAGCTTGTGCTAAGTCTCCAAATAATTTGGAATATTCGGTCTTGCTTGGGAGATCGGGAGATAAAGACAAAGGCTTAAAAGCACATGACATATAAATCACTTAAGTTATTTCAACATAAGTAACTTCAAATTAGATTATAGTCATGAGGAACTAGGGTTTTTGCATGAAAAGGGAACAAATAACCTAGGGTTTAAGGTTTTTGCACCATTTTTATTTGCATTTCTTGAAACACAGACACTTGTAGGAAAAATTAATGGTATAGTGGAACATATCTTGACACTTCAGGGAAAATTGAGATTGGGAACCAAAAGGTTTATATCAAGACTTGGAAAATTATAAATATATCCAACATTTTCTCTCTCTGAGGATGCTTGAATGCAAGTTCATAGCAAGAACAATAGATCTCTAGAAGGTCGACCACAGCTGCACAAACCTATTATGAAGGAAAACACACAACTAGAAGGAAACACACAACAAAAAGCAAACACACCTGTACATAAAATACAAAACTACTGTGCATGGAAGACAGAGCTAATTGAAGAAAGGCTTTAAGAATTGTCCATGCACTGGAAATTCAAGTAATCTTCATCCATATTCTTTAAAAGTTTCCAAAATTTTAATGAATGACAAAGGGGCCTAACCATAGGGACTCAAATTTTTAATGTTTTCCCTTGTCCTTAGCTCTTGCATTCCATTGAAGAACCATATCATTAGAATGGAACTTCCTATCACTTTCTCTTTTGTCAAAAAGGTATTTCATTTTTTTATATAACTTGACATTCTCCTTTTGACTTTCTCTTCTTATTTCATCCAACTCTACTAACTACACCATCCTTTCTTGCATTGGCTCAAGGACTTCTAGCTCCTCATCTTGGATGAAATTTTACACTGGAAATAAATTATTCACAAGCATTCTAGACTGAACACCATATACTAATTCAAAGGGAGATTTCCCTGTGGCCTTCTTCACAGTGATTTTATCTGCCCATAATGAAAGTTTCAACTTTGCATGCCAGGCTCTCTTGTTGTTTTCTAGGGTCTTTTTGAGAATCTACAAAATACTCTTGTTAGTTGATTTTGCTCACCTATTGTCCTGTGGATGGTAGGGGGATGAATATGAAGTGATGATTCCCATATCAAAACATAAATCAACAAACTTATTAGATCTAAGCACATGGAATTATCCATCACTAACTTTATTGGAACACCAAACCTAGTGATCACATTGTTCATTAAAAAATCAATGACCACTATGCTTGTAGCCTTCTTGGTTGGAATTTCTTCAACCCACTTGGTAAAAAACTTAGTCACTAGAAAAATCTAACTGTGTCCCCCACTTGATTTCTTATAAAAATCTCCAATAAAGTCCATTCCCCATATGGAAAAAGGGGTTTCTAACACTATGGGATTTAAAAATAAGGCAACTAAAAATTTCATTTTGTTGGAGAATCTCTGACAGGGTTCACACTTTCTAACAAAAGAATGGGCATATTTGAATAAACAAGGCCAATAATAACCACCCCTTAAGATTTTATGAGATATTGATCTAGCTGAATAGTATCCTCCACACATCCCAGCATGCATCTCTTTCTGAATATCTTCAGATTTCCCTTTGTCCAAGCATAACAACAATATTCCATCCCTATTTTTCCAATATAAATCACCCTGCAAAAAGACATATCTCTCAGATTGTAACCTCAAGCTTCTCCTTTGATTGTCACTTAAATCCTCCGGGCAGCTAGCATTTTTAAGAAAAAACATAATGTTAGCATACCAGGGTTGCATCTCACTACTTGTAATTGCTTCCTCTTACTAGCTTAGTAATGTGGATCTCTAGGGCAAATTCCTAAATTGTATTGATCCACTTACATCTCTTCCTTGTTACCTCATTGTGGACCAAAATGTCCTTCACCGTAGCATGGGGAACATATGCATTAAATTTTGCACATCTAGGTAAGGTATAAATGCCTTTACTTATTTTACCATGGAATAAGATTATTTCTCCATCAAGTGATAATTCAATTTAGATGCTTGTAATAATTTTCTGAAAAATGCTCTGGGATGTTCAAACCGTTCCTCATCTTTCTGTAGTAGAACTGGTGCAATAGTATGAAAGGATGCAAATGTAAACAAAGAAAAAGGTTTAGTGTAATCAGGAGATACTAGGATAGGGGCTTCTTGGATGGCTTGTTTGATTTTCCCAAATGTTAACAATGTCTCTCTATCCCATTCAAATTTTACATCCTTCTTCAATAGTTTAACTATTGGCTTAACCAACTTAGTAAAATTTGTAATGAACCTCCTGAAAAAGTTAATCTATCCTAGAAATTATTGCACACCTTTTAGGTTCTTAGGAGCATGTACCTTCTAGATAGATTCAACTATTTCAAGGTCTATTCTTACCCCTTCTTTCGATACTATATGCCCTAAAAGCTTTCCCTATGTGACAACAAACTGGAATTTCTTCAGATTTAAAGAAACTCCATATTCTATAGCTTTAATGAATACCTTTTCCAAGTAGTTGCAATGATCTTCATCTCTCTTTGAAAAAGAAGTCAAATCACCCTGATAGACTACCATGAGAACATTTATAAGGTCTTTGAAAGCCACATCCATTGCTCTTTGAAAAGTTACACCAGCATTCTTCAAACCAAATGGCATCTGAGCATACACATAAGTTCCCCAAGGAGTAGTAAATGCAGTTTTGAATTGTTCAGAATCCTTGAACAGTACCTAGTTATAACCAGAAAATACATTCATCATAGAGAGAAAATCACATCCAGTCAATTTTTGCAGCATAGCCTCCATATTGGGTAATCCATAGTTGTCTTTCAGTGAGGTAACATTCAGGTTTCTAAAATCAACACATAACCTAATATCCCCATTCTTCTTTCTGACAGGGACCAAGTTTGACACCCATGATGAATGTCTTATTGGTTGATTAATACCTGCATCTCTCATCTTCATCATCTTTGTTTGCATCTTGGTGGCCAACAATGGATTGATGGGCCTTTTCTTTTGTCTGAATGGTTTAAAATCCTCATTTAAAGGAATGTAATGTTGGAAAAGGTCCTGTATAAGATTTCAAATCTTCATAAGACAAGGAAAATACATTCTTATACCTTTTCAACAATTTTATGAGATTGACCCTCACACCCTTATCCATGTTTTTTCCAATATAGACTAGCTGAGGGGATGTCTCTGATCCCAAATTGACTTCTTCCAAGTCTCCCATCTTGGTATTGGATTTTTGTGCAATTTAATTATCATTAATGCTCAACATGCCTTCCAGTTCAACTAACCCCTTTGGAATATGGTTAGATTCTAATTGGACAATCTCAATCTAAAAAATGCACTCCTTGTTATTTACAATTGCAATCAATTTGTTGGCCCTCATAATGATCTAGAAATTGAATAAATTTGAGGATATCTTCATTATCCTCAAAGACTTTCCAGTTATGAATATTGTCAGGCACTGTAGGCCTTCTCTTGACTTCAACCATAAATACTCCAGCAAGAGTGATATCATCATTCTTTAGAGAAACATTTTCTAAAAAAATTTCCATGATATTATTAGATCTTTCCACCCACAAAATGTTGAAAACATCAAAAAAATCAATCCTATCCCAGACAACATATTTGTATAATTTTAGTCTGTCATCCTTGGTAGCATATTGTGACCTCACTTGAGCTATAATCAGTTGGGAATCTCCATAAATTCTCAAACATTTAATGCCATGCTTGATGGCAATATACATTTTCAAGATTAATGCTTCATATTCAGCTGTGTTATTTGTACAATGAAAAGCCAGTAAAAAAGAATATTTGAATGTAATACATTATGGGGAGATAAATAAAGTATGAGATCCTAATAATTCTTTAAAACATCCTCCATCAAAGTATATTTTCCATAGTCCATCTTGTTGTAGCAACAACTCATCAACAATTTGATAAGAATTACTTAATTGAGGCTTGATCTCCTCAACAACAAAGTTTTCCATATCAATATCTACACAACAATTTAATTGATCATGCATAACCATCTCCACCATGACAGATGAATGAGGCTCTCTATACAACTTGACATTAGTACCATTTACAAGAATTTTTGCATATGATAAATCCAGCTGCAATATTCCATGGAGTGCTGCTTCCCATTGTCTAGATAGAAGCATACCATAATGGGGCTTTGTATCTACAAAAACTATATCCATTCTATAAGTAGCCTCAAGGAATGCAGAAATCTTGACCTCAATGTCTTTTAGTGTTCCTATCATAGAAACCTCTTTGTTGTCCATTGCATAACAACTTTCAGCAGGAGTAGTGACTTGAAGGCCTAATTCTTTCATGACATGATATGACATTACATTGGCTGCAACACTAGAGTCTATCATGCAATTCTTGACTACAAAATGATTTATCGTAAAAGTCACATAAAAGGGATCAATTGACAATGGTTCTTGAGCAATGACATTGCCAATGCATATATTAGAAAATTATTTGCTTTTTTTATAATCGTTTTACTTGTTTTTCCTTTTCCTTGAGTGATGGAGCTTCCTTTTTATCATTCTTCAATGTCAAGGACACTTCTTCTTGGTTTGACATGGGCATATCATCTATCCCTCTTAGGAGTGCAAGTACAACTTCCTTATGCTCTTTTATCTTCAACATCTCCATTAGTGGGACTGAAACTTTCATTTGGGTAAGAGCATGTTTCATGTCAAACATAGGAAATTTAGGAAAGACATCACCTATCTTTGTACCTTTCTTAGCCTTATCAAAAACCATTGGTTCTTTTTTTTTTTCTCCTTCTGATCAAAAGAAGATTCTGCTTGCTTTGCAGATTTATTTCCTTTGCTACCCTTGTGATGAGATTCTGCAGCATTTTGTGGGGCATCCTCTTTAACAACGATAGAGGCAAATTTACCTTGATTAGGCTCAAATGTTCTATTTATTAGATTGTATGCACCCCTAGCCTAGTTTATCATTTCTATGGTTAGGAATCTCTTCTATTCATCACTTGGTAGTCTAAAATGGGGGTGTTTCTTTTCATCACCCACTGCATTGATAGTTCCATGAGATATAATACGAGCCTTATCATTAGAATCAAAGACAAGTTGGGGTTGGTATTCTAGGTACTTGTTCCTTTTTCTTCTCATATCTTCAATAGGATCACCCTTTTTAGGAAACCAGGAATAAGGCTTTCTAACAGTAAACATGTTCATAGCAGGACCTTCTTGTTCAGGACTAGATTGCTCATCTTCCTCATCCATTTGGTCAGCTAGGGCTTGAGCTACCACACATTGGTAGGGAGAATGAGGCATGTTTCAAGAAGCACACCAAGGAGTGTTTTATACATAATTTGATCTATTCCTCTTCAAAGGATTAGGGAGTTCCTTGGACTTTTGGTTCTCCTAGTTTTCAGGGACTAGCTTACCATTATTCCAATTGGTTTTGTATGGGAAATCCCTCAAATTAGGTTTCTTATCAAACCTTTGGTTTTGATACTTGTTATCTTGGTAGCCTTTGTCATTTTTTATCCATTTTAGCAGTGAGATCTTTCACTGAACTCACCAATTTATCGATCGTGTCATCTTCTTTGACAGTTTTGCTTGCTTGTCCCTTTTCTTCCCAAATTTTACTTTCATCCCTCTTCCCCATTTTTCTTGATGCCCTCTTATTACTTTCAATGTCAATAGCTACTTTATAGGCATCTCTTAGGGTAAGTGGGGTTTCTTCCCCTAAGTAGGTAAGACATCTTACCATCAACAAGATTAAAGTAAGTGGTTAGGCATACTTCCTCATCCAACCTCAACACTTGGAACAATTTGGTCATGGCCTTTTGAAACCTATTGTTAAAGTCTGCTATGCTCTCATTTGGGAACTTCTTAATGTTGTTAAATTCATTTAGCATATAAACAGATTTCACATCTTCTATGTATTGTTCCCTAAAATATTTTTCAAATTCATTCCAAGATTCTATGCTATCACTAGGTAAATTTCTAAACCAATTCCTTGCATCTTCAATTAAAGATTGAACAAAAAGCTTCATGATAACATCTTCATTTTCTATTTCAAAATTAGTTATCTTATCTGTGAAAGCTTTTAAATGTTCTTCATAGGTTATGACATTATTTCTTGTGAACTTAGGGATTTTATCTCTTACCTCATTTGGAATCACATTGGGATGACTAGGAATTTCATCAAAGAAAAGAGCTCTATATCTGTCCAGATGAACAAGCCTTCTTTGGAAGTTTCCCAAAGAATTGTTTGCACTTAGTCCTATTGCACCTCCTTGATTTTGGGTGTGTTTAGGACCTCCTTTCTTTAGACCAAAGATTTGAGTGTTTGGACTAGGACCAACATGTTGAACATTTGGACCAACACCAAACTATTGGGTAGCTGGGCTAGCACCACTTGGTGGATTTTGAACATTAGGACCAGTAGTTTGGACACTAGGACTAGCACCACCTTGATTTTGTTGTTGTGTCCTAGTATTGAAAAGAGTTAAATGACTTGTAGTGGTATTAGTATTAGCATGCAAGAAAGCTATCCTCATTTTCATGTAAGCAGCAACAACCTCTAACTCCATATTCTCTAGCTGCTTGGCTAGATCTTTTTTGGCTTTTCTAGCTTGCTCAATTTGTATTTCAACTTGAGACATCCCTACAAGTGAAAATTTAATTTTCTTTGGCTCATTAATACTAATATTACTATCCTTTTTCTTACCTTTGTCAGAGACATCTTTATTTCTTTTTTGGAGCTTTGTATTCTACTCAATCTCATGAGGGTGCAATTGCCTCATGAGAGGTCCTTCTTCTACAAAATCATCTTTGCTAGAGTTTTCCTTCCTATTTGTAGATTTTTTCCTTAAGAATTCAAAGTCACAAAACAAATCCTTGTCTATACCTTTACCCTCTTCATTTAGGCTCTTAGTCTTTAGCTCATTCCTTCTTGTCTCTGCCAAGATTTCTCTCTCGGTTAAAAAGTCATAGAGCTCTTGTTCACGCCTCTTCCTGGCTTGAGCAATTTCTGATTCTTTCTGTTTCTTTCTCCTTCTCAAAGCTAAGACTTCCTCTCTCAACTTTTCAGAATCATAAGATGTGGTCTCAGTAGTAGAGGTTTCCCTTGGTTGTTCCAGAGTTTCTTCTACAGGGAAAAATCATGCATCTGTCATCTCTACCTCTCTGAAAGGGTCAAAATTTGCATCAGCCTTATAAGAATTTACTGGCCTTGGTGGATCTGTACTTTCAAATGAGGATGACCTTGTCTCAGGGACATAGGTCTCCATTCTCCCCTTTGAAGTTCTTGGGGATTCTTGATTTGATCCACCTCTCTTGGACCATTGTCTCCTTCCAGGTGTATGGAGCTCTTCTCCTATATTCTTTTCAGGGTTAGCTCTAAAAAAAGACCTGGTGTTTCTTTGTCGACTCATTTTAAAATCAAACAAAACTTTTCAAAGTTGTAATATGAAAATCACATTGGAATACATAGAGTTAGAGTTGATACCCACAACTAGTATGGGAAAATATCAATAAAATGATCAAGAAATGGACAATAAACTATTATTCATTATGGAATTTATAAAAAATCCACTTCTCTCTAGAGATTTTTTGTTAACTCAGAACTCATTCAAAGTATTTAGAAAGATACTACGTCATAAAATCTAGGATAGACTAAACTTGGTATACTTCAACTTTTCACAGCAGAGTCAGCAATTTGTTAGAGCTTTTTCTTGCAGAATCTCAATACAACATCAATGCTTGACTCTTAGATTCCCAATTCTCGACTCATGCAAGTAAAAGTATAATTAACAAGGATTAATCCTCCTTCTTTGAGATCCATAGGCTCAAGAAAGTGTACCTCTATATATTACTACTTTTCAATAACTATAATAGTGGATTAAGGGTTACACTAATTTATCTATTTCCTTTTACTGCAAAAACTGATAGAAAGTCCTAAAAATGACTATGATTAGTTTAGCACAGAGCTTAACAAGCCAAACCATGGACATGACAATAGAAAATAATAGTGAAACAAGGATTCTCATCCTTCTTGTTTTTAGATTTCTTGAGTCAGGAAGGTTAACCTAATGATTCTCTCTCCAAGGAATCAACAAATAAAATTGTATTTTCCATACAAATGATTAAGCATGTATGTTCTTGATAATAGAAATGTAAATGATTGTTTATATTTGTGATTATGATCATAATTGCTTACAAAATCTAGAACAGTGCCTAATCCTAGACAAAGAGTCAAATAAAATCTATATTCAAAGAAACTAATTAATGGAAACACATGTGAAGCCTAGATAGAGTGCCTTACAAACTATCTTTTCATTCTCACATTCATGTATCAAATTCTCACACTTATATCTAACCCTCTGTAACTATTTATAAGACTTACTCCTTCCTTGAAAAAAACTTACAAATAATCACATAGCTACTTTATAAGTGGTATTTTTAAGGTGCCTTACAAATTAAACATACAACAGTATAAACATAAATACAAGAAGACACCATAGATGTGAAACAGTGAACCCCAATGTATTTTATTAATAAACTTTCATTTCAATACATTTAGAAAGACCAAAAGCTTGAAAAACCAGACAAAAGTAAGAATTCTGCCTTGCAATTGTAGATTCACCATCTTTAACAATATATTACATCTTGCTATATATAGAGCACTATCCATCTTGGAATCCTTAAAGAGAAAGGATGCAAAAAGATTCAAATAACTAGGCTAAACCTAAATCTAAAAAGTGCTAGAAGACAAAAATACATTTACATTTTCAGTCAGTGGAAAGTCACTTTAGTAGAAGATCTGATATGATTCCAAATCTTTAACAGCTGGCACCTTTGTCAACATATATTTTGGGTAATCTATTAAATTTATTGTGAGCCCTAGTGACCACCAATGCAGGATAACTTACACTAGTCTTGTTGATGATTATCCTCCCTGTGCTCATTGATCAGGTGCCAGGTGTTACTTTACTCCTCATCCAATACATCTAAGTTAATGGTTGAAGGATTTTTCTTCTTGGGATTTGTAATGACATCCCATTGTGCAACCTTTGCCTCTGAAGGCCAATTAAATCTCTGAATACTCTATAGTTGTGCTTTCTGCCTATCCCATCTAGCATCTGTTATGACCTTGACATTTGTTACAAAATTTATGAAGTTTGTCTCTGCTTTAAAAGATTCATATCAGGTCCTATTGAACCTATCCATATCCAAAGCAATATTATCCATTATAAATGCCTCTTTAAAATGAAATAAAGTATCATACTCATTTTTCCATTCTCCTATGGCTTTGATCTTATCATCTTCTCCATTTATTGAAGGAATAAATCTATTATAATCTAGGCCAAACATGTTCATCCTTGCCTGTATCTAATTTTCTTTTCCTTTAAAGAAAGACAAAGTAGCTCCGATTTGTTCAATTTCTTCCCCCACTTGACATACAATCTTAGGGAGATCTATCCTATGTGGCTTCAAGGCTTCCAACCTTTCAAATAGTGATGCCCTTACTAACCAAGTGCCAAAATAAGGATTCAAGGTTGTAATATGGCTTTTGACCTCTATCTCTAGGTTAGATAGTTTGCTATAAGCATTATGCACCACATAAAATTTACTTTTCAGGACATCTATCCTGTGTTGCAATATTATCCATAGTGCTTCCAGAGCCACTTTATTCTGATCTTTGTCCTCTTGGTCTGTACCAAGTGAAAAACTTCACATGGTCTCAGTTTGAGCATTCACAACTTATTTAGGTGGGGCAAGGATAGTCTTGGGGGCCTCTTGTAGCTTCTTGTTCAATTTCTCCACCTTCTCTTCTAGTGACTTGATCTTAATCAAGCCCTTTTCTATGTCTTTCACTACAATACATGATTCATAAAAAATATTTTGGTATGTCTTGGACATTTTCTCTATTTTAGCCTCATTCAGATATGCAAAATTGGTAAGATCCTAGGATATTTCTAGGTCACCAGTATTATGGATAGAACATATGATCTTATCCCCATCCATCTTCTCTTGCACAGTGATTAATGATCGCTTTTGGTTCTTAGGTCCTAGGGACCACATTGCTAAATTTTGGGATCGTGGATCATATCCACATCCCCTAATCATCTCCCCACTTGTGTCTCAAAAGACAGATTTGCATCAGGTTGCCTTCTGATTTGATCAATTATGAAGTAAGAGGCCAAATCTCAACAAGGTACAAGAAGCTATTAGGATTGGATAATACTGAGAGGGGGGTGAATTAGTATTGCAAAACTTAATTAAATTCTTCAACCATTTAAATATTAACCATAAACTTGCATTAAGAAAAAGAACATAAGAAAATGACACAGTACTCATAACACCATATTTTGTTTTCGAGGGAACCCTGGCCAAGGGAAAACCCCAGTGGGGATAGTACCCACAAGCATATACTAAAGCATAATTTCCCTGTTAGGAGACCTAGCCTTGTTAGGAGCTGAATATTACATAGCACATTTCATTTTTAAAGGAATTAAAACCTTGTTAAAGGTTCCCAACACCCTATTAGGGGCCAACTCAACTTACAGCTCTTACAAGATAACCCAGGTTACAAAGTGTTCTTAGTCATGAACAAAATAAGTAACACTAGTGATTAGATAGTTCCTTTATATTTCTTCAATGATCTTTGTCATTCTCTACTATTCTATTTGCTTAATCATTCATCCAACTCACCACAACCAACATCTATCTTTATCAAAAAGATCTTACATATATATGTCACAACTTTATAAAGTCGACTCCCAATATGAATATTATAAATATTACAAAGTCAGACTTCAATAAAAAATACATATAATATAGTAAATATCAAAATCATAGTCAGCACTCTTTCATAGTCAATGTGGAGGTTATCAAAAACCAAAATACAACTTTGATTTTCTGGAGTCCAATTCATACTCCCTCAATCTTTGCTACTATCCAACTGCTCTGTATTGTTGTTCTCTTGCAATCTGTCTATCTCCAATTATTTATAACTCACCGTAGACATAACCAAAACCAAATATATCTTAGGTGGAGGTCATACATACCCCATACTATCTTCCTCTAAGCTCTCTTTCCCTAAATCATCGATCTTGATCTTCGACATCCAAAACACTTATGTATCTTTACTTCTATACTTAGTCAATTTATGAATCATCAAAACTTATCTTTATAGGAATCGATCTGAAACCCAGATGTGTTTAGATAAATGAAAACCAAAAATTGAATCACATTTACACAAAATTGATCAATTTCCAACAATCTCTCCCTTTGGCATTGATGACAACACTTAACAAAAAAAAAGAGAGTGTGTTCCAACAAAACTGTCGTCTCTATATTTTTCTTCCTTCCTCTTCTTGTCTCTTCTCCCATATTATATTTTTCTTTTCTTTATTATCATTATTATATATATATATATATATATAGTCTCTTCTCCCCCTTTGACAACAATGACAAAGGTGCATACAAAATAGTAGGTTTTAGTGCTTGCTCACCAGTTTTAGAATACCCTGAAAAGAATCTTCCAAGATCTTCACTTCTACATTCCATGTCTTGAACAATATTTGGATAATGTGAATTAATCCATTCATTGTAAATTACGTGGTCTCAACTTCTTTTAATTCTGTGGGCATAGATTTAGTCAGTGAATCTGTTACTTTCTTCAAGTCTGAGAGATGAACCTCAAGTATGGATAACTTAGGAGTGATAAAGCTCTTTAGCAAATTAAATCTTCCCAATACTCTCCCTTTCTAATTATCAAATACACTAAGTTTAGCTACAATTCTTGTGACTTCCTTGTCTAATTCTTTTGTGGATTGTGAAGATGTTTCACAACTGTCCATCACACTGTTCAGAGTTGCCCTCTCTTTGGCAATAACGTCTTCTACATTCTGAACATTCCTTATTGGATTCATGCAATAACTAAAGAATTTTCTCCCATGTCCAATGCAGAATTTTTCATTTTTCAAGCAAGTTTTCACAATGCCTAAGTCCCATGTGATAGACTTGCAAACTGCTGTTAACTTCTTCTTTGAATATGTCTTCTCTGCCTTCTCCTCTGAAATCTTTAATAAATTCTCATAGTGCCCATCAAATTCATCAAGTGTTATTCTCAAATTTTCAATGTCATCTTTGTGCTAGAAAACAATAGGTACTGGAAGCAATTTGTTTACAGTATCAATTTCTCTTGTAATTACTTTAGCCTTTTTGTCTCCTTTCTATTTTGATCTTTCCTTGGCTTTGTTCAAAGAAGTAAATGCCAATTTTACCAATTCAACTTCATCCATGCTATCAACATTTACATCACTGCTTGCCAACAATGAGATGGGTGATGTGTTTACCTCTTTCTTTTCATCCTCTTTCTATTTTGTCTTATGTTATTCTTTCTCTTTGTGTTCAACCTCATCTTCTATAGAAGTGTCCATATTCCCTACAAAAGGGTCCTTTTCATCTTGAGAGGTGTCAAGAGTTATTGCCACACCAGAAATATTGAAATCTAGTGGTGGATCTATTCCGCTCTTCTCAGAAGTTGTCTTTGTTGCTTTGAGTTTTCACCCATTCCCAATTGTGTAGGCGAAGTGGTCTTAGGAGGTGCGGGCTTAATAGAAGTAGTATTCATCAATATATTCTCTAGTGCCTTCTATGTTTCCTTAGTGACTTCATCATACTTCCTCACCATGATTTTCAAAAATCTCACCTTGGTCCTTAACAGATGTTTTAATTCCTTGTATATCATACTTACAATGCATGTAAGCCCTAATATCTTCTATGTGTAATACACCATACATGGTTTGGGAAAATTCTCCCTCTGGATCCTCTTCACATGAGTTGAATGGATGTTTCTTAAAGTTATACCTAGGTCAATCTATAACATCAAAAATAATAGGTGCATCCATAGCTAGATGATGTAAATACCTTTCTTCTGCTAAATTTTGAGTTTATCCTTCAATCGATCATGCACGACCAACGTAGAATAGTTTGAATTTATCTACTCTTTGATCTCCTTAGCTCTCTCTTCATCAAATGGTAAAGAGATAGGTCATCAAATGGTGCTTTATAGAAGTTTAAGTCATAAATTTCACTTTTACTCAAAAGTGTCCAGTCGGCTATTAGATCTCGCAAACAAAATATATGCTTTGGCTGATGTTGTGCTCTTAGATGTACATTTCATGATGTCAGTCAGGTTTATACCCAAGCTTGCTCAAGCTCAATCCATGAATCTCAGGGTAGGATATATTTTGATGTGTGTATCCAATGCTCCCCCTAAGGCCATGATTGGCCAATTAGGTTGATTTTGTTTTTCTACCATCAGGCGAAGATCCAACAGCATCTACTGACTCTCCCTGAATTGATGTCTCACTTGTTTCTTTGATCTTCCATATCTTACCACTATTTCTATCTTCTACCTTCTTAAAACAAATTTCAAAATCATTCTTTAAATCTACAACACTCTTTCCAGTATCATTTGCATTCTTTTGTCAATTCATAGGAGGTGGTACTCTTTCTTGATTAACTTGCAGCTTATAGTACTTCGCAATGTGTCCAATGTTATTACATTTGTAACATGTGGGTTTCACTATAGATTCTCTTCCATTGTCTTTTCTATATCCTAATTGATTAGGTTTTCTGCATTCTTCTTTCTTGTGCCCATATCCATTATAGTTAAAACAATAGCTAGAAAAAGTTCTAAAAGGGGCATTACCTCTACAGTCTCTCTTCATGTGCCCAAATTTGTTGCAACCAAAGCATCTACCTTTGAAGGATCTGATCTTCTCTTTAGGTTCTTTAATAGAATGTTTCTCAGCATCAATCTTGTTGTTTGATTTCTCTTCCTGATTCTTTGAACATTCAGCTTCATTGAAGCCAATACCAGTAATATCACCTTTAGGTTTCTATTTGTCTCTCTGTTCATCAATCAAATCACTGCTGGTGTGAAGTTTCTCAATGTGTTTCTTTGCTTCAACAAGTTCACCTTTTATAATCTGATTGTATTTTTCCATTTCCATATACTTATTCTTGTAGTTGTCAGCGTCATTCTTCATTTGATCTTATGCACTATTTAAATCTTCTTCAATTTTCTTCTTACCATCCTTCTATAGCTGTATTTCTTTAGCCATAGTCTCATTTTTTAGTTTCAGAGTTTCATTCTTTTCTTTTAGTTTCTTCACCTAATCTGAACTGTCTTCATCTGAATCTTCTTTTCTCTAAACCATAAGATCTTGTCTTTGATTTATGGAAAGCTCACGTTGTTATTTGAGTTTCTTTATAAATTTCTCAGCTCTTCCCATGTTGAATCTCAACTCTCCATTTTCTTCTTTTGCTTTGTCAAGGCCTTCAAGTGCATGATCAATGTTTTCTTGCAAACTGTCCAAATCCATTATGATCTCCCTCAAGCTATTAGACTTTATCTCCAAGGGACAAAATATCTGATACCAATTGTTAGGATTGGATAATACTAAGAGGGGGGTGAATCAGTATTATAGTACTTAATTAAATTCTTCAACCATTTAAATATTAACCATTAACTTGCAGTAAGGAAAAGAACATAAGCAAATGACACAATACTCATAACACCATATTTTTTTTTGGAGTAAACCCTGGCCAAGGGAAAGCCCCAGTGGGGGTAGTACCCACAAGCATGTACTAAAGTATAATTTCCTTTTTAGGAGACCTACCTCTGTTAGGAGCTGAATATTACATAGCACATTTCCTTGTTAAAGGAATTACAACCCTGTTAAAGGTTCACAACACCTTGTTAGGGGCCAACTGAGCTTACAACTCTTACAAGATAATTCAAGTTACAAAGTGTTCTTAGTCATGAAAAAAATGAGCAAAACTGGTGCTTAGATAGTTCCTTTATAGTTCTTCAATGATATCTATCATTGTCTGCTCTGATATTTGCTCAATCATTCATCCAACTCACCACAACCAACATTTTTCTATATCAAAAAGATCTTACATATATATCTCACAACTTTACAAAGTCGACTCCCAATATGAATATTACAAATATTTCAAAGTCGGCCTTCAATAAAAAATACATTTAATATAGTAAATATCAAATGCATAGTCGGTGCTCTTTCATAGTCAATGTGGAGGTTATAAACAACCAAAATACAAATTTTAATGTCTGGAGTCCAAGTCATACTCCCTCAATCTTTGCTACTGTCCACCTGCTCTGTATCACTGTTCTACTGTAGTCTATCTGTCTTCAATTATTTCTAACTCACCATAGACTTAACCAAAACCAAATCAATCTTAGGTGGAGGTCATACATACCCCATACTGTCTTCCTCTAAGCTCCCTTTCCCTAAATCATCAATCTCGATCTTTGACATCCAAAACACTTATGTATCTTTGCTTCTATACTTAGTCAATTTCTGAATCATCAAAACTTATCTTTACAGGAATCAATCTGAAACCTAGATGTGTTGCCATAAATGAAAAACAAAAAGTGAATCACATTTACACAAAATTGATCACTTTCCAACAACAACATCCCACTAGACTTAACTAGTTGCCTAGCCTCCTCAGGTGTTATTTTCTCTATTTTAGGATCATATTCCTGCAGGGCTTGCAAAGCTTCACTTGGCACCGAGTCACCTTCTATAAACTACAGTTGTGCTCCTAGTTTTTGCTGCTTCATCCATATTAATAAGTTCTTGAACTCCTCTAGCTTGATGAAAGCGTCATCATTTAGGAACTCCTAGTGAATATCTCTTTCATCTTGACAGAGTAGAAGGGGCAACTCAACTTCTTCTTGTGCATCCTTCTTTTGGTTTTCCTGAGTTGGTGGTCATATGGCCTATTACTAGCAATGAGGGCACTTATGTTATCTTTATTATTCTCCTGTTCCTTGGCATGAGAAGGATTTACTGATTCTATTATGTGTTTTTCTTTGGGGGCTCATCAGCCACCTCAGTATCAAACACCTCTGTAAGGTCTACCTCTATAGTATTCTCTATTTAGGGTGGCTGATCCATGGGAGGAGGGTTATGAACTGCGTAATCTCCTTCATTGTCTTCTTCATATTTTGATGAAGAGTGTTTCTCAATGCCTCTTTCTTTGTATTCTGTCAACCCCTCAAGATAATTGTACAATGTGTTGAAAGACTCCATCATTTTATCAAGTCTATGCAAGTAGGGCACTCCTAGAAAGAAACCTCCAAAGGAGATCCATTTTTTCTTCATCTATTTCTCTAGGATCATTAACTCTTGGTATTGATCAGCCCTTCTTTCTACTTCTTCATCTTCCAAGATATTTCTTATGAGGTCCTCCTCAATACACTCCTCAAGCTCCTTGATGGTGGTTATGCTTGGATTCAATAGTTTCTTTTCACTTTTGATGAAACCTTCTAGATCTATGTACTTGTACAAGGCTACACTCATTCTATACTATCCCAACCATTTATTCATTGAATCCATGGCTCTTCCAAATGGTGAAGTTGTAAACCTTAAACTGCCTAGGTTTGAATGTACCCTTTCGATGGGGAGCCAAGTTCACTTTATCAGTCCACATTAACTGCCAGATGAATTCCATCACAACTATTCTTGGTGGAACATATTGTGGAAGTATGTGCAGTGGCTGGAAGCATGCATAAACCCTCATTAGAGTAAAGGTCTTCTCATAGTAAAAATCTCCCCAGTTATGATCTGCTGTCCATTTATCCATAAATTGACAAGTCCTAAGAAGTTGCAGCACCTTGATGGGAAATGTTGTCATATTCACACCTAGCATACCAAAAATTAGACATGCAATCCAGTTTTGGATACCGCAAAACTCATTTTCATTCGAATTGTAATTCCAAACCATAAGCCAAAGTTGAATAGGGTTTGGTTGACCGTGAAATTGCATCCTTGGTCTCAAATTTTAGATGTTTGTGCTCTTGATATTGAAATACAAGATCAGATGCATCAAAAGAGATTAATGCAAGAACTTGGGGTTGGTTTGATTTTGGATATCTATAAACCCTTGGTGCATCTGGTCAATGACATACTTAATGTAGTCAAATTCAGTGTTAGCATGTGAATTTTGAAGGTCCAAGATAAACATCAAAATATCTGCAAACAACCTTTCACTACCTCCATCTATCCACAAAACCCTACACAGTCCATAAGAAATATACTTCATATAGAAGCTCAATTTCTAGTAGAAATAGGGTGTAGTGGAATTTGGTATGGCAACTATGTAATTTCTGTTTGATTTAGGCACATGACCCAGGATCAGTCTGCTGGCAATGGTGGCCTCTATGACATACCTACTCTATAACTTTGTTAAATCTATCTCTGTGGTGCAAGGATGATAAATATCAAAGGAATTCATGAAAGATGCCCTATTCAAAGTAACTAGGGTTGTTCCATCACTCTTCTTGATAGTCTTAGAAAGAGTATCATACCTTCTAACTAACTCAATTAACAAATATATATCTACAAAGATGTCTAGGACTATCTACTTTGCTAACCTTGATGTGCAGGGGTTTAAGATAGGGATTGAATTTTCCTTAATGCTATAAAAGTAATTAAAAAGATGATAAATAGAAACCCCGAGAGTCCTAGGATCTCTAAAATTTTCCATATCATCAGAAAGGAATTTTTCATTTACCTTTTAGCCTTGGTTTGTCCCTGGTAATAAAGCTACAAATTCTTTAGAGTAGTTCCTTTTTCCTTTTTGGTCCTCTACATCTTCACTTCTACTGGTTGAGGTCCCGCTTGGTGTTGCTAGCCTCATCTTTGTTGATTCTAAATATTCCCCTAAATAAATATTTTCTTAGATATAGGTTCTTCCTTGCAAATAAACATGAAATTCAAACAAATTCTTCATCTTATAAAACCTTGAAACTTATGAAATCTCTTAGCTCTGCGCTCTTAAAACTTTGGTAAAGTGAAATGAACAAAAGCAAGAGCTATTTATCATTGAGAATTAAATGCACTAGTCAATTCAAGAGCCAAGAAGTCATTACTTAATCACTTCTATCTTAACTCTTCATGCCTTGACATCAATGTTTTTCTATCTGTGGTACCTGAAGTTGACAGGTAATCAAATTTGAATAGGCTAGTTGGAAAAGTCATGAGTATTTTTTCAAATTTAAAAAATTATTGTCTATGAAAATACTTTAAACTCAATGTGATTGGCTTATTTTTCCTACCTTTTCACAGCTCAGCAGATCCTGTCAGAATCTTTCCTCTTTAATTGGCCAATTTTTTTACATTACGGTGGGAGAACAAACCCTTACATTTTTACCATGTCCTAACCATAGTCTATTCTGAGATTGCACGACTGTGTTATCTCCAAGTCGCTAAGAATTTATCTTGACCCAGATTACATCATGAGATTCAATGCCCACCACACGATCTTCTTCTTCATCAATGGTCATCTCCAAGTCGCTACACAGTTATCTTAACTATAGATTCATACTGAGACTTCATGACTAAGGAAAATGAATGACCTTAATTTAACCCTAAGTCCATCCGGAGATCACGCGACTGAGAAAACTTTAAGTCACTGAACATTTCTCTTTAACTTGAGTTTATTCAAAGATTTCATGCTAGCCATATGATTAGATCTCGATCCATGGCATGCGCTAAGTCTCCTAATCATTTTGTACTTTCATAATTTGTCCCAAGATTACATGACTGTCCTTGATTTCCTTTTGGTCTAATGGCTTGCGCTGAATCTCCCAGTCTCTAGCTTTAACTCCAGTCTATTATGAGATCATGTGACTAAAGGATATCTCTGAGTCATTGAGAGTTTATCTCAACCTTGGGTTTACTCTGATATTTCATGCGTGCCATAGATCTCCTTAACTACTTATATATGTGTCTCAATCTGAGCATACTTCTCTTGATTTTTGAATGCTTTATGATTTATTGAATTCATTTAATGATTCAACACTAGCCACACAATTTAATCTTAATTTGTGGTTTAGATTTACTCACATCAAAAATTGACTTGGCTCTGACTTAACCAGAACTAACCATGGTTCTTCTGGAGACTTGGCGAATAAGAAAACTCAAAGTCCCTGAATGATTTCTCTAACTCAGGTTCTATTTAGAGATCACACGCCTATCCTTAGATCTTATCTCAATCAATGGTTAGCATTAATTCTCACAAGCTTTTTGTACTTTGTCAAATCCTTCTGAGATCACATGGAAACCCTTGACTTCCTTTTGAATTTGATGGTCTATGTTGAATCTTGAGACTTATCACTTAACTTTTCTTACATTCCACGATTAAACGCTATCCACAAGATCAATGAAACATCTACGGTTATCGCTAGATCTCCTAAAATATCATGACATCATGAATTTATTGCGAGACTAAGCGCCAAATACTTATCTTGATCCTTATCTTCGGTCCTTGCTTAGTCTCATGAGATTTTACTTAACCCTTCTTGCATTCAGAGATCTTGCGACTAAGTTAAAGAAATAACCATGCTTTTACCTTGGTAAGTTTGTGAGATTACATGACTGAATGAACTCAAATTTGCCAGGTGATTTACTAACTCAAGAGTTTATTGGGAGATCTAGTGCAGGCCATACGATCAAGTCAAAGATATAAAAATATCAATGGATATCTCTTAATCGCTGAAGGAAACCCTGACTTTAGCATTTGTTTAGAGATCACATGTCATCCGCTCATCTTGGAAAAGATCAATGGCTATCTCTTAATCTCTGAATCTCTTACTTAACTCAGATTTATTATGAAGATTACCCAACAAAGAGAAATTGAACTCTACCTTAACCTTGGGTATGTTAAGAGATTACGTGACTGAGAAAATGTCCAAGTCGTTTATTGATTCTTGTAATTTGAGTTTAATCACGAGATCTAGCGCAATCCACACGATCAAATCCTAATCCATGATAGTTGCTTAGTGTCTGAATGAATTAAAGCATATTCTGTTCTTCTTGAGACTACATGACTAAATCTTATGCTAATTCTCCAAATGATTTGGAATATTCGGTCTTTCTTGCGAGATCAAGAGATAAAGGCAAAGACTTAAAAGCACATGAAATATAAATCACTTAAGTTATTTCAACAAAAGTAACTTCAAAATAGAACACAGTCATGAGGAACTAGGGTTTTTGCACGACAAAGGAACAAATGACCTAGGGTTTAAGGTTTTTGCACCATTTTTATTTGTATTGCTCGAAACACAGACACTTACAGGAAAAATTAATGGCATACTAGAACAGATCTTGACACTTTAGGGAAAATTGAGATTGGGAACCAAAAAATTTATATCAAGACTCAGAAAATTAGAAATATATCCAACAAGTTTCTTAATTTTTAGATTAGGATTGTGCAAATGTTTAAGGAGTGATTAGGATTGGCTTAGGGATGATTAGAGGGAAAGTGGGAGGATTAGGAAGATGTGATGGGAGGAGAGAGAATGAGTGGAGGGGTTAATTAGTTAATCAAGGTTAATTTACTAGTTTGAGAGAGGTTAGTATGTGTTAAGGGGGTGGGTTGAGTTGGAACCTTAGGTTAGGTGGTTGATTTTAAGTTAGTTTATGGGTTAAAGTTAGGAGTCATGTGATCAAATTGAATTTAATGTATTATTTAATTCACAAGTGGAGGAAAGAGGGATTTATGAATTAATTTATAGGTAAGGGTATTTATTTTAATTAATAGAAGAATGAGGTTTTAGTTAATTTAATGGTTATGGTTCACATTAGATTAATTAGACTATAGTTAAATTCAATTAATTAACTAGGGGGATGACATGGATTAATTAAATATAAGATATTTGATTATTGATGCCCTAGGAGAGAAATAAATAAGATTACCTAATTATGTAATCAGATTTAGGTGTCTAAAAATGCATTCCCTCCATTAAATCCCCTTTTAAATAAATTTTAATTTATTTACTACCTCCACATTTTAATATTCTACTAAGCTATATATGATTATTCTAAATCTAATTTTGATTAATCCTAAATCTATACCTAGATCCTACCCTACCCAGATCACTCTCAACCAAATAAGTCTATTCACTAATTAACTAAGGTTAATTAGGTTGATTTTTGGATTCCTCCACCCATTAGTTCTAATTATTTGCTCACACGTGTGAGCCAATTTCCCAAAATCACCTTTTCAAAAAATTCAAAAAATTCCTATACAAGGCTCCTTACAACCATGATGAAAAATTCTTATACTTGCTAAAAATGTCTCATTGGACCAAGTCTATGGAATCTCTTACAAGATATTTTATATGTGTACTTGAAGCAAACATTGACCCAACAGATCCCAAGGTTCTCACATAGTGTGAGTAACCTTGGAGTCTTCAATGGCTTATGTGTCCTTTATGTAGCACCTATGTAGATAACACATCACTCAATTCCTCCAAAATCCTATAAATAGAAGCCTGGCCAAGAGAAAATCATCCTTCATTTTGTATATTAGAGTTATCATGTTATTTTGTGCTTAGATCTATCTTGCATTCATTTAGATATTATGACTAACATGTTTGGTAGTTTTTGCATTTAACATGGTAGTTACACCTAATTTGTAGTTATTTGTTTTTCATTCATTAATCATTAGGATCTTGCATTAGATTCTTTCCTACTTCTTGCATTTGTATTGAATGCTTGAGGCAACTAGTCCTTGAGTTCATTCAATATCATTTCATTTAGTCTTAAATTTAAGATCATTTGTCATCATTTATCAAGTGGGATTTATATTTTGTGTTGGGAGAGAACACCCACAATCCTCTCTAAGAAAAAATGAACAAGTCTTGGGTGCACTTGTTTGGCTCATCGAAGGTTATGTTGGAAGTTATTATGTAGTTGCATGTTTTATGAATATGTGTAGATTAGATTGAATTATCACTAACATTTGCATGTCTGAGATTGTTCCACACAGGTAGTTTTTCATCATATACAGGTTCTTGAGATTTTCTATTTATTTCCCTATTGTGTTGTGTGTGTTTATGTTTGTAAGGGGAGTACCCTTAATCAAGTGGTATCAAAGTTGAAGTTCCTGAGTATGTTAAAAGATCATCGAACATGAGGTAGTTTGCACTACAACTGTGGTTATGGGTTTGAGAAATAAGTAAGGAAAATGTCCCAACAAAGGAACCATGGAGGAAGAATTTGTGGTGTGATATAAGATGATTTTAGTGCCCTTTATAGACAAGTGGAAGAACTACTAGAGGAGTTGTGTAGAGTAGTTGATATTAGGGAAAAGAGAAAGAAGCAACTAGGAATCTTGATGAGGGTAGGTTTTTTAGGGCCATTTCCAAGATCAGAAAGAGACCAAAGATTTAAGTTTCCACATTTTTTTGGAAATCTTAATCTAGAAGATTTTATTGATCAGATAAATGATATGGAAGATTAATTTAAGTATCTAGAAGTAGAATATCCTAAGAATGTCAAATTAAAAAATGTCAAGCTAAAAGTCCATGCTAAAATTTGGTGGAAATAAGCTCAATTGGAGAGAACTAGAAGAGGAAAGGAGAAGTGATGCATTCTGTTAGTAATAACTGAGAGGGGGGTTGAATCAGTGTACTAAAAAATATTCCAATAATCAAAACTTAAAACTTAGTGCCACAAAATTATAACTCTAGTTATCTTCAGTCCTATAAGATGAATGCCTCCAAATACTTATATCAAATTACTACTACTCAGAATGCTTTGTAAAACCTTCTACTGTAGATTTACTGAATAGCAGTCTTTTCTCCAGTTTGATTCTGCTCGGTGATGCTATGCTCTGTTGCTCAGTTTTTGCATAATTATTTAAATCTTTCCTTAGCTTGTTGATCAGCACTGTATGAAGTTTCTCTTCAACATCCTTTTGTTCATTCCTTCACCCACACTAATTCGTAATGAATTGATTTGTCTCTTAAATAGACATAATATCACCATTGTTAGGTTCTTGATATTCTTGATCTTGGCATGATCCACAATCCTCGCCAATCATATTTAGATCAAAAATCCTATTTTATCTCACTGAGATCTTCTTTCTAACTAGAGATAACAACTTTAAATTAATTACATATATCTGGCTTATCTTGTCGATGAAAATAATGATAACTACCATTTAACTCTATATTTAGCTCTGCCAGCTAGATATTTTTTTGTTTCTGAACTTCTGTTAATTCTGGTTTAACTCTTTGATAGCGTCGGTCAACACTCCAGTTCTCCTTAGGCTTCTCCATCGGTTTACACTATATTTTTGGCCATCAGGTTTTCTTGTGATTATTCTCGTCGGTAATGCTCATCAGTTTTCTTGCTTGGGCATCACTATGACTTGACTGTCGGTGATCTCTATCTTTCGGGTTCCACTGACCGTCGTTGTTTGTAGTCACAATGTGAATTCTTGTCTTTTATACATTATAGAAAGCATAATATTTATCTCTCTGATTCTCTAAAGTCTTTGACACTTTTATTATAACCGATTAGATTATATCAAGTTGATATCACTAACAATACAATCCATTAACTAATTTAATGTCTTGCATTATCCATCTGCATTTCGATGATCAACTAAACATCTTCAAACATTCAATCAGTTATATGTCATCAATCTCTCCCTTTGGCATTGATGGAAACATACTACATTATCATACTATACTATTACTAATACAATATGAAATATACAGTTTCATCAAGCTTTCCTAATGTAACTATTTCAAATGTCTAGTTCTTGGTAAGCTCAAAAATATCCTAGATTTGTTTCATGTAGAGTGGTCATCTTCAATCTTTAATCCTTTCACTGGATAGATGTATCATTGGATATCTCTATTCTGATATGTGCTCTTCCTTGATTGTTCCTCTTTCTTGATAATCTCTTTTTCCTTTGACAGCATTCTTTCTCTTTGTCTGAACTCTCTCCCTTAGATGTATATTTCATGTGTAATCAATTTTTCTCCCTTAGAATTTTGATTAACTCTTCCTTTTCGATTCTCAAGAACTTCTCTTCATGGATAATGATATTATCTCTCCTTTTATCATACCTCTCCTTTTGATAATGATATCATCTCTCCCTAATGTTAATTAGAACATCTCTCCCTTTTTGTATGATAATGAGATATTTCTCTCCCTTTGACAATAATGCCAAACAAGAATACTTCTCCTTTATTTATCATCTATATCATGTTCCATCTCTTTTCATAATATATTCCTTGTATCTATTGCTTTCCATTTCAATGTTTGTATCAACATGACTGATCTTCAGATTTGGTATAGGCTGATGCAATCTCCTAGTCAGATTACTAACCGATAGACAAGGGTTAGCCCCTAGTCTTTGTCTCAGAAACTCAAATGTATCCTTCGGTAATGGGTTGGTGAATATGTTAGCTAATTGTTCCTTTGATTGAACATATTCTAGTGTTACTTCCTTTTCTTTCACTTTTTCCCTTAGATAGTGATACTTGATATCAAAATGCTTAGTCTTAGCATGCATGACTGGATTCTTAGAAATGTTTCTTGCATTGGTATTCTCACAATAGATAATTACCAGTTCAAGAATCTTCATATGCATACCTTCTAGTAATTGTTTGATCCATGCAATATTAGAGCAATTTGCAGCAGCAACCACATATTCTTCTTCTACAGTAGAGTGAGAGATGCATCCTTACTTCTTTCTTATCCATGTGACAAGTCTGTCACCCATAAAGAATGCTCCTCTAGTTGTGTTGTTTTGGTCATTGATGTTTCCAGCCCAATCAGCATATGTATAGACTTGTAGCTCAAAGTTTCCTTCTCTCTTGTACCATAAGCCATAGTCCTCAGTGTTCTTCAGATATCTCAAAATTCTTTTGACAGTATTCATATGTGATTCTTTGGGATTAGCAGAGAATCTTGCAACTATTCCCACTGCAGGTGCTATATCTAGTTTGGTGTGAACAACATACATCAGTTTTCCAATCATTGATCTATATAAGGTTTGGTTTACCTCATTTATCTCATCTTATTTTGTTAGGTTGCATCTAGTAGCCATAAGTGTTCCAACTAGCTTGGAATCTTCCATCTTGAATATCTTTAGCACTTCCTTGATGTATTTTGACATAGTGATGTAAATGCCTACATCTTGTTGAAGAATCTGTAGACCAAGAAAGAATTTGATCTCTCCAAACATAGACATTTCAAATTCCTTTCTCATTTCATCAGAAAAGGATTTGCATAACAATTTATTCCCTCCAATAATGATATCATCAACAAAAATTTCAGCAATCAGAATATTACCATCGGTATCTTCTTTTAAGTATAGATTGCTATTTTCACTTGTTTTAACAAATTTTATGCTAATGAGATATGAGTGAATTCTTTCATACTAGGCTATTGGTGCTTGTTTCAATTCATACAAGGCTTTGTGTAGTCTACATACCATTTTTCTCTTGTCTGGAATAATAAACCCTTCTGGTTGTTCAATGTATACCTCTTCTTCTAATATTCCATTTATGAATGCAAATTTGACATCCATTTGGAATACCTTAAATCCTTTAAATGCAACATAAGAAAGTAAGATTCTAACTCCTTCTAGTCTAGCAATGGGTGCAAAGGTTTCACCATAATCAATACCTTCTTCTTTTTCATATCCCTTGCATACTAATCTTTCTTTGTTTCTAGTGACTTCTCCATTCTCATTCAGCTTGTTTCTGAATATCCATTTGGTACCAGTGACATTCTTGTCATCTGGTCTTGGTACTAGTGTCCATGTATTATTCTTCTTAATCTGTTCTATCTCCTCATTCATAGAACTGACCCATTATTCATTCCCAAGTGCAATGTAAATAGATTTAGGCTCAAAATCATAAAGTAAACATCTGGTGTTATGTGACTTACTTCTTGTTCTTTTTCCAGCCTTCTTGTCACCAATAATTTGATTCTGTGGATGATGTCTTTTGACATATTTGGCAAGTTTTGGTTCAACTCTGTGTTCATCATTCTGATTATCTTCTTCACCTTCATTTTCATATCCATTGTTTGGAACATCATCTTGAGTATTATCCTTATCATCGGTAATTGTAGCATGATGCTCGGGTGCAATGTTCTGATGCTTGGGAGTGACACACTGTTGCTTGGGTAGAGTGTCAGGTTCTGTGTAAACAAACCTATTGTAGTACTCCATTTCCTTTTTTCTTTCCTTTTCATTATTTTCTACAAATTCATCTATTTTCACATTTGCACTTTCAATAATTTTGTTAGATGACTTGTTAAGACATTTATAAGCCTTGATTTTGGTTGAATACCCTAGGAATATACCTTCTTCACTTTTGTAGTCAAGTTTTCCATTTCTATCATCCTTCAATATATAACATTGACTACCAAAGATTCTGAAGTAACTTACATTGGGTGTATGACCATACCAAAGCTCATAGGGTTTCTTCTTTGTGTCCTTCTTCAATTGTACTCTATTTAGTGTATAGACAATAGTACTGACAGATTCCCTCCAAAATGTTTGAGTGATGCTTTTCTCAATCATCAATGTTCTTCCATAATAAAAAAATGATATGTTTCTCCTCTTAGCAATTCCATTTTGTTGTGGTGTCCTTGGTGCAGGAACCTATCTTTTAATTCCATGGTCATTGCAATAGTCAATGAATTCTTTTGAAGTAAATTCTCCTCTTCTATCTGACCTTAAACATTTCAATATCTTTTCACTTTGTTTTTCTACCATTGCTTTATACCATTTTAACATCTTAAATTCTTCTGTTTTATCTTTTAAAAACATGACTATCATCATTCTATAAAAATCATCGACAAAGAGAATAAAATACATATCTCAAGAGTATCTCTTTGTTCTCATCAGCCCACATAGATCTGTATAGACTAATTCTAGAGTTGTGGTAGATGTATGGTTTTTTCTCTTGAAACTAGACTTTGTTAGCTTACCTTTTTGACAATTCTTGCACATGATATGCTCATGCTTAGTCATTGTCAGTAAGCCTCTAACATTCCTTTTGTTTCTTACCTTTATCATGTTGTCAAAGTTCACGTGACACAATATTTTGTGCCACAACCATAAGTCTTTGTTTCTATCCATTAAACAAGTGGTGTTAGTGTCATCAAGATAGAAAAGGTTACATTTTGTCTGCTCATCGGTACCAATCAATCTTCATAATTCATTGAAGATCTTTGCCTTCTTATTTTCAAATGCTACTCTATGACCTGAATTGTTCAATTGAGAAACACTTAACAAATTATAGTTCAGTCCTTTAACCCATTAAGCATTTTCACATTTTATCAGGTTATTCAACATTATGGTTCTTTTACCTTCAACTGGACAAGGTGTATCATTACCCATTCTTATTGAACCACCATTATAGTATTCAAAAGTCTCAAACTTTTGTTTATCATGAGTCATATGGTGAGTGAAGCCATTATCTATGATGCATACATCATTTTTACTAACTTTAGATATGAGTGCAGTTTCTACATACCTTTCTTCATCTTCATCTGAATCATCCTTCATGGCTACAAATACCATCTTGATGTCTTCTTCTAATTCGGGGTCAGTGTCATCAGCTCTATTCTCAGCTAGGTAACAATATTTCTTCCCTTTGTCCTTGTAGTCTTAGGTATCTCTCTTGTCAGATTGTCAGTTGCTCTGGTAATATCTATTTTCTCCTTTATCAAACTTCTTCTCAAATGATCTATCATTTCCTCTATCATTTTTTCTTTGGTTTGGACATCTTGTAGAAAAGTGTCCAACCTCTTTACAATTGAAACATACAAGTGGTAATTTACCTTTGTATCTGCCTTTGCCTCTCTACAATCTTGTTGCCATTAGTGCTTCAATTTCACCAAGTCCTTGATCCTCATTATCACTGTCACTATCATTTCTAACAACATGTCTATGACTTGAGTTACTCATCTTTAGAGAATATTTGAATGTAGATTCTGTAGATGGTAAGACACTATTGTCAAATTTATTCATCTCAAATGAAATTAGTCTACCAATCAGACTATCTAGAGTAACTGTATTATTTGCGACTGCTCTCATTTCTTGAATAGAAGAAAATCTAATAGCATAAACTGGCAATAAGGTTCTTAAGATTTTTCTTACCACTGTCTCCTCTTCAAGTACACCTCCAACTCCTCAGATAGCATTTACTACCTCTTTGATTCTGCAGATATACTGAGTATTTTTTTCTCCTTCTTTCATCCTTAGGTCAGCAAACCTCCCTGTTAGGCTTTCTTCCTTTTCTCTGAGTACATTGGCATCTCCTCCATGTACAAGCTTCAACTTATCCCACATTTTCTTTGCAGAGGTGCAGGTTTTGACATCTTCAAACTCAACATTAGAGAGTGATGATGCAAGTTCTGTCATCATGCAGTTATGCTCATGCTTGACTCTTAATTGTTCAATAGTATGAGGTCCTGCAGGCAACACATATTTAGTATCTAATTATTGAACAATATCATTTCCAATACCTGATAGGTGGAGTCTTATTCTTCTTTGCCATGATGCAAAGTTGTCTTTATTCAACTTGGGCACATCTTGTCTATTCATCTTGTGATCTTTTTCTTGAGTTGTTAAACTCCCTTTCTAAGCACACAAGCTCTAATACCAATTTTTAGTAATAACTGAGAGGGGGGGGTGAATCAGTGGCCTAAAAAATACTCCAATAATCAACACTTAAAACTTAGTACCACAAAATTATACCTCTAGTTATCTTTAGTCCTATAAGATGAATGCCTCCAAATACTTATATCAAATTACTACTGCATGGAATGCTTTGTAAAACCTTCTACTGTAGATTTACCGAATAGCAGCCTTTTCTTCACTTTGATTATTCTTGGTGATGCTATGCTCTGTTGATCGATGTCCACAAAATTCTTTTTCTCTTTCATTAGCTTGTTGATCAGCACTGTATGAAGTTTCTCTTCAGCATCCTTTTGTTCATTCCTTCACCCACACCAATTCATAAAGAATTGATTTGTCTCTTAAATAGACATAATATCACCATTTTTAGGTTCTTGATCTTCTTGATCTTGGAATGATCCACAATTCTCCCCATTCAGATTTAAAGAAAAACTCTTGTTTTATCTCGCTGAGATCTTCTTGCCAACTGGACAAAATAGCTTTATATCAATTACTTATCTCTGGCTTATCTTGTCGATGAAAACAATGATAACTACTAGTTAATTCTATATTTAGCTCTGCCAACTAGATATTTTGTCATTTCCAAACTTTAGTTAATTTTGGTTTAACTCTTTGATAGCATCAGTTAACATTCTAGTTCTCCTCAAGCTTCTCCATCGGTTTAAACTATCTTTCTGGCCATCGGGTTTGCTTGTGATTCTGCTAGTTGGTAATGCTCGTCAGTTTTCTTACTCGAGTATCACTATGACTTGACTGTCGGTGATCTCTATTTGTCGGGTTCCAATGACCGTTGGTGTTTGTAGTCACAATGTGAATTCTTGTCTTTTATGCATTACAAAAAGCATAATATTTATCTCTCTAATTCTCTAAAGTCTTTGACACTTTGATTATAAATGATTAGATTATATCAAGTTGACATCAATGACAATACAATCCATTAACTGATTTAATGTCTTGCATTATCCTTCTACATTTTGGTGATCAACTAAACATCTTCAAACATTCAATCAGTTATATGTCATCAGTAGTCAAGGTAGGAGGGTCAAAGAAAATGAACTATCCAACCTTATAGAAAGAGTTACACAACAAAAATCAAAGATTTCAAAAATAAAATACATAGATCTAGAGTATGGAACAACATGCACGCATTTGTATTAATAGGTAAAAAAATTACAAAGCTCTGCAATAGCTGTCAACATGCCTAGCTCAAAATACCAATGAATTATTACAAAGAAACCTAATTATCCTTCCTGACCTATGACTATTAACAAACTTCTTCAAACCATATCTTACTACCTTTGATCTCTAGAATCCTCCCCTAAACAAGGAATAAGATCCAACCTAAATACATGACCATGACCTAACAGGTCAGCCTCAAGATTACATTTCCCAAGAGAGAAAAAAAACATGTTACCAACTAACTCCAGTCACCCTCCAATCAAAGATATTTAACCAAAAAATAAATCACATCGAGCAGTCATAAAAACAAGTTAGCCAAAAATGTAGCTACATAGTTAAATGAGCCATCAACACCATTGATCAAGGAAATCCATCCAAGGATCCAAAGACAAAATAGTGCAAGAACACAAAGAACACATTCTTAACACAACCAAAAAATCTAGTGTAACTTTCTGTGAGATAATCCAAATGAGTTGCGATCATAGGAAAATCTTCCTACTGATTTCTAGAAAATGAATCCACAACTACAACCGCCAAGGATCTGTAGAAATTGACCGTGACAGGAAACACTGCAACCAGTGACCAGGACGATAAAAACTAAATTGTTTATCATTGATGAAATATTTCAATGAACCTAAGATGATCCTACATCAAGAAGATAACCAGATGGGATTAGATGGTGGAAACATTGAAGAGACAGTTCATTCATGTTGACTATGAGAATGATTTTTTAAAGAAAATGCAATGGTTGAAGGAAGTAAGAAAATCTATCTGAGAGTATACATAAGAGTTCTACCAATTCCTTATCACAATGAATTATTCTAAAGACAAGGAGAAGGTTTCCATTACATAAATGGTTTGAGGCCGAGTATTCAAGAAGAGTTGATAATGGTTAGAATGTATACCATTGAAGATGCATATCAAATATTTTTGAAGGTAGAAGAAAAAAGGAACAAGAAGTTTGAGAGCAAGAAAAATAGAAGAGTTCATGGTGGAAAGCCTAGTGTATGGTATTATTGAGGTCAAAATTAAGATCAGAAGAATAATTATGACTCTATTAGTAGTCAAAATTAGAGGGAAACTAATTCCTATCACCCTCACAATAAAAATAATGGATATCAAAGGGGAAGAGGATGAGGACCTGTAAGATGGAACATGTTTCCTGTGTGGAGAAGGACATGGAGCTTATAAGTGTCCAAAAGATTAAGGGAGGAAAAATAGAAGACCAAATGACAGTGCATGAGTTGTACCTATAGATGAGGATGTCGAGTAATCACATTCTAAAGATTGTGAAATAGGAGAGGTCCTTGTTACTAGAAGAGCCTTGGTAAATGCTGAAAAGGAGCCTTAGCAGAGGAAGAATTTGTTTTGCACAAGATGTAAGTGTAATGGTAAAGTATGAAATATAATTATTGATGGTGGTAGTACCTATAACCTTATTTAAGAGGAAATGCTTAATAAATTGAATTTTGAGAGAAGGAAGCATTTGAATGCCTACAGGATTACTTGGTTATAGAAGGATCACAAGGCTATGGTCAATGAAAAATGTCTCGTAAAGGTAAAAATTAGAAACTATCATGATGAGGTATATCATGTCTATGGATGTTTGTCATCTCTAATTAGGGAGACCATGGAAATTTGATTGTCATGCAATATGATGGGTATGCAAATACCTACTCTTTTTTGAAGGATGGAGTTTGACACTAGTGTAGCCATTGTAGGAGGGCCTTAATGAGATCTGTTTGAACCATGCAATAAGAGTCACACAATAGAAATAACAAAGAATAATCGAAATATATGCCAGATCAATGTTCATCTTATCAGAAAATCATTTTAAAATGTTCCACAACATGCAGTCTTACATGCTAAGCCTGCAGGCTTGATTATACAATGAAAATACAATCTTCTAACCTTCAAGAGGTTACCTTATTATTATTATCTATATATAATTGGAACTAATTACTCTAAGTATTAATTAGAACAACTTATAGATCCTTCGCAAGAATCAAGTCATCCCGAGAAAGATCATATTCTCCAAGAATAGGAAAATATGTTACGCATATAGGTCAGGACCCAATCATAAGGATATCCCTCAAATATATAAAACATGATGTGCGATCCAAAAGATGCATCAGCCACAGGCATAGAAACATCGAGACATGATCCATGAAGGTTTATCGATGATGAAATTCCTTTGCAAGATCAGAAAACTCCAAATGAATGTTAGAACATGAAGAACATATAGAACCTGCCAAGAATCCACAATATCTCAATCGCAAAGTAGAAGATTGAGGTGTGAACCTATAAAAAGGTGCAAAATGATGCCAAGAACACTCCATGAGGTTCACAATATCAAAAGATCCAAAATGAAGGAACACTAAAAGAATCTCAAAGATTGTGCAAATAGTAAAATGAGAAACCAATATTTTTGGTTGATGCAAGATTTCCAAGAACCCAAGATGCTCCTGCATGAGACCACTGGGGTTATTTGAAAACTAACCCTCTCACTTTGATGGGGCTAGAGGAAAAAAAAAAGAATCAACCTTAGCCTAAGAAATACATGAGGAATCTTCTACTACTTTTTCCTATTTGACAAGATATTATTAATAATGCTTCCCCCTTGCACTTCTTCCGATTCTCCAATCTAAAATATATTCTATCATTTCTATATCCTTCTTTGGATACTACTGCTCTACATTTCATCCATCACTCTCACTGAAATCTAACTCATGATGGTCATACAATTATGCAAAATTGAATGTAGGTGATATGTCCATGTCATTTGGAAACTAAAATTCAAATGCATTCCCTGAATCAAATCTCCTTAAGGTCTTACACGGTCTTAACTTTATCTTCTTAAACTAATTTCATGTCCCCCAAAAAATCTTCCCTTCTTCAAATATACCATCTCTTTATATCCCACTTGAAATTCCTTACCTCTCCTCTTTTCATCTTCTCACTCCTTATACTTTTGATTCATTTTCTCCAAATTCTGTTTCGGTTGAACATGCAATGCTCTCATGTATTCTGCAAATTTCTATCATTCTGCACTCCTCTTAACTTCATGACTAATATCCCTTAATTTTGATACTCCTTTAGGATTCATCACTATGACTATCTCATTTGGTATCTTCCAAGTAATCCTATTCACTAAATTATTATATGTAAAGTCTAATTGTGCTAGGAATAAATCAAAATTCCTAGTCTTCTCTCCAACCAAACACCTCAAAAAGATTCCTAAACTCCTATTTACTACCTCTGTTTGTCCATTTTTAAGTGGATGAAATGTATAACTAAACCTCAAACCAATATTCATCTTCCTCCAAAGTGTTCTCCAAAAGTAACCAAAAAAGTTACTATCTCTATCTGAAACAATGCTTCTAGGTAATCCATGTAATCTCACAACTTCTCTAAAAAATAAATCAGCTACATGTACCACATCTAT
Source organism: Thuja plicata (assembly GCA_018584345.1). Taxonomy (NCBI): domain Eukaryota; kingdom Viridiplantae; phylum Streptophyta; class Pinopsida; order Cupressales; family Cupressaceae; genus Thuja; species Thuja plicata. The sequence continues at coordinate 1,004,103 of MU225631.1, read as the reverse complement.
AGTCTTCTTACAAGGTATAAAATGTGACATCTTGGAAAATCTATCCACTACCATAAATATAGAATCACTACCTCTTTGTGTCTTTGGTAACGCAAGTATGAAATATATGCTAATGTCTTCCCAAGGTCTAGTTGGTTCTATCTAAGGTGTATACAATCATGTATTCTAAATGCTTCCCTTAGAAACTTGAAAAACTCTACAACTCTGAACAAATTACTTTACATCCTTATGAGTCTGAGGCCAAAAGTAATTCTCACTCTCCAAAGCCACTGTCTTGTAATTATCAAAGTGTCCAATTAATCCTCCACAATGTGTTTCCTTAATCAAATTGTCCCTCATTGAATTCATAGGTATAAACAACTAAATTATGCTAAGTAACATACCCTCCTAAATGAAATAGTCTAACCATTTTCTTTGGTTTGCAACAACAGGTTCTTTGCAAGCTTTCCAAGGTTCTGCAAAATCAAGGCCTTCCTCATACAAGTTCTTCAAATCATCAAATCCCAACAAATCAACTCTCATCTCTGTGAATAAATTTCTTCTTCTACTCAAATAATCAACAACCATGTTTTAATTCCCACTCCCATGCTTCAAAAAAAGGTATAAATATACAAGAACTCTACCCATCTCATATGTTTCTTATTAAACTTACCTCGACTATTCAAATACTGTAAATCTTGATGACCCATATACAATGCAAACTCTTTAGATAACAAGTAATACCTCCACTTCTTCAAGGCTTGAATTATGGAATATAATTTTTTATTATAGAATAAATACCTTCTCCTTGAATCATTCAACTTCTCACAGAAATAGGCAATAGATCTACTTTCTTGAGCTAGTACTGCTCCAATTGCACTTCCACTTGCATCATATTCCACTTGACATAATGTACTAAAATCAGGTAGGGCTAACATAGGTTGTTTACTCACTTTTTGTGTAAATAACTCAAAAGTCTTATTTTCTCTAGATGTCCATCTAGAATCCTTTCAGTCTCCTCTCATTGTCTCAGACATAGGGCTACAAACTAAACAGAATTTCTAATGAATTTTTAGTAGAAACTAGACAATCCATGAAATGATCTAACAGCTCCAATGTTTTCTATTGTAGGCCATTCAAAAATTTCTCTAACTTTCTTAGGATCCATCTTCAATCATTTAGAATATATCACAAATCCAAAGTATACCAATTCTTCCTTCATGAAACTACACTTCTTAATGTTGATCAACAACTTCTCTTCCCTCAACCTCTGCAAGACTTGTCTCGAATGCAAAAACTATTCCTCTTTTGTTTTACTCAAAATCAGAATGTCATTTAAATACACAATAACAAACTTACCCAATAATTTATTTAATACCTCATTCATCAATATCATGAAAGTACTTGGTGCATTAGTCATTTTAAAAGGAATTACCAACCACTCATATAGTCATTCATTTGTTTTGAATTTAGTCTTCCACTCATCTCCTTCTCTGATCATGATTTGATGATATCTACACTTCAAGTATATATTCTTGAAAAATCTAGCTCCACTTAGATAATACATTATATCATCCATTCTAGGAAAGAGAAATCAATATTTTACAGTGATCTTATTTATAACTCTAGAATTAGTACACATTCTCCATTTTCCATCCTTCATAGGTGCTAATACTGTAGGCACTTCACAAGGTCTCAAGATTTCCTTGATTAAGCCTTCCCTCAACAATTATTGCACTTCTCTATTTATCTCCTCATTGTCTTCTGGTGTCATCCGGTGTGCAGCTTTATTAGGAAAACTAGCTCCAGGAATTAGATCCATTCAATGACTAAAATTCTCACGGGTGGTAATTTATCAGGTACATTATCTAAAACTATATCCTCATATTCTGTCAGTGACTTTACCTCCTCTGGTGGTTCTTCTTCAATCTTTAGATCTTTAGTCTGTTTCAGAAATAGGAAAAAACACACATTCTCATGTGTCATCCCATCGAAAAATTTCCTTCCTTCAACCAAGAAGATTCTAGCACTTGTACAAACTTCACTCCTAAGGGGTTCTTCCCAATGTAACAAGGTTTTTTTCATTCCATTTTCTACTATAGTGTATATATTCCTTCTCCCACCATGTATTTCTTTTCCATCACATTGCCAAGGTCTATCCAACAAGATATGTCATACATCCATAGACATAATATCATACAAAGCTTCATCATGATAAGATCCAATCTTTAATTTTACAAAAAAAAAATTCACTTACCAAGACCTTATGATCATCCCAAAGCCATGCTATTTGATGAAGATTAGGATGCTTCACTCTCTTCAAATTTAGCTTATTCACCATCTCCTTTGAGACTAGGTTATCTTAAATACCACTACCAATTATAACTTTGCAACATTTACCTTCAACTTTACATCTAGTTTGGAAATAATTCTTTCTTTGTAATGAATCCTGATTTATCCCATTATGATATAGGGCTCTCCTTATCATCAAAGCTTCTCCATCCTTAGGTTTTTGAGGGAGTCTAGTAGATTCTTCCTCAACAAAATCTATCCTCTTTCCTAAATTTTCTTATTTACTTTCAAAACAATGATGTCCTTCTCCTCCACATTTGGAGCGTTCCTCTAAATTTCTTTTTATCATCTCTCTTATAACTTCTCTTTCCAATATTTTGGTAAAAGTTCCTATCATCCCTTCAGTGTGAATTGTCATCTCTGCTTTCTAATTTTACTTTGTTATTTTCTACAAGAGATCTTCCACCTCCTGTGAAGATTTTGCCTCTTTGATATCTTCCTCCTCTTCCTCTTGTCTTTGATTATGGCTTTTGTTCAAAATTTCTTCATCCATAAGGGTGCATTGGTATGCTTCAAATACAAGTTTTGACTGCATTTTTTGATGCATATTTGTTGACTTATCGACAAACTATTGTTGAATTAGTGACGAAACACTCATATAAATTTTGTCTCTATTTTTTGTCACTTTTCCGATGCAACAATATTCGATGGAAAAGAGGCAAAATCCCATCCTTCTAGAGATGAAAAATAACCACAAAAAATTGTAAAGCCAAAATCTATCCTTGCGAAACAACAAAATTTCCATTTTTCACGCTCCAAAATCTATCCTTATGAAATAGTGAAATCGCCATTTCGCAGGCTCCAAAACATGTCCTTGCAAGTTAGTGAAATCGTCATTTCACAAGCTTCAAATTTTCCTTCTTCTTTGAAATCATAAAAAAAATACCAAACTTTCATCACAATTTCAATTATGTGGAGCATGCCGTTACGATGAAAAAATCATTGCAAGTACAAAAACTTTGTCAGAATGTTTAGTGGTTCGTTGGTTTATTTTTGTCGAAAGTGTGACGAAACCTTTTTAAAAAATTATTTGTTCAAATGTATGCTATTACATACATGTGAACAAATTTTATTATTGGTGTGGGTGAGTTTGTTGATTGGAGCCTTGTGGCTATGTTGATTTTAAAGAACCATGATTGTTGTGATAAATATATTCCTTTGAAGTCCATGGTGTGCAAATTGAGCCTAAAAAATAGACCATAATCTTGTCATTATGTTATCATAACCATGAGTGTAAAAAACAAATACAAATGTAAACTTGAAACGAACAATATGCCCAATGGTAACAAAGAGTTGGCCAAATTTTTTTTTTAAGGAATTTACATCAAATAGATATACAAGTCAATGATCATTCTAAGGAATATAGCTCACCAATTCTGGGGGATTATGTGACTTGAGTTTACCACTATCAATTATAATGGAGCTGCCATATAAAAGAATGATATTGAAGCATATATAAAATAAAATATATCTAGAATGGACATCTATGATGTTGTCAACAATTGATATGCAAGAAAGAGAACACAATCGATTGATCAAAGAGTGTGATCTAATATGTTGATGCAAGAAAAAGTACACAATAGACTCTAGAAATAACATTATACAAAAGTCAAAATAATCAAATATTGGATCCAAAGTTCTAGGTTTGTATGAAATAGAAATGCATTATACACAAAATCAAATGTGAAATTACCTAGCTCATAAAATAATATAAGGAAAAGTATAAAAAGTGTTCTTCAATCATATCACGACATTGAGAAATTACTGTCTCAAGGGCTCAAACATTACACCATGTCATTGTCCAAGTTAACATCCTTTCTTTCCAAATCTACAATAGCAAGAACTACTTTGACAACAATCTCTGCTAACATGCATTTGCATCTATTAACACTGCATCAAAGAAAAAACTTCAATACAAAAAATTGACCTTCAAAAGAACCAATTGTTATCATAGTTTTAGGTAGGATGGAACTTATTTCTTGTGAAATGAGAATACAAATTAATAAGACATCAGTATCTCCAAATCTCAAAACAAGTCAATTCAAAATTAGAATCACATCCAAAATTTAATAAAAGTTACTCTATAGTTTAATAAAACCAAATTTGACAACATCATGTGTGCAATTAAAATATTTACAATTTATTTTATACCATATTTTCCCCTTCATATAAAACTTCACTATTATATTGCACATTGTTATTGAAAACATGATATAGGGTTTTCTACTTAAGGGGTGTATGTTCTCAATTATTGGCAAAGCTAGATTGTTGTTTCTAGTCTTATATATTAAGTGTATATGTTTTGTACAGAATAAGGTAACCCTTTATGTTCCTCTATGCAACTGCTATTAATTATTTGAAACTGATGTAGAACAATCTAATAATTGGCTTGTTGTCTTCACGATATCATTTAACTTGCTTAATTACATGAGTCTGAAAAGGCCTAAGATGGAAATCTAGAAAGGGGAAGTTAGAGTCAAGAAGATGAAAGAGAAAAATGAAAAAAAACCCAATGCAGTTCAACTAGATGTTATAAGCGGCAACTGTAATTATTCAATGACCTGTGGCAAACATTTGAGTTACATGATTATTTCAAAGAGTTAAATATTTGAGCAAACTGAAGTTATCACTACCCTTTGACTAATATAAATTTCACAAACTAAATGAAAATATAAAGGTAAGAGTAGCACCTAGAATTAAAATAGACAAGTTGAAAGAGGCCTATATGTATTCAATTCAAACAAAGTTACATCTTCAAAAAGAGTGTGGTCATGCATGTATGCACAAGAGGTTCCACGTTGTTCAAACTAAACTCAAACTTTTGAGCAATACGATCTAAATGTTACATTATAATCTTCGAGGCTATTTCGTAACCCTGGGATCATGATTAATAATCATACTATGGAATTTTTCTGTCTATTGGGAGAATGACTACTCAAGTATGGGTAAGTGCACCAAGATGGTGTGCAAAAAGGGGGGTATAAGTAACCACTTTTTTTTTTTTGAAATCAGGTAAACCTGAACTTCAAAGAAAATTTGAGGGTCATGCACTCAAGATTAGAAGATGTATAAATAATTAAAATCGTAGTAATATGAATCTAGTTTCTAAACTAATAACATTTTTTGAAAATGGATAAGATTAAGAGGGTCAAACCTACTGCACACGAAAAATAGTTCTTGATTTTTTCAGAAAAATATAACATAGTTGTTTCCGTGTGCTTCACAAAAGATATAGTTAGACTTAGTATTTTGCAAAACCACTTGGCAGGATGATATTTAAGAGTGAGATCTAGAGGTTGTGTATTTTTTTGTAATTTTCTGCTAAGCATTTTTTCTTTTATGAGTTTTTGAAGTGACTAGAACCTGTAAATTTGGTACTTGTTCGCGAGCTTGGCATAACTTGCATCAAAATAATAAAAATGATTTTTTTTTAAAAAGTGTATAGTATCAAGTGTAGAACAATAATATGTAATCTATTTTGAATTTGGTCAAGTAGATCAAACATTATTAAAAAATGGTAGACATATGTCTGTGAGGATTGTCAAGACATTGTTAAAGAAAATTAAAGTTTACTATACTAATGTTGTCCAAAAATAGAAAACTTTATATGGTTAGAAAGCTGAGAAGACGTTTGAGATTATGGTGGTAATTTTAGAGATACCAACTTGATAATTTGTAAACATGATTATGTCAAAGTCGAGAAATCATCTTGGAAAATAAAAAAAGTGTAATGGGACAAAAATGCAGGGAAAATGAGCTTGGAAGCATTAGGGTCATTTTCCAAGTCTCTTACCAAGCCATAACGCGTATAGATTCCTATTGTTCAAATAACCCACATGGGTTATAAAAAACAAAAAGTACAACTCCAAGTTCTTCATAACCCATGCAGGTTATGTAAAACTAAAAGCATCATTTTTTGTTCTCAGGAACCGCACGAGTTATGAAGATATACAAATGTATACCTATAAACTTAACATACACCACATATGTATTTATCGACATATATAATATGTGTATATGTATGTATCTATGCATATCTATAGATATGTGTCTATATGCATGCATCTCTCTCTCTCTCTCTCTCTCTCTCTCTCTCTCTCTCGATCATTTAAGGCCAAACATTTATACATAAGAAAAACTATGAACATGGTGCATTAAAAACCATTATGAAAAAAATTGTAGTTCGTAACTCGTGTGGGATATAAATAAATTTTAGTATTTTTTAATTGGCTCAGTTTCCCTAAGCCAATTGATTTAAAATTTTGATTAATACGCACAGGTTTTGTGAAATTTTGAGTTTTTTTCATTATGTGGCCACTTGTTTTACCAGCATCTTGGTGCACTTACCTATATTGAAAACTAACAAAAACAATGATTAATAACTAAACTATGGACTAATATGAGCCCAGTGATCATAGCATATGGCCAAGTGAAAATTAATTGTTACCTTTGTATAGGATGCAAGAACCATCGCGATCAACTAATTCCTCTTTATCACATTTATCATTTTTCCACACAGACATGTCCTCATGTGAATTAAGCACATTTCCCAAATGAAAAGGAGACACCAACACAAGGGATCATTTCTAAGACTTTAGGAAATCCCTAGGAGGGCATGGTACTTCAAGAATTCCCCAACCATCTAAAATAATCCATTGTGTCCCATGAAATGGGATTGAAAAAAGTCACTTTAAAAAAAACTCTAATTCACTAACCCTAACCCTAAATGTGAATGGGGCTCACCCACACCCCAAACCCTCCAAAAAACCATACAATATGCATGTGCACACTCAACCCAAATCACCATGAACACTTGGCATTGCACTAAGTTTGATAAAGAAGAAAAGTAAAAGGAAGACTTCAATCAACCATTCAATATATTTAACAAGCCTTCAAGGTAAGACCACATATTTTAAATTCATTATTTGTTTTTGGCATTGGCAATTTTCATTCCTAAATATGAAATCAATGATCATATGTTCTTCTTTTCAATTTAGATATTTAACATAATATTTATGTATGCAAATGGCAAATTGTTTGTAAAGTTTAGAAATTATAACATGTTATTTTTAGGGTTAGTTAACTACTACTTTTACTATTAATGATTTACAAATTCAAATTAAAGAGTTTCAACTATTTAGTATTCTTGGATTTAATATTTATTTTTTTAATTACTACATCTATATATTTTAGCAAATATAACTACAAACTTTCTACACTTGAGTCATAGAAAGACCTGTGGCAAGGAGTAGAACCTAGTATAGTGTAGGTGTCAAACAATCATTAGAGAGAAAATGTAGATGTCATTATATTTATTTCTAATAGCCCACAATGCTTTGTGGTTTTCAATCTTGTGAATTCAATGTCTGTAAATAATCCATCTTGGATCTTGGAGTAAATTTTATCGTTTAGAAAGACATTTCAGCATGTTGCAGGACCAAAAACTATACTTGTATGTAATCAAAAAATAAATATGCTTACATATTCAAATATTCGCATTCCTCTCAAAAGTCATGGGTTCTAGAAGGTGAAGGGTATAAAAACTCTCAAAATTCATGCATTCAAGAAGGAAAAGGGTATAAAACTTCTCAATAATGATGGTCTTGAAATTGTCAATAAAAATGTCAAAATCACCAGGCATTTAGAAGTTCAATATTAAGTAACTTCAAGTTTATCAATAGCATTTTATAAATCACCATGGCTATTTCAAAACCATCTCTTTCTAAATAAGGTATTTTCATCTGAATTGAAAAAAAAAAGAATTTGAAACCAAACAACAAGGCTCTCTCTTCAGTTTCTGTGTAAAAGATTTTGCACACACAAGGGAAATGTTCTAGCACTATAAGGAACATATTGGGATTCCAATTCAAATTGGAGGAGAATTGAACTATTTATCTCTTAGAAATAGAAATATGAAGTAGTGATAGACTTGCCAATTGTTGCATAACTTTGTACTTATCTATCTTGAGGAAGAAATACACTTGGTAGAGAGAAATTGCCTCCACCAACTAAATTTTTAATCTGTCATACCCAAAATTTGGGAAAAACACACCAACAATTTTTTTTAAAAAGACTAAAGTTATCTTTTCATAAACATGTTAATGTATCGATTCTTGACTAACTAAGAAGGTGTTACATATATAGTTTTTAGATAGGAACCCCGATTGGTTTCAATGGGTACATAGACCAAGGTTGACTTGGTCAAATATCCCTTAATGATAACATATACTAATAGTTTATCTAATAGAAGTGTCTAGGGTTGAACAAGGAGTTGACTAAGTTTAAACCCCTAAGTGATTATGTCGCAATTAACCCTATAATAAATTACCTTTTAGATTTTGATTAATGTTAGGATTATAAAAGGATTAATTATAAATTTAATTGATGACTTTAATACTTAATTAAACATAATAATGGCGCAGCAACAGTAGCAGGCAAAAACTTGCATTTCAACTGACACACACACATGGGATGTTCAAGCAAAGGATCAGCAGCAACATGTTCATGCATTGGACAAGTCACAAACAAAGGGTATTGGGACAGTTAAGGTTGCATTTCGTAACTCGGGTGGCAGTAATGATAAACCTATCACCAAATTTCTTGGTGTGGAACCTCTCTGGTTAATACAACTAGGGTTATGTGGGCCGATATTCTATTTGACCATGATGACTTACTCAATTTGAAAATCTTAGGCCATCCTCCTCAATGGGTTCTTAAGAATGGCAAATGGAAAGATTGAGCTCTTCCTTCTCAGCGCTCCTCTCAGTATTTCCATAGCTTCCACTGGTCGGTCACTTATCCTTTGCATTGGGTGCCAAAGCCTTCTAGGGCTTCAATTTATAAAGGTATTTTAGGGCCACCACTTGCTAAACAACTACCATTGTACAAACCTCCATTCAAGTGGTGCCCTAAATTGATCAAACCTCCTTTTCCTCCTCTGCCCTTTGATATTTGTGATGACACTCCTCCTCTTTCTCTTGCTCACTCTCCAACCAGTCCTCCTCTCTTTGATCCTCCTTCCCCTATTCTGTCTTTTGTTACTTGGCCTAATTTGACACCAATCCGCACTTCCAAATCTCTGGTTAAACTTCAATCTGCCTCCAAGCCAAATTCAGAGAAGATTCCTCTCTTTTCAGAGGTGCTAGTGTAGATTCAGGATCTGGAGCTTTGAGGCTGCCATTTTGGTGCTTCTACGTGATCGCATCCCCCTTTGAAACCATGGGTTACTCTGCCTCTCCACATGATCCAATATAAGGTGAACTGTGTTTGCTCTTCAGCCATTATTGGTAAGCTTAATTCTCCTCTTCCCTTTTAGTCACTTCTTTCGTGGGATCGAAGTACTTGGGCGGGTCTCAAAGAACTCTTTCGTTATGTAAAAGGATCTCTATTTTTTATAGCAATTTTTTATTCATCACAAGCTAGGGCTAATGTTCACAAATTTAAAGGTTGGTTTTTCCATGTTTTTGGCATCTTTACTTATGCTTGGGTTCCACATTTTGATGTCAATTCTACCCGCCCTTTGTTTATGCCCTATTGGATAAATTTTCCCAATCTCCCTCTTGAGTACAAAGATCCCCTACTGGTGGAATTTTTTTCTAACAATCTAGGTATCTTTATTAAGCATAATTTTTCCCCGTTTATTCATCCCCATCTTCCCGTTCGGTTTTTCCTCCTCAATCAGATCAAGCCAATTTCTTCTCATCTCTCTATTTTCTCTAAATTCAGGACTTGGATTCAGTCAATCAGTATGCAAGATTCCTCTCTTATTATTTCTCAGGAGGCCTCACTTGGTCATCTCACTTGTAAATTTTAGGATTTTTCTGATTATTCCTAGGTGATCTATTCAAATTTAGCCTCAGATTTTTGTTCTTGTCCCTTCTTCTGCGGTCTTCTTCTGCTAATCATTCTCTTCAAGTCTTTGATTCTACTTGGTCTTCTCTTCATCCAGAGCCATCCCTCTCACCCAGCCTGGTTTGGAAGTTGTCATTCAGCTCTTCTTTCATCTCTAGGTCCTTATTGTAGGTTCAATTATCCTTTCCGTCTCTCCCGAATCCTTTGCCTGCTTCATTTCTCATTTCCTCTGACTCTAGTCCTATTCTGTTCTCTCTGATTTCTTTGATTTTTTCTTCTAGACCCCCCTTACTCTCCTCAGGCCCTCCTACTTTCAAATTTTCTCCTTTTGTGAACTTTGGTTCCTTAGGTGCACCCTCTTCTTTTTCTCTTTTTGTCGGTCTTCCCTACCTTCCTATTTTATCTTTCCCCACACTTTCCCCTCTCTGGGTTGATCAACCCATGTGTCTTCCTCATCCCTCTATCCCTTTCAATTCTAAAGATCATATTATTCAGACCCTTATCTTCAATAGCCAACCTTTCACTCTAGTTCCTACTCCCCAATTGCAGTCCCCAGTGTCGGAGCATGTTCACCGACTCATGTGTGACAATATTTTAATTTCAGTTTCCTCACAAATTTATGAGGAAGTGGCTGCTAAGGTTGTGACTAAACCTTTTATTTCTCCTCTTGTATTGGTTATGACCTCTGAGGATATACCTTTGAATCATGGTGTGAAGGGTTTTGACTTTACTCAATCTCTTTCAATTGCTCAAACCCTTTTTTCCCTCTCTCCCCTTCTACCGGACACTGATATTACAACTCCAAAGAGGAGAGGTAGAAAGCCTCTAGTGGCAAAAAATAAGTTTGAAATTGAAGCTGGTCTCCTGTCCACAATTCTTGATAAATTTTCCCCTATTATCAGAACAAGGAGGAGTGCGGTCTTCTCCCCGCCTCTATTATGAATATTTTATCTTGGAACGTTAAGGGCTTAAATGCCCCTGACAAAAGGAGCAAGGTCAGAAGTTTTTTTTATTCCTCTCATGTAGACATCTTTCTCATTCAAGAATCCGAGTTGTCCCTATCTTCTTTTGACAAGACCCTTGCTATGTGGTCTTGTTGGGAGTCCTTCTTTGTTCCCTCATCTGGTGCCTCTGGGGGTCTTATCACTTTATGGAATCCTAAATCTGTTAAGGGTGACCCTTTATTATCAGATTCTAACTGGCAGATGATGAAGTTTGCATGGTTTGATTTCATGTTTTTTTTGTTCAATGTGTATGGTCCTTCTTTCCCCCAAGATAAAATGGAGTTGTGGGATGCTTTAACTGCCTAGATTTCTTAATTCAAAAACCTTCTAGTGATTTTAGGCGGTGATTTTAATTCCATTAGTTATGGTCTTGAAAAATGTGGTGGTAGTCCTACGACTTCACGTGTTATTGATGATTTTAATTTTTTCATTTCCAATAATGCTCTGTCTAATATTTCTCTAGACAATGGTTCTTTTACTTGGTCAAATCATAGATCAGCTTCCCCAATCTCTATCAGATTAGATAGATTTCTTCTCTCCTTTCACTTTAAATTGCTGGATCTTACTTTGAATTCTCATATTCTCTCTTCCCTAGTTTCAGATCATTTCCCCATTTCCCTTTGCCTTTTGCACTCATCTCATATTCCCAAACACAAATCTGCCTTCAAATTTGAGAGTATATGGTTTACTCATCCTCACTTTTCTTCTCTCCTTCATCAATGGTGGATTTTGACTCCTTTCACTAAGGGAAATAGAATGTTTCAATTTCATAGAAAACTACTCTTTGTTAGAAACAAGATTATGGTATGGAATAGAGAAGTTTTTCAGAATGTCTTTGAAGAAAAGAGCAGGGTGGAAGGTGAACTAGCCATATTATCATAGCATATAGCCAAGTTTGGGTTAGATTTCAATTTCAATATTAAATAGAAAGATCTTCAAGCCTATTGGGATATTCTATTTACTAGAGAAGAAATGTATTGGAGACAAAAATATTGGGAATTGTGGTTGAAAGAGGGAAATAAGAATACTAAATTCTTTCATGCATTTGCTAAAATTAAGAAAGCTTCATCTTCCATTTTCACTATCAAGGATACTATATCTGTCTCCCTTCTATCTTCAAAAAAAACAAATCACTGATGAAGGAGTCTCTTTTTTCATTAACCTTCTTTCTCCCCCTAACCCACTAGAAGAAGACTTACCTGCTACGGAAGTACTTCTGCAAGCTATTCCTCACTTGATTTCTGACGCCGATAATGACTCTCTTATGAAACTTTTTAGTCTTGAGGAACTTCACTCTATTGTTTTCTCTATGGCTCCAGATAAATCTCCTAGTCCTAATGGCTTCACTATCCTTTTCTACCAAAAGTGTTGGGATGTTATCATTTTTTATCTCCTCCTTGTTTTAGAAGAAACCCAGTTGAAAGGTTTGATTCTGAAAAATTTCAATACTACTAATCTCATCCTGATTCCTAAGTCTAAAACCCCCCAGATATTTTCTGACTTTCAACCTATCTCTCTCTGTTATGTCATTTATAAGATCATTACTAAAGCTATTTATTTAAGGCTCAAAGATTTGATACCTAAGATTATCTCAATTGAACAGGGTGGTTTTATCCGAAGTAGAGAAACTTCTGATGGTGCGATAGTTTCTCTAGAAGTTTTTCATTCTATAGAGTCACATCAAATCCCATCTTTTGTGGCCAAGTTAGATATGATGAAAGCCTATGATAAAGTTCATTGGTCCTTACTTTTCAAATTCCTTGGGAAGTTTGGCTTCTCTTATCTCTGGTGTAAATGGATTAAAAATTGTCTGTCAGGAGCTTCCTTTTCTGTTATAATTAATGGTTCCTCTTCAAGGTTTTCTCATGCTTCACAGGGTGTTCGCCAAGGGGATCCTATCTCTCCCTTCTTGTTTTTTGTCATGGCGGAAGCCCTAAGTTGTACCATTCAAAATCACACTCTTCTTTCAGACTGGAAAGGTGTTCACATTCCTAATACAGACTTAACTATTTCTCACAACCATTTTGCTGATGATACTTTTTTGTTTGGTAGATCTACCATTCAGGAGGCCAAGTGAGTCAAAAATGTTCTCAATCTTTATTCTGCTGGGTCTAGCCAAGTTGTTAATCCTTCTAAGTCAAAATTTCTTATGTTTTTTACTCCTCTCCCTGTCCAACAGAAAATTGCGGTCATCCTTGGCTTCTCTTTGGACACCTTTCCCTCCACTTATCTTGGGATTCCATTTTTCCTAGGACAAGTCAAACCTTCCTATTGGGATTCTATGATTTCTCACTTGAAGAACATGATTGCTTCTTGGAAAGCTTGGTGGCTATCTTTTTCTGGTAGGATTCTTTTAATCAAAATGATTCTTTCAGCCATCCCTAATTATTACATTTCAGTCCTCCATGCCCCCAATTCTTTTATTGTTTAGATTAAAAAGATTATTCATACTTTCCTTTGGTCAGATAATATGACTAATGAGAAAAAGGTTCCTCTTGTCTCCTTTCAGACACTCTCCTTAGATAAGTCAAAAGGGGGTGCTGGGCTCCATGACATAACAGACAAAAATAAAGCCTTTGGAGGTAAGTTGATTTGGAACATGTATTATAAACCCCATTCCTTTTGGTGTAAGATTATGCAAGCTGAGTATCTAGATTCCCCTAACTCATGTAGAATATTATCCATCTCTAAACCTCCCTTAGGTTCCCCCACATGGAATTTTATGATTTCGTCAAGGGAGGTGGTGCCTAAATTTTTGTCCTAGCAAGTCCATCATGGGGATCAAGTGTATTTTTGGGTAGACTCATGGAATGGCTTCCCCCCTTTGGCTTCCATTAACTCTCTTGCTGAGGTAATGAATATCTTCACTCAATTTTGGGGTGTTAAGTTGGTGGGCTATGTAGATCATATTGATATTTTCTCCCATAAGGCTATTTGGAAAGACCCCTCATCTCTTGCAATTTCCCTTGACGATGCTAGGATCTTCAATTCTATCCTTTCTTCTAGAGAAGTTTGTCTTTCCAATAACCTTGATAGACTAATTTGGTGTCCTACTAAGGATGGTAAGTATTCAGTTAAGGAGGGATATAGTGCTATCCATTTTTTGAACAATTAGCCCAACTCTCATTAGGCTTTAATTTTTTTCTAGATTAAGGTTATATTACCTAAAGTTGGGGCCTTTTCCTGGCTTTCTATTCAAAAGAGGATTATGACTAGCGATAGATTGTCTAGATTGCAAATTGCCTCCCCCTTTAATTGTATCATGTGTGGGGAAAGTATAGAATCTGTGGATCATTTGTTTATCTTGTGCACCTTTGCATCTCAGTGTTGGGATTTTGTTATGAATAAGATGTTTGTGGCTTTCCCATTACCTTCCTCTTTATGGGATCTCTTCCAATCTTGGTCGATGTTGTGCTCTCAATCCCTTTTTTCCTGCTTATGGTTTATTATCCCATCTATTGTCATTTGTTCGATTTGGTGGGAGTGAAATAAAAGGATTTTTCATAAATCAGCTTCTGATCTCTCTTATGTCCTTTCTACCATTGAGAAGCATATTTCAGAACAGGTCAATAATATTGTCACTTCCCATTTTAACCCAAATGTTGTCTTCTCTTCTTGGGATAGTCAAATTCAATCTTCTTGGACATCCCTTTCCCTCCCTTCTTCCACTATATTTCTTCGTATTAGGAAATTTCCCATTAATAGGTCTTTGATTAAGTGGCAGCCTCCTCACCCCCCTCTCATCAAATTAGATTTTGATGGTTTCTCTCGTGGTAATCCTGGTGTTGCAAGGATTGGAGTTTGTTTGAGAGATCACGTAGGGAAAGTTTTGGCTTTGAAGGCTTCGCTCATTCCTAATAATACTAATAATATGGCAAAGGCTATCGCACTCTTAGAAGGTCTAGTACTCGTTAAGAAAATTTCAATTTTATACCTTCACATTGAAGGCGATTCATTTGTTATTATTAATGCTTGTGTTAAAAAGTGTATTGATAATTGGTAGCTCAAATACATAATGCAACAAATCTGGTCCTTCATTGACTCTCTTCATAATTTTTCTTTCTCGCATACCCTTAAGGAAGGAATTCTCTCATGGACTGCCTAGCAAATATGGGAGGTGACAAAATTCATCTTGACACCCTTTCTTACGATTGCCTAATTGATAACTTCCCCTCCCTTCTCTCAATTATTCATAATGAATTATGTTAAAGTGGGATATCTTTGGTTGTGTTAGATTTCGTGTTCATCTTTTGTTCTAATCTCTACAAGTTGATTTCTTTTTACTTTGTCTTTTTGCTTCTAATTTTCTTCAAGTCATTTTGGTATGGCTACCGATGGTGTTAAGTGTTGTTTTCACCGATGGTTTCTACCGATTTGTTTCAGAATGTCTACCGATGGAGGTCGGTGTTAGTTTCACTGATGGTTTCTACCAATTTATTTCAGAATGTCTATCGATGGAGGTCGATGTTAGTTTCATCGACGGTTTTTGGATTTCTTACCGACAGTGCTCAGTGTTGCTTTGTTGACCCTTGTTGGTAATGGTTTTTCAACAGATTTTGATGTTGCTTTACCGACAGGCATGTTTGCTGTCAGAATTTGATGTTGATCTACCGATGGACTTCTGTATTGATTTTTTGATGGATTTCGGTGATGGTTTCCCAATGGATGTCGGTCAGGTCTTTGTCAAGTTGCTGTGTTTTTTGGTTTTCCATTGACCCTAGCGTAAATTTTTTTTTCTTCACTTCGCTTTTTTTTTATTTTCTTCTCTCATTTTCTTCATGAAGTACGACTAAGATGGTTATTAATCTATATGGGTTTTAATGTTTAGTTATTTTTCTAATCTACATGCTATTTTTAGGTGGGATTAATTATGACATGTGATTAGACCTATACCTGTCCATCATGACACATGTAAATCTATGACTTTTTTAGCATATTTCATTATGAAGTCTGGTGGTACTATTTTCTTCAAAATAATGTGGTGTTGGCTGTTATACTGTCATCCATCTGCCCTACGTCATCTTGGGCTATTGGGCTCATACGTAATCTTTTCTTATCTTAACTTCGCATGTTGTGATGTTATGGCTTGGGTCTTTTCCTTTCTTATGTGAGTTTAAGTTGGTTTGTGGTACACTTATGTGGGAAGTTTCGTCTACTGCTCTTAAGTTGGTCATTTAATTCTTGTTAGTACTCTATGATTCTGATGAGATTCCATATCTTGTGACTTAATTGTGCACTATCATGGGGGTCTTCTTGGCTGTCCTTATATTCTGTGTTTTTGCACTTAATTCTATCACTGAGATTGTCTTCATTTCCTATTTTAGATTTCATTTTTCTCCCTCTTTCTTGGCTATTTTGGGTGTTTTTCTTTTGTCTTTTTCTAGTAACATTAAGGATGGATTGTTACAGTTTTTTTCAAAATGTTTGATCAACCGAGTTCAGTGGTGGGTATTAGCACTAAGGTTGATGTATGCTCCTCCTATTCCTATCTTCACATAGATTATTACCACCATAATTACAGAATATTCTTTGAGGTGCAAGATTGGGAACAACCTTTTGTGGGGTGTGTAAAAGATGATATGATGGAAACTATTTTCATCTGTGATCATCCCCACATTTGTCAGGGTATTAAGAGGATCATTAGCCATGACATCCTTTTCCCATTTGGTAAACATATCATCTACCCATCTCAAATTATGTCGGTCTTTCTATCAAATGTTTGTGATTTGTTACAATCTCCTTTCCATCTGGGTCTAATTTCCTCATGGTACGTGAAGCCAAAATTTCTTGGGGTGAATAAAATTGCTAGGGCTTTGCAGAAATATGACTTGTGGGGTGGTGCCAGTCTTATTCATGGTATTTTCCACCATCATTCAGCCCTTAATCACCATGGTATGTATATAGTTCTTGAAAGCATCAAAAAGGGTCTCGAGTGATAGTCCTTCAGGCCAGTTAAAATGACCCTTCAATAGTTTAATGGCTCTCTCAATAAAGAATGTGTAACTGGTGTGCATCAAGTTGTGTTTGCCATCCTCAACCTCCTCGAGCTTGACCCATCTATCCCTATTAAGGAATCATCTATTTCTAGTAAACCTAATTCTGCTCCGCCACATATTCTTGAGCCAGCTGATTATCCCATTCTAGGCCTTAATTTGAATCTCTGTTTGGGTGGTGATCCTCCTCTTGTTGCTACTGGGGATACTACTCTGTTATTTCTGAAAGATTAATGGTTTTTGTAGGAATATTTTTTTCTTTTTTTTGTAGGTACACTTCTATGCGGGTTCCTCTTGTTTCAGCTCTCCATGCAAATGTTTAATTTTGCATCGTGTAAAGGGTTCCATATTGTATAGTTTCTTCTGGTTGTGGGTTTGATCTACCGAAAGGCTGTGATGTTATTGGTTTACTCCATTTTGTGGATTTTCACCTTCTTATGGTAAATATTGTAATATGTCTCAGGGTTCTTTGTTTGCCTATGGGCCTATGTATCCGATGCGAATACTTTTGCCTAAAAGTTTATGTTCTACCTCTGGGCTCTTGTAATAGTTTAGGTTTAGGGTTTCATAGTGGGATCATCATAATTTTGGTTGTAACTAGCTATGGCTAGCAGAGGTTGATATACTCTTAATTTTCTTCTTGTATATGAGCAATGATCATAGTTTTTCTTTCTGGTTCTTTTCTCTGAGAGCTCTTTGAACCAGTTTATTATTATTATATTAATATATCAAGTGGCTCTGCCACCTTTTCTAAAAAATAATAATTAATTAAACACATTTTAATTATTCCTTTAAAAAAATACATCGATAAAATGGTTTCAATAAATTAGATATCTAGAATATATTAAAGTTAATTCAAATACTAAAACAAATTACGTTTATCTAGGAACCCAGTCAATACGTTTAGTAAATCATCTTTTAATCGATATTGTCTTAACATAAATTCCCCTATCTAAATTTAAACAATATCTACTATGTTACTAACAATATTAAAATTAGAACAATACTCGTCTATTATCAATATAATCTTCTTCTCTGCAACTCCCGATCGCAACTTTCCCACCCGTTTGAAATTTTGAATCTTGGCTTTGGCCTCCACTCTGCCGGGGAATCCGGGGAGCTCGAAGGTTCTCTGCCCCAACCTATTCTTGGTGCTATCCCATAGGGATGGCAGTGACTGATGTTCTGTCCCCAATGTCATGGATTCATCGTTTACCTCTGCATTAGTTTCCACTCACTCACAGAGTCTGGGAGATGGGGATTCTAGCCCCAAACCTGTGGTGGAGGACAAAGAGGGATTGGTACGGGGATGGAAAAATATAGTGTTGGGAAAAGAGTCTCCTGATGCATCTGTTACCCCTTAATTCTCGTTAGGAGAGTTTTTCCTAGAGATTGTAGTCCTAGATGGTGTGGTTGAAGGCATTTCTGCCTCTCTACAACTCGCTCTGGTGGGGAGGTTTGTCACTTTTAGGCCCACCATAGATATGGTGCGCAAATGGTGTACTACCAGATGGAAAGTTAAGGGGTCATTATTTGTATTGGCTATGCTGGGGGGGTTGTTCCTCTTAGATTTAATGTTGTGGAGGACTATACTATTGTCTTCACTGGAAGTTAGTGTTATGGAAAGCACACGCTTCTAATGGCTAAATGGAAGCCAGGTTTCAACTCAGAGGTTGAGCTACAGAAAGTTGTGCCTATGTGGGTCTACCTCCTTGGACTTCCCCTAGAATTATAGGATTAAAAGGTGCTCCGATGGATTGGGAACTCATTTGGAAATTATGTGGCAGCGGATATGGTTACTATTCAAAAAACAAGGCTGGTGTTCGCAAGATTCTATGTGAATGTGACTATGAATAATCCCCTCCCTAACTTTGTGATGCTTAAATCCAAATGGGGGAAGTGGAATCATGCCATTGTGTATGAAAATGCCACTCTACATTTCTAGAAATGTGGTAAAAATGGGCATGTGATGATAGACTATAAGAAAACCCCTATGATTGAAGAACAAGCCACTGGTCGTTCTACATTAGTGTCTCTGAGTGAGAAGGGTGGTGAGTGGGACCAGGAAGATAGGAATGAGGTATATACAGAGGCCCATATCCCCCTGGAAGGGATTAACTCTCTTGCATTAGGGGAGGAGGAGAAAGGAAATGGCAAGGAAAAATAGGCTGAGAAGGTAGCGGACCTAGAAGAAGGAGAGTTTGTTGAGGACCTAAAGGAATTTTCCAACTCTTATAGAGGAATCCCAAATGAGAAGGGAGACAAAGAAGACAATAATGGGGAGAAGGCACATGAGTCTGAAAGCAAGATGACTGAAAGGGAAGCTAGTGAAGAGTGCAGTTTAAATGACAGGGGGGGAAATTTTCTCCCCAATCCATAATGGGACGGGACATGTAATGGAAAAGCCAATACCGACCCATTCATTGCCATCAACTAGTGCATTTAAATAGTCAGAACCTAAAAGGAAAACCAGAGGCAAGAAGGTGGATGAAATTTTGGAAACCAAAAAAAGGGTAGACGTGGGGAATAAAGCCAAAGCGGGTCAACCGACGGAGAGAGAGATAAGAGAAAAAGAATCAGCAAGGGCTATTGCCAGTAGGTGGCAGTTAACCCTAGAAGACTCCCAAAAAATTAAAAGATGAAGTTCCTATCATGGAACATATGGGGCATGAACAACCTGCAAAGATAGTTTTCTCTGAAGAAGTATATACTTGAGTTCAAGTTCGATGTGGTTCTTATTTAGGAGGTTAAAAGGAAGTATCAAAACTTTTCTCTGCTGGTGGATAAAATATGGCTAGGTGTGGCCTTTCTGTACAGTGAAGCTGATGGGGCCTCTAGTGGTGTGGCTAGTCTCTAGAACCCTTGTAAGTTATCCATAAACATTGTGGCCTTTTCTCATAGCTACCTTGCTGTGTTGTTTACTTGGAATAATATCTCCTAGTACTTGTATAATATTTATGCTCCTAACCTTAGAAGTGAATGTGGTAGAATCTAGGGGGAAATATCTAACCTCATTGAAGCTAATCATTTCCATCCCATTGGCTTGCAATATGCCGCTTTACCCATCTGATAAAATTGGGGGCACATAATATTACTCAGAAAGTATGCAGGAGCTGGAAAACTTTATGAGGTAAAATGATCTGGTTGATATTGACATGCAGGGAATGGGCTTTACTTGGTCCAACAACAGAAAATGGATACACCTGATTTAGGTTAGAATGGATAGATGGATGTTATTAGGAGGATGGGATGTTTCTCCCTTGATCAACCTCTCTCTCCTTTTGAGAATGGTTTTTGACCACTCCCCCTTGATCCTTGGCTGGGAGGAAAGGAAAAAACATGGGCCTCATCCCTTTCAATGTGAAATCATGTGGCACTCCCACACTTAATTTGAATATTGTATTAAAATATGGTAGAATACGCTAGTTAGGGGAACGACAATGTATAGAATTTCTAAAAAAATGAAAGTTATCAAATGGGAGGCCTAAAGGTGGAGTAAAGCCAAGTTCGGGGACATTTCCAATGCAAAAAAGGTATTGAGGAGAAACTCAAGCACCTCTAGAAGGATATGGCCTTGGGTGTTTCCACCTGGGCTGATCATTGTGAGGAGAAAGGGTGGAGGAGAAATGGAAAGAAAACCTCAAAAGGGATGAAATATTCTGGAAGCAAAGGTCTCGTTTCCAATGGCTGAAAGAGGGTGACTAGAACTTGGCTTTCTTCCATAGGTTAGCCTCCATACATAAAAGAAGGAACACCATTAAATATCTAGATGCTAATGGGAGCCAGCTATTGGAGGAAGAAGATATTGGCAACCATGTTGCAGAGTTCTGCCATGACACTTTCAGAAGCCTGGCTCAGAATGGGATGGATACTAATATTCACTTTCTTTTGGAGGTCATCTAGACTGTTATTACTGAGGGTGATAATGAATCCCTCTTGTCCCAAGTTTCTAAGGAGGAAGTTAAAATTGTGGTATTCTCTATGGGAGCCTTTAAATAGCCTGGACTGGATGGGTTTCCCTTGGCCTTCTTATAGGACTTTTGGGAAGTTATCAAATATGATCTTATCCATGCAACTCATGATTTTGTTAGGATTAGTAACATTCTGGAAAGAATTAATAAAACCTATATTGTCCTTGCGCCTAAAGTGCAGGATCCTAAATGCATGAGTGACTTTTGCCCCATAAGCCTTTGTAACACTGCCTATAAAATCCTGTCCAAAATCATTACCAATAGGATCAAACCCCTTCTCGGGAAAATTATTAATCCCAACTAGAAGGGGTTTGTGCCAGGAAGACAAATTCTTGATACAGTTATCACAACTCATGAAATCATATATTCTATGGATAGAGGGAAGAATGTTGATATGGCATTAAAATTGCACATCTCCAAGGAATATGATAAGGTGCTATGGAAATTTTTGTTTGGGGTGCTTAGGAAATTTGGTTTCCATGATAATTTCATTAAAATTATAAAGGTGGCGGTTGAAATGGTTGACTTTGTTGTTCTGGTCAATGGCACACCCTGGGGATCCTTTACTCTGGAGAGGGGGTTACATCAAGGGGACCCACTTTCCCATATCTATTCCTTCTGGTCACTGAGGTGTTGGCTCGGAACTTGTTGAGATTGGATGGAGTTGGATCTATTGTTGGTTTCAAACCAGCCTCCACTCTTCCCCCAGAAGTTCTACAACAGTTTGTGGATGATACGTTCCTCTTTGGGAAAGTCTATATTAGAGAAGTTAGAGAATGGAAAGCCCTCCTGAATAATTATGCGATGACATCTTGTCAAGTGATTAACTATAACAAAAGTAAAATTTACTTCTTCAATACTAAACAAAGGACACAGCTAGAAATTGTGGAATGTCTTGGCTGTAAGGGAGCTACACTCCCTGATACCTATCTCAGACTCCCACTCATAGTGAAGGAGGTATCTAATGAATTTTGGAACTCCATCTTGGAAAAAATGTAGAAAATACTGGCTGGATGGAAAGGTAAGGTTCTTAGCAATGCTGGGAAACTTCAATTGCTGTCAGCGGCTCTCCAAGGAATACCTATTTATTTCCTGTCTCTTTTTAAAATAACTGATAGAACGGTGGAGATACTGAAAAAAAATCCAGAGGAACTTTCTATGGTCAAGGATGAAGGAAAAGCCTAGAATGAACTTGGTCAACTGGGATACAATCTGTCAATCGAAGATGGTTGGTGGTCTAGGAGTGAGGAAGATCAAGGACCTAAATACGGCTTTGATAACTAAATTGGGCTAGCATCTATCCAAAGGAACTTATAGATGTACTAGAATAATGAAGGCCAAATACTTTTCCAATGACCAATTCCCCTATGGTCAAAATTTACCCTCCGGCTCAAAAATCTGGAAGTTCATTTCTAGAAGTAAAGGAAATTTTTTTAAAGGTTTGAAATGAGTGGTTGGAAATGGTACTCAGATTCATTTTTGGGAGGACTGGTGGGTGGGGAAAATCCCCTTAGGCGGGAAAAGTTTGGGCTCATCAGAGATAAAAATGAATTCTCATTTTGTAAGGAAAGTCATCAATTACATCTCGCAGGATAAGAAATGGAAAGTTCTTGCTGATGCTTTTCAGGATTAGGCTCATGTGCCTCCCTACATCCTTGAGATTCAGAAGCTTCTTGATGGTGTCAAGATTCCTATCTCTCATATTGCGGACAAATCCATTTGGTGTCATAACAAGTGAGGGGAGATCACGGTGAAATTTGTGTATCTAACTAACTTAAAATCCATGGTTGATGAAAAGAGATGGGGGAAGGTATGGATTCCCCAATTAATCCCCAAGATCAATTTCTTCTGGTTGACAACCCTCCATGGTAAAATACTTATGCTAGATAACCTCCAGAAGAGAGGAGTTCAATTGGTCAATAGATGCACCCTATGTAAAATACATGCTAAGACTATCAACCATAGCCTTTTACATTGTCCCTATGTGAGTCTGGTTCAGTCCAAAATAATGACCAATTTAAGATTGGATTAGGTCTTTATGGAGAACTTGGATCAATTTGTTTGCAACTGGGGAAACTTCATGGAGCACCCGCTTATCAACAATCTATGGAGATTTTTACCCCCACATGTTTGTTGGAGCCTCTGGAAGGAAAGGAATAATCGAGTGTTCAGAGGGGAGGAAAAAGATGTTGGAGGGACAATGCGGATGGCTGTAAATCTACTAAAGGAAAACATTGATACTTGCCATTGGAAAATTCATCCTTTCCCCCCAAGGAGTTGGATTGCTCAATGGCTAAGGAATGGAAACTACCCCCCTCCTTCTATGAGTTTGATTTATCTAAGATTGTGGCAAGAAGGAATACCAAGTGGTCCCCCCCGGAGGAAAATTTTATGAAACTAAATTTTGATGGAGCTGCCTCCAAAGGATCTGCTATGGGGGGAGGTATTTTTAGAGACCAAAATGGTAATATGATCGTTGCTTATGCGATCAATCTTGGGATGGGGTCAAATAATGTGGCAGAAATCTATGCCCTCTTTTGGGGCCTAAAGGTGGCAGTTACTTTGGGAATAAAAAGGCTGGTCATTGTGGGTGACTGTAAAATTATTATTGAGATGGTTAAGGGAAAATTTTGAGCTAGTTGGAGTCTGTCCAATCTGTTACAAGACATCTAGTTGCCACTCCCTAGATTCAACGATTTCAAAATTCAACACATTTTCAGAGAGGGAGATGTGGTGGCTGACAAGTTGGTAGCCACAAGTCTTAATCAGCAAGGCTTAAGGTGCTGGAGAAATTTGGACTCCCTTTCCAAGCAAACTGCCATGCTTATGGAAAAAGAAAGTAATTAATCAATGGAGTACGAGGACAAATTTCATTGGATGGGAAAGGCGGCAGACAAGATCATGAGGGTCGGTGAGAACTCAAATTTTAAAAATGATATGGGGAAGGAAATTAATAATAATAGAATACTGAAAAGATGGGCTCTTAATGCCAATTTTGGAAAAAGTATGGGTTTTTTTAAAATTGGTGCTGATGTGGGGAAAGGCACGAGTTTGAGAGAGCGTGACAAGATAGACGGGTTTAAGTGGTGCATTAAACTTAGAAAAGGAAATCATTTCATGACATGTGGGGGTTTTTCTATCACTCTAGGCAACCATGTGATCTGTACTCGCCAACTCATTAAGACGACGGATAATATCCCCACTTGGTTATTTGCCTTGGGTAAAACTGCTCTTTGGTGCTATGATTTTTGTGTTATCCATAAGGCTCTAGTTAAGTGGGTTATGGGTAGTGGTTTGAAAGGTGGAATGTCGTTCGAGACATAGTAAGAAGTGTTCCCTAAGTATAGATCAGATATGTGTGGCGACATGGTGCACGTTGAACCTCCTAGAATTGAGGATGGGTTCCTTAAGAACCAGTGTGATGTTACCCACCTAAAGGAGGGTGGTTTCTTTCCCTTTATGGAAGCCATGGGAGGCTGTGATGAGATTTTTTCTATGCAGCTGGTGAAAACTTGGATGAAGCGTAGGGTAACCATTAATGGTATTACTTTTGAGATAAATGAAGAAGTCATTTCCCAGGCTACGGGGCTTTCTACTGAGGGGAAAAAATGGAAAAAGGTTACTAAGAGCCGGGATGATTCCACCATGAAGAGATTCTTCAAAAAATTGGAGGTCCCTGTTCGCATTTGTGGGGGGTTTAAAAGGGAGGCGTTACCAAACCCTTGGAATGAGGTATGTCTCATCCTTATGAAATATATTACCTTGGAAGTTCGCTTTGGCACGTGCTACAATTACCATTTCCCACTGCTAAACCACTTCTGGTATAACGACACCATTTCTTTCCCCGTTTACCTGCTTCACTCCCTTGAAGCTATGGTCATGGACATTAGGGAAAAAATGAAGACTAGGCAGAACTATAGCATTCTCCACCAAGGGCTAATCTTACGCCTCTACAATTTTCATCTTTCCTTATGCCCCCCAAGGATTGTCACTTTACATGACATTAACTCACCATCTGAGAAGGTACCTAAGGAGGTGATGGTCTCCCAATCTAACCCCTCTTCTTTCTCCAAAACCCCTAATAAATCCAAGAAGGTTAAAGCGGGGTCTACGGGTGGAACCCAAATTGCTATCGACTCTAAGGAAGAGGAGGATGAAAATGAAAGTAGGTGGAGGTCCCACAAAATTTCAACCAACGCTCGCTACAAACAAAAAGTTGTTTGGAGGAGGTAGCTTGAAGAAGATGAGGAAGAGGAAGAATCAGAGAAGGAGGACGGAAAGATGAATGATACCAGTGGGAATACAAAGAAAGGGAAGAAAATCAAGACTGAGAAGAGTGGACAAGGAAAAAACCCCCACAATTTGGACAAGGCTGAGAAGAGCCATGATTCACCCCAAATCTTGGCTAGCTTCATTCTTCCCACCATGGATTTCTCTAAGAAAAAACTTTTTGAGGACAAGAACTCAGACTCGCCGCTTGACCCCCAGGTGATGACTGAGAACCCTAAGGTTGGTGGGGATAACAAAGATGAGACTCCACAGGAAAACAAAGTGGAGACCGAGAGCTTGCTAGAAGCTGTGAGTGAACTTTCCCAATTAGAAAAGGATGTTAAATTGCTGCAGGTCTCCTCCCTAGATTCTGTCTCCAAGAAGGATCTCTGGGAGGTCACGTAGGAGATCAAAAAGTTAGGAGAAAGCTTCAACAGGGTGGCTGGTTTCATGGTTAAGGTCATGCACTCGGCTGCAACAACGCTCCAACTGTTGCTAATGGAGGAAGAGGCTAATCTGAGGGAAGATCACAAGGATGAGAAGTTGTTCCAATTCCTCGCAGAGGATTGGCTCAAGCTGTTGTTGAGTGGTGGGGGTAAAAACCCTAAGTAACTTTCTTTCTTTTCCATGCTTTGTTGTTTTGATTGGATCCGTTGGCTGGCCACTGTGGGCCTTTTTGTCTATCTATTAAACTTTTGTTACTGGTTTGTTGTTACTCGCTACTCTTCTATTAGACTTAACTATACTGGTACTTATTTCCACAGACTGGTTACTAGCTTCAAGGTGAAGCTGGGGTCTGTTAGGGTAACAGGCTGGTTACCAGCTCCATGGTGAAGTTGGGGCCTATTGGTTTTAATTTTTGGTTTTTGATTCTAAAAAAATCTATAGGCTGAGGGTGTGTTGACTCTGGTGATGTGTTGGTAGTCTGCACTTCTCGTGTTGGTTGTTTCTATCCGGGTCAGCCCCCTTGTCTTGGTTGCTTTTTTAATCAAAAACAATATTAAAACTATTAATCTACTCCCAATTGAATAAGTTCGATATTAGTTTATAGATGAATCGATAATAGTTAAATTTACATTATCCTCGCTAAGACAATCACATTTTAAGGTTACACTAATAAAGAACATACAAATGTCAAAGTTTCATTAAATTGATAATCAAAATAATAGTAATATTTAAACCCATTAATTTAACTACTAAATTTATCTAACCATCCTAATGAAATATAAATATAAGAATGTTCTAATTAAAGAAAATTAATTAAATTTAAACTTTACTAGTTATTCTAATATTAAAACTCTTCAATTCCCATAAAAATGAATTAGATTTGAATCTCATTTAATAAGATAATTAAAAGTTCCATTTAATTAAATTTGAATTTAAAACATAAAAAAAATCTAATCATAATTAATTAAATGTTAATCTATCTAATTAATAACATTTTCTAAAGGCTTCTACCCCTAGGTCAACAATTTCAACTATAGACTCCATTTAATAAATTTTGAAATCCATATATATAAAGACAAGATAATTAATAAATTAATTAAATACTATTATTATTATTTTATTTGGAGAGAACCTAGATGTTTGTAGGCAAAAGTCAAATAATGCAACTATACATTTTGTTTAATATATTTTGAATTCCATTATGAATATTAAAACCTTTTAACTTAAAAAGAAGATTTAAAACTAAAAACTTATATATACCCTTTCCTATGCACTATTTTATTAAATAATCTGTTTGTGGTTTGTTTTATATTATCTTATATAATGCCATGGAAACATTTCTTTGTGTTTCGTATTTACTCTTTCTATGTAAGAATATTGTTTTTAACCAATTAAAACCTTTAGGAATTGATTCTTCATTAAGAAAATGATTCCTTAGTAATTATTTTTTGTTCCTTTCTTTCCAATGTTTACAAAAGTTACGTTTAGAAACCTAGGAAAGTTTTGTAAAAATTGTTGTGTAGGAAATTAAGATTATTTTCTTATATTATAAGTTAGGATTTATATGTCAGGTTTAAATATTACAAATTATATACATTTGATAGGAAATAAAATTGTATTAGTTGATTTTATTTGAGAAAGTAAGTATAAATATTTGCATAGTAGAAATTTGTTAATTATAAAAGGTGTTCAGAATAGAGGGGCTTCATTACATATATCGCG
>MU225631.1:946015-957118 GCA_018584345.1 Thuja plicata | reverse complement strand
AGGCATCTAAGGCCTTCACTTGATCATCATCTCCTCTTAAGGAAGGTATAAATCTATTAAAATCATCAGAAAAGAGGCTTAACTTCACCTCAATTTGGTTCAATTTTCCCTTAAAGAATAAGAGAGCAATATTAACTCTTTTGATCTCATCTTCAACTTCAGTCACTATCTCTGGCAAATCCGATCTTAGGGATTGCAATGATGCTAGCTTTTCAAATAACTGTACCCTAGTAGACCACTTAGTAAAATAGGGGTTGAGGATATCCAAATACCCCATTACCTCGGTGTGCAAAGCTGGCAACTTGTTATAAGCATTGAGTATAACATCAGCTTTATCTTTTAAGATGTCAATTCTGTGTTGCAGCACACCCTTCAATGCTCTTAAAGCAATCTCATTTCCTTTTTCTTCCTTAGCCACCTCTTCAAATTTTGCTTTATCTTCAATTTGCAAGGGCTGTGGCACATACATCACTTCAGGCTTTGTTTCCAATTCTTCCATCAATTTCTTTATCATTTGATCCCTCTGATAAAGTTGCACTCGACACATTTCTCTATCTTTTGCCAATGCACTAGTCTCTTCCAACAATGTGCTGCACCTTTCAGACAATTGTTTAGTCTTTTCTTCATTCAAGTGAGCCCAATGTGTCATGATTTGGGATATCTCCAAATCTCCTATATTTTGCATTGTCTAGACCATCTGATTTCCCACCATATTCTCTTGAATGTTCACCACTTGGGGTTTTTGGTCTTTAGGGCACAGGCTCCACATTGCAAAGGCTTGAGACTTTGGGCTATACCCAAATCCTTTTATTACATCGCCTATTTGGACTTCACTAGCCATCTTGAGATCTGGCTGTTTCCTTATTTGATCAATAATGAAGGCAGATGCCAAATCCCAACCCTCAGCCAATAGTATTCCACTTCCTGATACTAATTTCCTGGCATCCTCTGGAGAAATATCCTCATTTTTAGGATCATAATTCTACAGAGCCATCAATGCCTCATTAGTTATGGTTTCCTTGTCATCAAATTTCAACTCTTCTCTTATTTGTTCTTTCTTGTACCATCTCAGGAAGTCTTTAAAATCCTCAGTTTTTACAAAATTATCATCATTTAAAAACTCTTGTTGATGAATCAATCTTTCATCAATACAAGCCTTAAGGGGCATCTCAACCTCATCATCCAAGTCTGGCTACTCTTTCTTACCTTCCCTTATTGCCTTTCTTAGGTTATGATCATATAACCTACTGCCAGGTACTAAGGCCTTAGCCTTATCTTTCTTCTTATTCTGCCCTTCAGTTGAGGGTTGACCTATTTCCAGTTTCTGCCTCTTTGAAGTAGGTTCCTCTATATCATCTGGTTGGGTAGAAACTATCAAATCTATCATGTGACCCTCTACTCCCTGCAACTGTGGTATTTCAGCAATATCTTACTGTGATGAAGCATGCATAGTAGGACGTGCATAAACACTGTCACTACTACTATTGTATTCTGACTCTGAATGATCAGGTGTCTGAGCACCTTTCTTGTCAAGAACTGTATCCAATTGTTCTATAAGCACATAATAGTTGTCTATCATGGCTTTAATTCTGTCAAAATATGGGAGGTCAGGGTAAAAACCCCCAAAAGCCAACCCATTTCTCTTTATTTGTTTTTCCAGTTTTAGCAATTCTTGAATCCTTAGTCTTCTTGTATGAATATCATCTTCATCCAAGAGATTCCTTGTTGCATATTCCTCTATGCACTCATAGTGGACATTTGTATTAGGGATTGTAGGAGTATACAATCTCCTTACCCCTGCCATAAAACCCTCTGGGTCAATGTATCTATAAGGGGCTACCCCCATCCTGTATTTTTCCAACCATTGACCTACTGCATCAATGGCACCCTTGCCAATTGTGAAGTTAGAAATCTTAAACTGCCTAGGGGCCAAAGTCCCCTTCTTGTGTGGCACAAAATTCTCGTTGTCTATCAACAACAGCTGCCATATAAACTCCATTACTGCCACCCTTGCTGGTACATAATATGGTAATAAATGAGGTGGGTGAATACACCCATATACCCTAATGACTGTGTAATTTTCTTCCATAAAGAAGTCACCCCAATTATTCTTTCCAGGCCAGCTATCTGTATAATCATAGGGCCTAAGCAGTTGTATAACCTTTAATGGGATTCTTGTTCTGCTTGTTCCCAAACTCTGTACTATTGGATACACAATCCAATTCTGAAAGGCACAATAATCACACTCCCTAGAAGTGTAATTCCAAACCCTCACCCAAAATTGGATAGGATTTGGTCCTGACTGATAGAATCTCTGAGGAGTTAAATTATTAACATCCATAATGACAAAATTGAAATGCAAAAGGAGATGCATAAGGCCTGAGTAATGCAAAAATTTGAGCTCCTTCTCCTTTGGGTTCTTCATTCTTTTCTGGGTTGCAATGAAACCCTCATGCATTTCATCTATGATGTGTTGAATATAATCATAACTGGTGTTAGAATGGACCTCTTGCAGGTCCAACACCATCATCAGAATCCCTGCATCAATCTTCTCTGCATCACCATCTATTCCCAACACTCTACACAGGGCATATGCAACATACTTGATATAAAAGTGTAGATCCTTGTAATAATATGGGTTGTCCCTAGACATAGGATCTAAATACTTTCTTACTTCTTTTAACATATGTTTTAACAACTGGCTCCTAACAATCCCAGGCTTCAAAGTATACCTCTATTTTTTCTTTGTCATGTCAATTCTGGTAGACATGGTGCTGTATCAGCTGAATGCTTGCATGAATGAATTTATATTCAAAATTAATAGGGTAGTGCCATCATCCCTCCTGATGGTGTTAGATAAAACATCATAGTGATTGGCTAAGTCTAAGAACAAGTCTACATCTAGGAAGACATCAGGAACAAGTAACCTGGCTAAACTGCAGGTCCAAGGGTTTGATACTGGGATGGGCTTATTAGAATTCTTATAAAAATAGTTTTAGAGAGAAAACCCTATTATTCCTGGAGTTACGACATCTCGAATATTTTTATATTCATCAATGAGGACATTAGCATTAACCTTCTTATTTTGTGTTGAACCAGGAACGAGACGGAGAAATTCATCTGAATAGTTCACTTTTCCCTTTGCCTCGTCCTCCACCCTCTCACTTTCTCCACTGGTCGAAGCTACAGTCACTGCTCTGCTCATATTTTCAGTGTTTGAATTCTCCTCTTCATTACTGGTATTGAAACAAATCTATCATAGAGACTTCACAAACTATTTTGCACATAATTTTGGAAACAATGAACTCTTAATTCTCAGAGAACTCTGTAAACTTTTGGATTTTACTCTATTTTGGCAACTGAACTTAAATTTAGCAACTCAGAAAGCAAGGTGAATGTACATGAACATGTGATCATCTCCTTATAATAACCATTTGAAGTACATTGCTCATGATTCACAGAACATCAATTCTGTCTTAAATTCCACATACTGTGAACATTATTGAAACCTAGCCGTAGTTTCCTGAGTGTGACAGGAAAATCAAATTTGTAAAACTGAATCCTTGGCTAAACCTTATAAAATTCAAATGAGCTGACATGTCACGCTGGGATTGGCCTTCTGTCATACATCTCAGCTACCCTTTTTCTGCACAATAATCAAAATATGGAAATCTGATTGGCCGCCAAAAATTCACAGTGACATATTTAATACTGGCACCTTTTCATAGAAATTAGCATTAAGAGACCATGCGACTGCATTCATTTTCTCTGTCACTGATCCTAATCCTTAACCCATGATTTTTCCGGAGACCTAGCGACTGTGCAACTTCCTTACCTTTACTAACCACAGTGAATATTTGGCGACCACGCGACACAAGGCAAATCTAAGTCGCCAGTGGTTATCACTAACCCACGTTCCTTTCTCAGACTATGCGACTAACAGTTAGTGTTATCTTTCACAGTTATATCTTAGTTGCCCAATGTTATCTTTTCTCCGGTAGACTACGCGACAACCCTTAGTTGCCTGATCTCCAAATGAAAATTTTGAATGCCAAAAGACTTTATGAGACACTGCGACAAAGCAGTCTGCCCTTAAAATCATCTTGCGACCTCGTGACATACCCTTATCCGCTGAGTCACGAGGACTTTTCTCCTTAGGGTATTTTATTCTCAGACTTGGCGACTACCGTAGGATCCTTTCATAAATTCATCTGACGGTCATCGCTTAATCGCCAAATGACTTATCATACCTTTAAAACATTCTGAGACCCTGCGACTAACAATTACCCTTAAGTAGTCTCATAGTTGTAGAACACACTTATACCTTTAAGCGATCATTTCAGAATCCACTCACCTCTTGACAGATGTCCTCTTTTGATTTGAAACCTGGGTTATCTGGCGACAACCCAACTATGCTTTGTCCTAAACCGTAAGAGGTTAGTCATGAAGTCTCGGCGGTTTCACCCTAACCGGCCTCTTTTCTAGAGACTGCGTGACTGAAGGCTTTGCATCACACTTTACATTAAACTCATTTAGCAATTATGCGACAAAAGGTAATCACAGTGTCTCGTGATACTTCCTTAACTGCAGAAAACTTCTCGCAATCTCTCGACTGATCTGTGGGCCCACTGACATATTATGGCTCTGTTCAAATGATTTAGCGATAATGTGACATAAAGCAAATCGCGAAGTCTGGAAAAGAATAGGGAATATTCGGTTATTGTATGAGACTACGTGACACAAGCTAATCGCAAAGTCAGGGATAAAAAGGAATATGCTATTTTAGGTTGTGCGACTATGTGATTGCAATAGAGCTCATGACTTAAGTGGAACAAAAAGTAACTGAGAAACATAAAATGAACAACGCCTTAGGGTTTTCTTCAAATTTGAACATTGAACAAGAGCTAGGGTTTAAGAATTAGAACATTTTCACAGGTTTTAGGCTAAAAGACATGAAAACATGAAAACCTAGAAAGGGAAGACCACAGAACCGAAGGAGAGAAGGAAAAACCAGGAATATGACCAACAGGCTACTAGATGTAAGTTAACAAAGGAAGACAATACAACAAAGGTAAATCAGAATTTGTACAGATCAATGATTGGAAAACTCATGTATGTTGTACACACTAGACCAGATATTGCACATGCAGTAGAAATTGTTGCTAGATTTTTTGCTAACCCTAGGGAATCACATATGACTGCTGTAAAAAGAATTTTAAGATATTTGAAGAATAATGAGGAATTTGGCTTATGGTATAGAAGATCTTGAAGGCAAATTTGAACTTAAGGTGTTTACCGACGCTGATTGGGATAGAAATCTTGATGACCGGAAGAGCACACTAGAGGAGCATTTTTTATGGGTGACAGACTTGTCACATGGAGTAACAAGAAAGAAGGATGCATCTCTCAGTCTACTGTAGAACTAGAATATGTTGTTGCTGTTACAAACTGCTCAAATATTACATGGATCAAACAGTTGCTGGAAGGTATGCATATGAAGATCTTAGAACCTGTGATTATCTATTGTGATAACACCAGTGCAATAAAAATTTCCAAGAATCTAGTCATGCATTCGAAGACTAAACACATTGCAATCAAGTATCATTATTTAAGAGAACAATTTCAACAAAAAGAGGTGATACTTTAGTATGTGCAGTCAAAAGAACAATTGGCCAATATCTTCACCAAGCCATTGCCCAAGGATACGTTTGAGTACCTGAGAAAGAGAATAGGGGTCAAACCCTTGTCTACCAGCCACTAAAAGACTGGAGGCTACATCAGCCTATATATTATCAGAGTATCATTCATGTTGATGCGAGAAAAAAGAAGAACTTAAAAGCTACATATATATACAGACAAGTATATATCATAACTGAGCACTAGATCATATTATTGTATTGCTGATGGATAAGGGAAATTCAAGGAATATATTATGGATGGAAAGAAAAGATCACTTGACATTAATGTTACATAGATGTGAGATATTTGTATGGCATTGTTTTCAAAGGGAGAGAAAGTTTCCATATTATCACAGTCTTTAGAAAAAGAAGAAATATTATCCATTATCAGATTACTCCAACAAGGAGAGATCATATCCATAGGGAGAGAGTTTGTATAAAGGAGTTAATCCAAAGGGAGAGTTTCTAACAAGAGACAGAGACATCAAAGAAAAACAAAAGTCAAAAGAGAGATATTGACACAAGGAAAGGATGCAACACATCAGAACAAGAAACACAGAGAGCTGCAAGAATCAAATCTAAGCTAACACAGAGCTTACCGGTGGTCAGACATTTTTATCGGTTATCAAACACTGTTTGGTAGTTTGATGAATCTCAACAATTGTATTTCATATTATATTATAAATAGTATAGTGTGATAATATAAGTTTGTTGCCATCAATGCCAAAGGGAGAGATTGATGACATGTAACTGATTGAATGTTTAATAATGTTAAGTTGAAGATAATGCAAGACTTTAAATCACTTAATGGTTTGTATTTTCATTGATGTCAACTTGATATCATCTGTACGGTCATGTATATTATGCAAAAGACTTCAAAGAATTAATGGAACAAAGATTATGCTTTCAACAATGCATAAAAGTCAAGTATTCACTAAGTGATAGATAACACCGACGAAGTGCACACCATCGATAAAGGAAAAGAAGCAAAGTCATAGTGATACCCGATGAGCAGAAGATAGTATTGCCCGAAAAAACAAAATTACAGGATGCCCGACGAGCTGAAAATAGAGTTGCCCAATGAGTAAAATCCAATGATGCCCAATGGACGAAGATCCTGAAGCTGGCTGGAGTCACACCGATAGAACTGGCATTTGTCACTGATGACTAACTATAGAGATGATCGACAGAATAGAGAGTTCAAAAAATGACAAAATATCTAGCTGGCAAGAGCTAAAGATAGACTTAACTGGTTGTTTTTATTGTTTTATTTGACCAGATTTAAGTGACTGATTTAAAGAAGATTTGTATAGTTGGCATAAAGATAACTATGAGATAAATCAGGAGCTATGCTTTAAATTAGATTGGCTGGATTGTTTTTCACGCCAAGAATCAAAAATCAAGAATCAAGAAATGGTGAATATCATGTCTATACAAGAGACAAGATTTATTCATTTCCATAATCACATGGAAGGGGATGAATAATAAGAGTATGCTAAAGAGAAACTAATGAAGGATAAATTCATACAGTCTCGATCAATCAAGCTAAAGGAGAGCTAAATAATTCTGCAGACACCGATGAATAGTGAAGCACAACATCATAGAGAAGAAAGTGTGGAGCACAAAGAATTAAATTGATACATTGATCAGAGAGGTAATGTACTTAAATAGATCTGAAAATATGCAATTCAAGTTGCATTAGAAATAGGTCATTATGTTTCAGTTTAACCATTGAAGCATCAAGTCTCTTAACAAAGCAGGACTTAACACTCTTCTATATATCGAGGTACATCCCAAGGAGTTCCAAAAATGTTGATTCATGAAAGTAACATTGGAATTTCCAGATACCTATTGACAGTCTAAGAAGAAGGCTGATTCAAGGATGTTAGCAAGATTTGCCTAAATCCTATTGACAGTCTAAGAAGGAGGCTAATTCAAGGATGGTAGCAAATAGATGCCCGATACTAAGTGACAACCTCTATGTATAAAATTCTCTAACAAGGTCACACCTAATAGTGTGTTTGTAACCTTTAACAGGGTTGGATCCTAACAGGGCTCACTTCAGAAGAGTGAAAATTTGGGGTACCGGTCCCAGTGGTTTTTTCCCTTAACAAGGTTTCCATGTTAAAATCCATGTGTTATGTGTGTATGGTTTATTACTTTACTATTTTACATTTCACATATGCATTTTTGGATTGATCGATATAATCTGCATATTTACTGAGTGTCCGTAAATAGTTATACTGCTTATCGGTAATCAAGGAGAATAAGATCAGAAAAGGAAAACAGACAGACAGTTAAATCATTATTAGTATTTCATGGCATGCATCTTGTAAGGGACTTAATAATTTGAGGTTTATTGATTGGTGGTTAAGTTTAAGGATAAGTTTTTGAAGCCACTGATTCACCCCCCCACCCCCCCTCATTTATTACTAACAAAGGTTTTCAGGTTGAAGCCTATTTTGGGTCCATAACTCTTGAGGACATTCAAATGTTCCCACCTACTATTCTCAGGAAAATGACTAAAGATTTCAAAGCAGTTCAAGGCAAAAGAAGGTTTGACTTGGGCATTGAAGAATCTGATGAAGAAGAACTGGTCTTTCATATGCCTGAGGGGGAAACCATAGTTTTTTTTTCTAATAGTTAGATATCACCCCAGAAA
Organism: Thuja plicata; assembly: GCA_018584345.1. Classification (NCBI taxonomy): domain Eukaryota; kingdom Viridiplantae; phylum Streptophyta; class Pinopsida; order Cupressales; family Cupressaceae; genus Thuja; species Thuja plicata. The sequence goes on along the minus strand of MU225631.1, from coordinate 948,778 downwards.
AGTTTAAAATATTATAGTTACTTTTTTCTAAAACTTTGAATGTTTTTTCAGTATACCAGCGCAAAACTCTCGATATAATTAAAAGTAGCTCATATTATATGGATTATAGAATAAATTGGTTAGTTGAAGATGGTATTGTGGTATGAAGAGATTTCTTTAGATTAGATACTATTAGATGTTTAAGTAAATTCCTTGGTTCATAAGAAAAATATGTTTGAATTCTTGTAGAAGCATTATTCTTTTCATTCTTTTAATATATATATATATATATATGTATACATTATATATATATATAAATATACTGATATCTCAATCTGTACATATATATATATATATATTCACATATATATAACAATATACTTATATATGTGTATATCTATATATAGAGTTATAAATATATATACATTTATTTATACATAAAACCATTAATATATATATATATATATTCATTATACTCATTGTATCATCTTAAAATGGAGGAAGTTCCATGTTAAGAGTGTTTATCCCTCCTTAGGGGACATTTTTTACCTCCATCATATCATCCTCCCATTTCTGCATCATCTCATGCTTCTGTGCCTGTTCGGGACCCTGATTGGGCCTCTCCAGGTACCTCCTGCCCCACCTAGCATATTTTCTATGGGTTCTGACCCCCTAGGTCAGGGTTGACCTCAACCTTGACCTAGGTCCAGGTCAACCTCAACCCTAACCTTGGTTAGGGTTGACCTCAACCCTGACCAGGGTCCCCCTTTCAAAACAAGAAGCTTGTCGGCTGCTGGGGGTCATAAAAAATTTAGTTTTCCCACTTTCGGGTTGACTGTTTCAGGTTTCAAAGTGTTGATTCCTAAATTATATTTAATATAGGTCCTCTCCTAGGGGTAAAGGCTTTAATAGAAATTTAATCCTCCTATGTTGGCGTCCTTAGAAGATTGTGCCCTAATTTCATATAAAAGGAAGTCTCTCTCTCTCATTTTCTCCAAGTCTTCTAAGTGCAAAAAGCTCTAATCAAGATTTTGTCAAGAAGCAAAAAGTTCAAGCATCCATTTCCAAGCTTTCAAGGTGTTCAAGTCTTCCTCTCAAGCATTAAATTTCTCCATGGAAGATAAAGGATTCAATATCTCAATCCTTTGAAGGGATTAGGTGTAAACATTCAAGATTCAACATTCAAACCCTAGATCTAGCCATCATGGTGGTGTGATCTTCCTTCAAGATCCTTTGTGCATCCTCAAGACTCTTTCATCATCTCTTCAAGGTGGATTTCAAGCATAGAATCATGGAGTTTTATGGTTTCTAAAGTCCATTGCTTTCATACTTACATATTTGCATACATTTGAATTTCAATTATATATCTATTGAATATCATAGCTTCATTGTTAGAGTCAATTCTACTACTTGCTAGCATTCTGTACTTTATTGATTTCAAGGTTAATTCCTAAATCAGGGTTTGAATAAGGCAAAACCCTCCCCCCCAACAAACAAATATCTTTTTCTTGTAGGTACATGTACAAAACAACAAATTTGAGACCAGATCTGGATACCCTTTTCAGCTTTCTTTCAAATGACATGAACAGATTTTCTGTCAGACCTGTGTAGGTCAGGGTCAACATTATTGGGTTAGGGTTGACATTTGTGGGTCAAGGTCAATTTTTTTCACAAGACAACATCAAAATGAAAAAAGATTTCTGGGTTTTGTTCATCTCCACATTCTGGTTTGGGATCAATTGTCAGTTTTTCTAGAAATAGTCTACAGACCTCAGAAAATAGCATTCTTTGATTTTCCACATTTCAAGGTTAGTACATCTCTCCTTTTCCTTCAATTACTGTCATATATAATTTCTATACATATAATTAATAGAATTTAAATTATCTCTCTTGTTATTCTCCTTTCCAAATAGTTGATTCATTTGTGCATTAGCCCTTCCTTTGGGTTGATCAACTTGGATCTCCCATTTGTGCATTTGGGAATAAAAGAGGAACATCTTATCTTCTCCTTAATCACAATTGCAATACACAATCAATATAATTAAATATAAAGTAAGGTTAAGGAAATCAATATACTCTAAGCAAATCAAACTCAAATCATACATGATTTCCCCCTTTACATTTTGGTGAACCCACAATTGACAACTCCTTCTCTTTGGTGTTAGATTTACATCTTAGATTAGAATCTAAAAAATACTCATAAAATATACAAAAACACTTCTTGCATTTTCATCATGAAATTCTTTTGGTGTATGGCGATTTTTCTCATTATGCTTCTTTTAGCATCTCTTTATCATACCTATGATGTCTATGAGAGTGTCATCCATTTTATCATGTTTGTTAATCTTCATATTTCACTTGCTTATGCTATCTTAAGATTGACCAATACTAGTCTCCCTACTTTCAAAACTTTAATTAAGGATTTGTGCAGTGGACTTATTGTTCTTTTAGATTATGTGAAGAATTTGGTAGATGATACTCCATTACCTAATCTTCCTAATCTTCCTAATCCTAATCTTAACCTTCCTAATCCAATCATTTCTAATAATCCCTCTCTGATTCTTCCATCTTCCATCCCTAGTTCTTCTCATACTTTTGTTAAGGCTCAAACTATGGTGCAAGATGAGGATGTGCAAGAATTTCTAGATTTACCTTCGCCTTCTTATCCTATCCATGGTGATAATAAAGGGAAATCCAAAGAAACTTCTCCTAAAACCATTGTTCCACCTTACACAACATTCTCTCATGAGCATCATAATCAATCATCTCCCATAGATGCTATGC
>MU225631.1:920124-932273 GCA_018584345.1 Thuja plicata | reverse complement strand
CTATGAGGACAAAGAGCTATTATGGAGATAGATATTTTATTCTCTTTGTTGATGATTACTCTAGAATGATGACACTCATGTTTTTAAAAGAAAAATCTGAAGCATTCAAGATGTTTAAATGGTATAAAGCTATTGTAGAAAATCAAAGTGGTAAGGATCTAAAATGTTTGAGATCAGATAGAGGAGGATAATTTATATCAGATGAATTCACTAATTTCTGTAATGAGCATGGTATCAAAAGACAGGTTTCTACACCAAGAACACCACAACAAAATGGGATTGCTGAAAGAAGCAACAAATCAATAGTTGACTGTGCAAGAACACTGATGATAGAGAAGGACATCACCCAGATCTTCTAGAGGGAATCTATTAGCATTTTTGTCTATACACTTAATAGAGTATAATTGAAGAAGGACTCAAAGAAGACTCCTTATGAGCTATGGTATGGTAAAACACCCAATGTAAGTTACTTCAAAATATTTGGAAGTCAATGTTATATCTTAAAAGATGATAGAAATAGAAATCTTGATGCCAAAAGTGATGAAGGTATTTTTCTGGGGTATTCTACCAAAAACAAAGCTTTTAAATGTCTAATCAAGGCTTCTAACAAAATAGTTGAAAGTGCAAATGTGAAGATTGATGAATTTGCAAAAAGGAATGAACTAGTAAGCACAAGAGAACCAGAAGACTACCACAAGTTTGTATACTATGAAGAACCCATAACTCTACCTGAGTAATAGTGCTTAAATACATAACAATAGAATGTTGCAACTGACGGCCATAATGTTGTTACCGACGGTCAGGATAATGATCAAAATAATGTGCAAGGTAATGAAGATCAAGCTAATATGCAAAGAGTTGTAATTGTACTTGAAATATATGTAAGAAGGAACCATCCAAAGAACCAGATCATAGGAGATAATAAAGAAGGTACAAGAACAAGAAGTAAGTCTTTAAGCTCAAATTGCTTAATTTTTGAGTTTGAACCAAAGTCTGTGAATGCTGCACTAGATAATGAAGAATGGATAAGTGCTATGAATGATGAGATTGAATAGATTGAAAAGAATAAGACATGGTCACTTGTGCCAAGACCAGATGACAAGAATGTCATCGATACAAAATGGATATTCAAGAATAAACTGAACGAGAATGGAGAAGTCACAAGGAACAAAGCAAGACTAGTATGCAAGGGGTATGCACAAGAGGAAGGTATAGACTATGGAGAAACAATTGCACCCATTGCTAGGCTAGAAGGAGTAAGAATTATACTTGCTTATGCTGCATACAAAGGATTCAAAGTATATCAAATGGATGTTAAGTCAACATTCCTAAATGGAATACTTGAATAAGAGGTATACATTGAACAACTAGAAGTTTTTGTGGATCCAGACAAGAGGAAAATGGTATATAGACTTCACAAAGCCTTATATGGATTGAAATGAGCTCCTAGACCCTGGTATGAACAACTTCATTCCTATCTAATAAGTATTGGATTCATGAGGACTAGTGAAAATAGTAATCTTTATTTAAAAGAAGATACTAATGCTAACACGTTGATTGGTAAAATATTTGTTGATGACATCATATTTGGAGGCAATGATATGCTATGCAAATCAGTTGCTGATGAGATGAGCAAAGAATTTGAGATGTCTATGTTTGGAGAGATCAAGTTCTTTCTTGGTCTACAGATCATTCAACAAAATGAAGGTATTTTCATTACACAGACCAAATACATCAAAGAAGTCCTAAAAATATTCAAGATGGAAGATTCCAAACCTATTGGAACACCGATGGGTACTGGATGCAAATTAACAAAAGAAGACAAGACAACAGAGGTAAATCAGACTCTATATAGATCAATGATTGGAAAACTCATGTATGTTGTACACACTAGACCAGATATTGCACATGGAGTAGGAATTGTTGCTAGATTTTTTGCTAACCCTAGGGAATCACATATAATTTCTATGAAAAGAATACTAAGATATCTGAATAATACTGAGGAATTTGGCTTATGGTATAGAAGAGAAGGAAAATTTGAACTAAAAGCATTTACCGGCACTGATTGGGTTGGAAATCTTGATGACCGGAAGAGCACAACTGGAGGAGCTTTCTTTATGGGTGACAGACTTGTCACATGGATTAGCAAGAAGCAAGGATGCATCTCTTAGTCCACTGTAGAAGTAGAATATGTTGTTGTTGCTGCAAACTGCTCAAATATTGCATGGATCAAACAGTTGTTGGAAGGTATGCATATGAAGATCAAAGAACCAATAATTATCTATTGTGATAACACCAATGCAATAAATATTTCTAAGAATCCAGTCATGCATGCAAAGACTAAACACATTCCCATCAAGTATCATTATTTAAGAGAACAAGTTCAAGAAAAGAGGTGATACTTGAATATGTGCAATTACAAGAACAATTGGTTGATATCTTCACCAAGCCACTGCCCAAGGATACATTTGAGTACCTGAGAAAAAGACTAGGGGTCAAACCCATGTCTTCTAGTCAGTAAAAGGAATGAAAGCTGCATCAGCCATATATTATCAGAATATCATTCATGATTGATGTAAGTCGAAGCTGAAATTCAAAGCTACATCTATATACATAAAGGTATATATCAGAACCAAGCACCAGAGAAAATTGTTATATTGATGATGGATAAGGGAAATTGAAGGAATATATTATGGATAGAAGAAATTATTTGATAGAATGTCAGATATTTGTGAAAATATTTGTTTGGCATTAATGTCAAAGGGAGAGAAAGTATCCATATTATCATCAGAAACTATTCATTATCAGATTACTCCAAACAGGGAGAGATCATATCCATAGGGAGAGAATTTTTATCAAAGTTGCAAACAAAAGACAGAGACATCAAAGAAGAAGAACAGTCAAGAGAGAAATTGATACAGACAGAGGATACAACACATCAGAAGAAGAAACAAAAAAGCTGCAAGAATCAAATCTAAGCTTACACAGAGCTTACCGATGGTTAGACATTTTTATCAGTTATCAAAAGAAACTATTTGGTAATTTGATGAATCTCAACAATTGTATTTCATGTTGTATTAGAAATAGTATAGTATGATAATAAATAATGTTTCCATCAATGCCAAAGGGAGAGATTGATGACATGTAACTGATTGAATGTTTGATAATGTTAAGTTGAAGATGATGCAAGACATTAAATCTGTTAATGGTTTGTATCGTCATTGATGTCAACTTGATATCATCTATATGGTCATATACATAATGCCAAAGACTTCAGAGAATCAATGGAATAGAGGTTATGCTTTTAGCAATGCATAAAAGTCAAGTATTCACTAAGTGACAGACCACACCGGTGGAGTGCACACCATCGGTAAAGACAGAGATAAAGTCACAGTGATACTCGATGAGTAGAAGACAATGTTGCCCAACAAAGAAGAATCAAAAGATGCCCGATGAGCTAAAAATAGTGTTTCCCGATGAGCAAGATCTAATGATGCCCGACGGATGGAGATCCTGAAGCTAACTAAAGTTGCACCGATGAAACTGGCAGTTGTCACCAGCGACAAACTACAAAATTGACCGAAAGAGAGATCAGAAAATGACAAAAAATCTAGCTGGAAGAGATTAAGGATAGACTTAACTGGTTTTTTTATTTGTTTTATTTGACCATAGTTAAGTAAGTGATTTAAAGATGATTTATACAATTGGCAAGAAGATAACTATGAGATAAATCAGGAGTTAAAGCCGTAAATCAATTTGGTTGGATTGTTTTTCACACCAAGAATCAAGAACCAAGAATTAAGGAACATCATGTCTATATAAGAGACAAGCATAATTAATTTTCATATGTAATCAGATACATGGGGGAGTGAATTGAGAGAAGATGCTGAAGATAAACTGGTGAAGGTTAAACTGCATGCAAGCCTGATCAATCAAGCTAAGGGAGAGCTAAAGAATTCTACAGACACCAACACATAGTAAAGCACAACATCATAGAGTATAAAGAGAGAAGTACAAATAAAGTGAATTGATACATTGATCAGAAAGGTATTGTACATAAATAGATTTGAATATCTGCAATTCAAGTTGCATTAGAAACAGGTCATTGTGTTTCAGTTTAACCATTGAAGCATTAAGTCTCTTAATAGAGGAAGACTTAACAGTCTTTTATAATTGAGGTATATCCTAATAGATTACCAAAAAGTTTGACTCATGATAGTAGCATCGGTCTTACCTAAAGCCTATTGACAGTCTAAGAAGGAGGTTGATTCAAGGATGGTAGTAAGATTAGCATGAAGCCTATTGACAGTCTAGAGGCTGATTCAAGGATGGTAGCATAGATGCTAGATACTTATTGACAATCTATGTATAAAAATCCTCTAACAAGGTCACACTTAATAGTGTGTTTGTAACCTTTAACAGGGTTGGCTCCTAATAGGGCTCACTTCAGAAGAGTGAAAATTTGGGGTACCGGTCCCAGTGGTTTTTCTCTTAATAGGGTTTCCATGTTAAAATCCTTGTGTTATGTGTGTATGGTTTATTACTTTATTGTTTTACATTTCACATATGCATTTATGGATTGATTGGTATACTCTGCATATTTACTGAGTGTTGATAAATAAGTTTTACTGCTTATTGGTAATCAAGGAGAATAAGGATAGACAAGGTAAACTGATAGACAGTTATTTATTTCAAGTATTTCAAAGGCATACATCTTGTAGGGACTTAATAATCTGAGGTGTATTGATTGGTGGATTAAAGTTTAAAGGATGAATTTTTGAGGCCACTGATTCACCCCCCTCCTCTCAGTTATTACTAATAGGTACAATCTGGTGCAATATGTCCCTAGTTTTTTCTAGTACCATGGAGTCTTAGTTCTACTTCCTCAACTTCTCATGTAATGCCTTCCTCTGGTATATTTCACCCTATTCTTTCAGTGCTTCATAGTCAAGTGTAGTTGGGTCACATTTGGGTATCTCAATGATTTCATCTAGAGTGACTTCTAGCTTACTCTTTTTAGATTTCTTCTTCTTATTTTGAGTTTCAATTGAGTGTAGAACCATAGCTAATTTCTTGGCTTTGTCTGCGGTGCCAGATGAAGTGACTTGTGGTGTTTCCTCTTTTTGCTGGTGTGCATCAGTTTTAGCTTGTCAGTTTTGAGTGGACATCTCCACATCAACCTTTACATTATCGGTAGAAATTTTTTTGGTTACCTCAGGAATACCATCTTTTGTTTTTCTCCTTCATTGGTATCCTTATGTACTTCATCTTCCTTTTTCTGTCCATCCTTCTTAGTGGTGTCTCCATTTGTTTGATGTAAATCTCCTTATGCAACCTTGTCTATTTTAGTTACAATATGAGTGTCTCTGAAGACATTCTATTCATCGGTGTTCTCTTTCTTTCCTTCATCCATTGCATCCTTGGGAATGCTTGTATCTTTTTTAAGTGATTTGTCTTTTTCTTGAAGTATATTGATGACTTGCATCAATATTGGCATATTGTTTGATATGTTCACCTGTGAAGTGTCAAATGTTGTGTCTTGTTCATCAGTATTGTCCTTGATAATAGTGACATCTTCATCCTTTTGTATTTCTTCTGCTAGGTCATCAGTTATGTTAATGACTGTGTTATCCACAATGTTGTCCATAGTTGTGTCCAGCCATGTTTCATTTGCAATGTCCACATTCTTGTTTCCGGCTGTGTCCATTTATTCTTTATCTAACTCAATTGATGTCTGATCTTTTGCATCTTTGATTATTAGTTGTTCTTGAGTTGCCTAATTATCATCTTGTTGTTTTTGTCCTTTTTTGGGGCTTGCTTCCTCAATAGGTCTATTAAGTATTTTAATCCAATTTTTGTGACTATCTTTTTCAAGCTCTATAAGCCTCCCTTCAAGAAATTTGTAGGCTCTCAAATTGGGTGAGAAATCCTTTTTATGGTTCTCCATCATCTCATCAATTTCTTCCATCTTGGATTCAGGAGGCATATGAGAAACAAGTACTCTTTCCCTTATCTCCTTCTCATTCTTTAATGCAAACGACCATCTGGCATATAATCTATCCATGAGTTCCTTCCGTACCATTTGAAATTTTAATTGTATTGGTACGTACTTGAATTTGTACATCTTTGCAATGATGGCATCCTCAACTTTATTTCGATCTTTTGGATCCAGTTTTAGCCATCTTCTTATCTTAGAATCTGTGATAGATCCTAAATTTGCAATAGATTTGCATGCCTCGTCAATGCTTTCTGGACCCTTACTCTTTTCTTCTTGTACACCTTCATCTTGTTCAGTGTCCTCAATATCTTCTCTATTTCTTATGAAATTCCTTCTCTTTGTTGGCCCTCTTTTCTGTGTAGCCAGTTTCCTTTTGTAGGTTCTTACCTATCCTTTCTTCAAGGGTGAAGGAATTGAGTCCTTCGCTGTTTGGCTTCTTTTCCTAGAAGCATCTGTGGTTCTTGGTTTCTTTGCAGGTGTTGGCAACAGAGTATCTGACTCTATAGACTCAGAGTCACTTTCCTGCTCATCCTCACCAATGGGTGACTATCCTTTGGTTTCTTCCTTTTGTTCAGTTTCCTCCTCAGTAACGGACAGTCTTTTCTTTAAGTTCTTAACCATTTTATCTTTCTTTTTTTTAATTTTCTTTACAACCAATCTAGTTTTGATTCTTGATTTGTCCTCCTCATAAGTTCTAAACTTTGGTTTTCTTCTCTAATGGTTCATTTATCAATGTATTAATTGCATTTGATGCTTGATCAATATTTACCTCATATTCCAAAGGTTGTAACCTTGATTTCCTTGGTACAATAGGTTTGATGTATGTGTGGTCAGTGTCAATCATAAAATATATATCATTCTTGAATTTATCTATAAGTTTCTCAGGGATCCTTACCCTTTTCTACATTCGGTCCTTGGATCCTGTACAATACTCATCCATGACTATTTCAAAGTTGTCTCCCAGTGATGTTATGTATTCACTAATCTACATGGTGACTGGTTTTGTGGTATCCCATTTTACATCTCCTGCTAATGGGAATAATTCTTGAAAGTAAAAGAAAATGCACATGATAAGTGAGCCAAACTTACATGTATTTGTCTTATAATTTCTTATTATCCTCAAGTTTTCTTCTAACTGGTTAAGTAGAATTTCTGATAGATCCAACTGAATACATTTATTTACAGTCTTATAGGCAGTATCCACTGCTCTAGATGCTATGATGTTCATCTTTCTTTCTTGGAAAAATTTATAACCTAGAACACATGCTCCAAATTTAAGTTCACCATCGGTTATAATGGATACCTTCAATCCTCTTCCCTCACACTTTGCTCATGTGTTCTTCTCAATCTCAGCCTTGGGTGGATGTTTTAATGCCTTTACCTTCTCAGTTACACGGTAACCAGTGACTGAATGAATAACATCTTGGGTTATCATTTTAGGCTCATCCAGCCATAGCTTGTGATTGTGCATTCATCTCAGTACTAACTAAATCCACTCGGTTTTGAATACCTTCAGGAATAATAGGGCATTAGTGAGACCTTTTACCTATATGTGTTTGTGTTCATCTTTTATGGATCCATCCTCATTACATAGATTCTTGTAAGCTTGTTCCACCTCTAAATCACTAATTTCTACAATCTTGCAATGGATGTATGTTCTCACGTCTTCTATGAGGAAAAACCTAACTAGTATTTGTGAGATTGTGATGAACTATAATTTATTGAATGTTTGAAGATGTTAAGTTGATAATCATGCAAGGCATTAAATTAGTTAATGTATTGTATTTTCATTGATGTCAACTTGATATAATCTGTATGGTCATGGACATACTGCCAAAGACTTCAAAGAAATGATGAATCAAAGGCTATGCTATTAGTAATGAATATAAGTCAAGTATTCACAAAGTGACTATATACACCGATGGAGTGCACACTGATGAACAGAGTAAAAGAGCAAAGTCACAGTGTTACCCGATGAGAAAATTCATAGCATTACCGATGAGCAAAGTCACAGTGTTTCCCGACAAGAAAAACACAGAGTAACCCAATGGACAAAATTACAGTGTTTCTCGACAGATGGAGATCCCGAAGATAACTGAAGTCACACCAATGAAATAGTTAGTTGTCACCGATGAATAACTTAAGTATTGACTGACAGAACAAAGAGTTCAAAAATGACAAAATGCTTAGCTGTCAAGAGCTAAAAATAGACTTAACTGATACTTATCATTGTTTTAATCAACAAGATAAATCTAGAGACAAGTAATGGATTTAAAGTTGCTTTGTCTAGTTGGCAAGAAGATATCTATGAGATAAAACTGAAGTTTTGATTTAAATCAAATTGGCGAGAATTGTGGATCATGCCAAGATCAAGAAAGCCAAGAAATGGTGAATCATGTCTATAAAGAGACAACCTAATTCATTACAAATTTGGGAAGAAAAGGAGTGAAAAGAGAAAAGATGTTGAAGAGATTCTGAAGGAGAATAAAGTATTCATTCAGACCTGAACAACAAGCTGAGGAAAGAGCTAGATTCTACAGACACTGACAAATAGTGAAATAGCATCACAAAGAAGAATATTGTGGAGTAAAGGTATTGAATTGATTATATTGATCAGAGAGGTAATGCACTTATAATAGATCTAAAAATATGTGATTCAAGTTGTATGTGTGAACAGATCAATTTATTGTTTCGGTTTAACCATTGAAGCATCAAGTCTCTTAACCGAGAATGACTTAAAATTGTTTTGTAATTGAGATACTTCTCAAGGAGTATCAAAAATTTTGATCATAGAAAGTAGCATTGGATATGCTCAATACCTATTGACAGGCCAAGTGAGTGTTTGATCAAGGATGGTAGCATTAGATGCCAGATACTAAGTGACAAACTATTTTTTAAATCCTCTAACAATGTCACACCTAATAGTGTGTTTGTAACCTTTAACAGGGTTGGCTCTTAACCAATCTCACTTCAAAAGAGTGAAAATTTGGGGTACCAGTCCCAGTGTTTTTTCCCTTAACAGGGTTTCCACGTTAAAAATCCATATGTTAATGTGTCTATGAGTCATTACTTTATTGTTTTGCATTTCACTTAAGTAAACCTGGATTGATTAGTATACACTAGTTATTTATTATGTTTTGGTAAATAGAAAAACTGCTTATCGGTAAACATACAGAAGAAGGTTTTACAAAGCATTCTAACAAGTAGTAATTTGATATAAGTATTTTAAGACATTCATCTTGTAGGGCTGAATATAACTAGAGGCTCAAACATGGTAATAACTTTTAAAGGGTTGATTTAAGGATTAATTTTTTAGGCCATTGATTCACCAAAACAGTCTTATAGGCAGTATCCACTGCTGTAGATGCTATGATGTTCATCTTGCTTTCTTGGAAAAATTTATAACCTAGAACACATGCTCCAAATTTAAGTTCACCATCGGTTATAATGGATACCTTCAATCCTCTTCCCTCACACTTTTCTCATGTGTTCTTCTCAATCTCAGCCTTGGGTGGATGTTTTAATGCCTTTACCTTCTCGGTTACACGGTAACCAGTGACTGAATGAATAACATCTTGGGTTATCATTTTAGGCTCATCCAGCCATATCTTGTGATTGTGCATTCAGCTCAGTACTAACTAAATCCACTCGATTTTGAATACCTTCAGGAACAATAGGGCATTAGTGAGACCTTTTACCTATATGTGTTTGTGTTCATCTTTTATGGATCCATCCTCATTACATAGATTCTTGTAAGCTTGTTCCACCTCTAAATCACTAATTTCTAAAATCTTGCAATGGATGTATGTTCTCACATCTTCTACAAGGAAAAACCTAACTAGTATTTGCGAGATTGTGATGAACTATAATTTATTGAATGTTTGAAGATGTTAAGTTGATGATCATGCAAGGCATTAAATTAGTTAATGTATTGTATTTTCATTGATGTCAACTTGATATAATCTGTATGGTCATGGACATACTGCCAAAGACTTCAAAGAAATGATGAATCAAAGGCTATGCTATTAGTAATGCATATAAGTCAAGTATTCACAAAGTGACTATATACACCGACGGAGTGCACACTGATGAACAGAGTAAAAGAGCAAAGTCACAGTGTTACCCGATGAGAAAATGCATAGCATTACCGATGAGCAAAGTCACAGTGTAGCCTGACAATAAAAACATAGAGTAACCCAATGGACAAAATTACAGTGTTTCTCGACAGATGGAGATCCCGAAGATAACTGAAGTCACACCAACGGAACAGTTAGTTGTCACCGATGAATAACTTAAGTATTGACCGACAGAACAAAGAGTTCAAAAATGACAAAATGCTTAGCTGTCAAGAGCTAAAAATAGACTTAACTGATACTTATCATTGTTTTAATTAACAAGATAAAGATAGAGACAAGTAATGGATTTAAAGTTGCTTTGTCTAGTTGGCAAGAAGATATCTATGAGATAAAACTAAAGTTTTGATTTAAATCTAATTGGAAAGAATTGTGGATCATGCCAAGATCAAGAAAGCCAAGAAATGGTGAATCATGTCTATAAAGAGACAACCTAATTCATTACGAATTCGGGAACAAAAGGAGTGAAAAGAGAAAATATGTTGAAGAGATTCTGAAGGAGAATAAAGTATTCACTCAGACCTGAACAACAAGCTGAGGAAAGAGCTAGATTCTACAGACACTGACAAACAGTGAAATAGCATCACAAAGAAGAATATTGTGGAGGAAAGGTATTGAATTGATTATATTGATCAGAGAGGTAATGCACTTATAATAGATCTAAAAATATGTGATTCAAGTTGTATGTGTGAACAGATCAATTTATTGTTTCGGTTTAACCATTGAAGCGTCAAGTCTCTTAACCGAGAATGACTTAAAATTGTTTTGTAATTGAGATACTTCCCAAGGAGTATCAAAAAGTTTGATCATAGAAAGTAGCATTGGATATGCTCAATACCTATTGACAGGCCAAGTGAGTGTTTGATCAAGGATGGTAGCATTAGATGCCAGATACTAAGTGACAAACTATTTTTTAAATCCTCTAACAATGTCACACCTAATAGTGTGTTTGTAACCTTTAACAGGGTTGGCTCTTAACCAATCTCACTTCAAAAGAGTGAAAATTTGGGGTACCAGTCCCAGTGTTTTTTCCCTTAACAGGGTTTCCACGTTAAAAATCCATATGTTAATGTGTCTATGAGTCATTACTTTATTGTTTTGCATTTCACTTAAGTAAACCTGGATTGATTAGTATACACTAGTTATTTATTATGTTTTGGTAAATAGAAAAACTGCTTATCGGTAAACATACAGAAGAAGGTTTTACAAAGCATTCTAACAAGTAGTAATTTGATATAAGTATTTTAAGACATTCATCTTGTAGGGCTGAATATAACTAGAGGCTCAAACATGGTAATAACTTTTAAAGGGTTGATTTAAGGATTAATTTTTTAGGCCATTGATTCACCAAAACAGTCTTATAGGCAGTATCCACTGCTGTAGATGCTATGATGTTCATCTTGCTTTCTTGGAAAAATTTATAACCTAGAACACATGCTCCAAATTTAAGTTCACCATCGGTTATAATGGATACCTTCAATCCTCTTCCCTCACACTTTTCTCATGTGTTCTTCTCAATCTCAGCCTTGGGTGGATGTTTTAATGCCTTTACCTTCTCGGTTACACGGTAACCAGTGACTGAATGAATAACATCTTGGGTTATCATTTTAGGCTCATCCAGCCATATCTTGTGATTGTGCATTCAGCTCAGTACTAACTAAATCCACTCGATTTTGAATACCTTCAGGAACAATAGGGCATTAGTGAGACCTTTTACCTATATGTGTTTGTGTTCATCTTTTATGGATCCATCCTCATTACATAGATTCTTGTAAGCTTGTTCCACCTCTAAATCACTAATTTCTAAAATCTTGCAATGGATGTATGTTCTCACATCTTCTACAAGGAAAAACCTAACTAGTATTTGCGAGATTGTGATGAACTATAATTTATTGAATGTTTGAAGATGTTAAGTTGATGATCATGCAAGGCATTAAATTAGTTAATGTATTGTATTTTCATTGATGTCAACTTGATATAATCTGTATGGTCATGGACATACTGCCAAAGACTTCAAA
>MU225631.1:884606-920074 GCA_018584345.1 Thuja plicata | reverse complement strand
CCATTGATTCACCCCCCCCCCCTCTCAGTTATTACTAACAATTGGTATCAGAGCTTGTGTTCTTAGAAAGGGAGTTTAATAGCTCAAGCTTAAGATCACAAGATGAACAGACGAGATGTGCCCAAGTTGAACAATGACAACTTTGCATTATGGAAAAGAAAAATAAAAATCCACTTATTAGGTATTGGAAATGAAGTTACTCAATACTTAGATACTGAATATGTGTTGCCCACAGGAGCACCCACAGTTGAACAAATGAGAGAGAAGCATTAGCACAACTACATGATGATAGATCTTGCTTCCTCACTCTCTGATGCTGAATTTGAAGATGTCAAAGTATGCACAACTGCAAAGAAGATGTGGGACAAATTGAAGCTTGTACATGGTGGTGATAAAAATGTTCTAAGAGCCAAGGCAAAAATCCTTAGAGGAAAGTTTGATGATCTCAGAATGAAATAAGGTGAAAACATCACACAATACAGTACAAGAATCAAAGAGATAGTCAATGCTATCTGAGGAGTTGGACGTGTACTAGATGAAGATACATTGGTAAGTAAAATTATAAGAACCTTACTGCCTACTTATGCTATTAGAGTATCTTCCATACAAGAAATGAGAGCAGTAGAAAATAGAAATGTTACTCTAGATAGTTTGATTAGAAGACTAATTTCATTTGAGATAAATATTTTTTGTAATAATGTCTTACCAAACATAGTCTGCATTCAAATATTCTTTGAGAATAAGTAAATCAAGTCATAAAAAAACTATGAGAAAAGATAGTGATAGTGAAAGTGAAGAAGAAGATCTTGATAAAATTGAAGCACTTATGACTAGAAGAATTCAAAGAGGCAAAGGTAAATACAAAGGTAAATTACCACTTGTTTGTTTTAATTGTAAAGATATTGGACACTTTGCTGCAAGATGTCCTAACAGAAGAAAATATGATAGAATTAATGACAGGCCATTTGAAAAGAACTATGATAGAGGTGATTATAGAAGCTACTGACAATCAAAAAGAAGAGATACCCAAGACTACAAGGAAAAAGGAAATAAGGCTAGTTCCCTAGCAAAATGCCAAGATGAAGATACTGACACCAAATATGATGAAGACATCGAGATGGTGTTTGTGGTAGTAAAAGATGATTCAGATGATGATGAAGAAACATATGTAGAAATTGCACTCATATCTAAAGTTAGTAAATATGATGTCTGGATCATAGATAGTGGCTGCAATCACCATATGACTAGTGACAAATAAAATTTTGAGACTTTTGAATACTATAATGGTGGTTCAGTAAGAATGGGTAATGACACACCTTGTCTAGTTGAAGGTAAAGGAACTATAATGTTGAATAACCTGATAAAATGTGAAAATAATTATTGGGTGAAAGGATTGAATTATAATATATTGAGTGTTTCTCAGTTGAATAATTTAGGTCACAGAGTAGCATTTGAAAATAAGAAGGCAAAGATCTTCAATAAATCAGGAAGTCTGATTGGTACTGGTGAGAAAACAAAAGGTAACTTATTCTATTTGAATGACACTGACACCACTTGCTTAATGGCTAGAAACGAAGATATATGGTTGTGGAAAAAAATATTGTGTCATGTAAACTTTGACAACATGATAAAGATAAGAAGAAAAAGAAGTGTAAGAGGCTTACCGATGATGATTAAGCCTGACAATATCATGTGCAAAAATTGTCAAAAAGGTAAGATGACAAAGTATAGTTTCGAAAGAAAAACCCATATATCTGATGTCATTCTATAATTAGTCCATACTGATCTATGTGGACCCATGAGAACAAAGAGTTATTATGGTGATAGATATTTTATTCTCTTTGTTGATGATTACTCTAGAATGATGACAGTAATGTTTCTAAAAGATAAATATGAAGCATTCAAGATGTTTAAATGGTACAAAGAAATGGTAGAGAAAAAAAGTGGTAGAGAGTTGAAATACTTAAGATCAGATAGAGGAGGGGAATTTATTTTAGATGAATTCACTAACTTTTGTAATGAGCATGGAATCAAAAGACAAGTCTCTGCATCGAGAACACCACAGCCAAATGGAATTGTTGAAAGAAGAAATAGATCCATTGTTGATTGTGCAAAGATACTGATGATAGAGAAAGGCATCACCCAAATCTTATGAAGGGAAGTTGTCAGTACTATTGTTTACACATTGAATAGAGTACAATTAAAAAAAGACACCAAGAAGACACCTTATGACCTATGGTATGGTTACACACCCAATGTAAGTTACTTCAAAAATTTTGAGAGTCAACGTTATATCTTAAAAGATGATAAAAATAGAAAAATTGACTCCAAGAGTGATGAAGGAATCTTTCTAGGGTATTCCACCAAGAGAAAGGCTTATAAATGTCTCAATAAAGCCTCTAAAAAAATTGTTGAAAGTGAAAATGTAAAGATAGATAAATTTGCAGAGAAGAATGAAAAGGAAAGCACAAAAGAACAAGAGGACTACAATAGGTTTGTCTACAATGAAGAACTTGACACTCTACCTGAGAAACAATGTATAACTCCTGAGCAACAGATCATTGCACCCGAGCATCAAGCTATAAATACCGACAATTGGGATATTGCTCAAGATGATGTACCAAACGATGGAGATCAAAATGAAGGACACAATGATGATCAAGATGATAGACAAAAATCTGAACCTGTACTTGCTAGATATGTCAGAAGGAACCATCCATGGAACTAGATCAT
This sequence comes from Thuja plicata, assembly GCA_018584345.1. Lineage (NCBI taxonomy): Eukaryota > Viridiplantae > Streptophyta > Pinopsida > Cupressales > Cupressaceae > Thuja > Thuja plicata. The sequence goes on along the minus strand of MU225631.1, from coordinate 917,341 downwards.
TGGAGATAAGAAGGTTGGTATGAGAACTAGAAGTAAGTCTCTAAACACAAGATATCTTATCAGTGATTTTGAGCCAAAATATGTCAATGCTCCACTTGATAATAATGAATGGATTAGTGCTATGAATGAGGAAATTGAGCAGATTGAGAAAAACAAGACATGGACACTTGTACCAAGAGAAAATGACAAGAACATCATCGGTACAAAATGGATATTCAGGAATAAACTGAATGAGAATGGAGAAGTCACCAGAAATAAAGAAAGATTAGTATGTAAGGGGTATGCACAAGAAGAATGGATTAACTATGGAGAGACCTTTGCACCCATTTCTAGGCAATAAGGAGTAAGAATATTACTTTCTTATGATGCATCTAAAGGATTCAAGGTATACCAAATGGATGTCAAGTCTGCATTCCTAATTGGAATACTTGAAGAAGAGGTATACATTGAAAAACCAAAAGGGTTTTGTTGATCTAGACAAGATGAACATGGTATGTAGACTACAGAAAGCCTTATATGGATTGAAACAAGCACCCCAAGCCTGGTATGAAAGAATTCATTCCTATCTCATAAGTATTGGATTTATAAGGACTAGTGAAAATAATAATCTTTATTTAAAGGAAGATACTGATGGTAACATTTTGATTATTGAGATATTTGTTGATGACATCATATTTGGAGGCAATGATATGCTATGCAAATCATTTGCAAATGAAATGAGCAAAGAGTTTGAGATGTCTATGTTTGGAGAGATCAAGTTCTTTCTTGGTCTGCAGATCATACAACAAGATGAAGGTATTTTCATTACACAATCCAAATACATCAAGGAAGTGCTGAAAATATTCAAGATGGAAGATCCTAAACTAGTTGGAACACCAATGAAAACTGGATGTAAGCTGACAAAGGATAACAATTCATTAGAGGTAATTCAGACTTTGTACAAATCAATTATTGGAAAACTCATGTATGTTGTACATACTAGACGAGATATTGCACATGCAGTAGGAATAGTTTCAAGATTTTTTGCTAATACTAGGGAATCACATATGAATGATTTGAAAAGAATCCTAAGATATCTGAAGAATACCAAGGAATATGGCTTATGGTATAGAAGAGAAGGAAAATTTGAACTTAAGGTTTTTAACGACGTTGATTGGGCTGGAAATATTAATGACCGAAAGAGCACAACTGGAGGAGCATTATTTATGGGTGACAGACTTGTCACATGGATCAGCAAGAAGTAAGGATGCATCTCTTAGGCTACTGTAGAAGCAGAGTATGTTGTTGCTACTGCAAACTGCTCAAATATTGCATGGATCAAACAATTACTAGAAGGTATGCATATGAAAATTCTTGAACCAGCAATTATCTATTGTGATAATACAAGTGCAATAAACATTTCCAAGAATCCAGTCATGCATGCTAAGACAAAGCATATTTCCATCAAGTATCATTATTTGAAAGAAAAATTTCAAGAAAAGGAGGTGATACTTGAGTATGTGCAATCCAAGGAACAATTGGCCGATATCTTCACCAAGCCACTGCCCAAGGATGCATTTGAATACTTGAGAAAGAGACTAGGGGTCAGACCCTTGTCTACTGGTTAGTAAAATGACTAGAAGGCTACATCAACCTACATAATATTAGAATATCATTCATGTTGATGCAAGCACAGAGATGGACTTCAAAGATAAATCTATACACAACAAGGTATTTATATACTTTGAGCACCAGAGTTGCATTACTAATGGATTAGGATATTCAAGGAGTATATTATGGATAGAAAGGATTTGTTTGGCATTACTATCAAAAATATTTATTTGGCATTGCTATCAAAGGGAGGGACTATATCCATCAAATTATCCAAAGGGAGAGATGTAACCAGAAAGGGAGAGTACATACAAAGGAAGAGAATTGCTGAAAAAAGACATCAAAAGAAAAGAGAATAGTGAAAGGGAGAGAGTTTGACACAGGAAGAGAACACATCACATTAGAGAAAGAAATATTGTACATATATTGAGTAAAGGGATTGAAGATAGAGAGAAAGCTGCAAGAATCAAATCTAAGTTATATGAACTTATTGAGGACTAGATATTTGTATTGATTATAGTACATAAGATTGGTAGTTTGATGAACTTATAATATTATATTTCATATTGTATTAGTAATAATATAGTGTGTTTATGTAGTGTGTTACCATCAATGCCAAAGGGAGAGATTGATGAACTATAACTGATTGAATGTTTGAATATGTTAAGTTGATGATCATGCAAGGTATTAAATCAATTAATGTATTGTATTGTCATTGATGTCAACTTGATATAATCTGTATGGTCATGGACATACTGCCAAAGAATTCAAAGAACCGATGAATCAAAGGCTATGCTATCAGTAATGCATATAAGTCAAGTATTCACAAAGTGACTATATACACTGACATAGTGCACACCGACGAACAAAGTAAAAGAGCAAAGTCTCAGTGTTACCCGATGAGCAAATGCACAACATTACCGATGAGAAAAGTCATAGTGTTGCCCGACGAGCAAATGCACAACATTATCAATGAGAAAAGTCATAGTGTTGCCTGATGAGCAAAGCACAGAGTAACATGACAGATAAAATTACAGTTTTTCTCAACGGATAGAGATCCTGAAGACAACTGAAGTCACACCAATGGAATAGTCAATTATCACTGATGACTAACTAAAGTATTGACCTACAGAACAAAGAGCTCAGAAACAAAAAATGCTTAATTGTTAAGAGATAAAAATAGACTTAACTGAATACTTATCATTGTTTTAATCAACAATATAAAGTCATAGATAAGCAATGGATTTAAATTTGCTATGTCCAATTGGAAAGAAGATCTATATGAGATAAAACTAGAGTTTTTCTTTAAATCTAATTGGTGAGAATTGTGGATCACACCAAGATCAAGAAATCCAAGAAACAGTGAATCATGTCTATAAAGAGACAACCTAATCCATTACGAATTTGGGAAGAAAAGGAGTAAAAAGAGAATAGATGCTAAAGAGATTCTGAAGGAGAAGAAATTCTTCATTCAGAACTGATCAACAAGTTGAGGAAAGAGCTAAATTCTACAGACACCGACGAATAATGAAACAACATCATAGAGAAGAATATTTTGGAGCAAATGTATTGAATTGATTATATTGATCAGAGAGGTAATGCACTTACAATAGATCTAAAAATCTACAATTCAATTATATGTGTGAATAGATCAATTTTTTTATTCCGTTTAACCATTGGAGAATCAAGTCTCTTAACCGAGCAGGACTTAAAAGTCTTTTGTAATTGAGATACATCCCAAGGAGTATCAAAAATTTTGATCATAGAAAGTAGCATTGGATATGCCTGATACCTATTAATAGGCCAAGTGAGTGTTTGATCAAGGATGGTATCTTTAGATGCCAGATACTAAGTGACAAACTATCTTTTAAATCCTCTAATAAGGTCACACTTAACAGTGTGTTTGTAACCTTTAATAGGGTTGTCTCTTAACCGAGCTCACTTTAGAAGAGTGAAAATTTGGGGTACCGGTCCCAGTGGTTTTTCCCTTAACAGGGTTTCCATGTAAAAAATCCATGTGTTAATGTGTCTATGACTCATTACTTTATTGCTTTTTCATTTCACTTAAGTAAATCTGGTTTGATCGATATACACTAGTTATTTACTGTGTTTCGATAAATAGAAAGACTGCTTATCGATAAATATACAGAATAAGGTTTTACAAAGAAATCCAACAAGTAGTAATTTGATATAAGTATTTCAAGGCATTCATCTTGTAAGAATGAATATAACTAGAGGCTCAAAAGTGGTAATAAGTTTTAAAGGTTTTATTTAAGGCTTAATTTTTGAGGCCACTGATTCACCCCCCCCCCTCTCAGTTATTACTAATAGAATGCTCCAACATTGTCGAGTTGTGATGCAACCTCAGGGAAAATCTTGTAGTGAGGTTCCTCACAAGTAGATTTTTTGATAAATTTAACCTTATCTTCCTTAATGTTCTTCATTTTGGTGGTTCTTGAGGTCATGGCCATTGTTTTAGATATTTAGGGCTTTCTAAAAAAATGCGTAAAACAGAGTTCTCAGTTGTCATAGGAACTTACTATTTACACCTATAGTGGTCACTAATCTGTTGGAGTTCTTTGGGTTGAGTTAAATTCACTCTGTGATGTTGTTTCTATTTGCACAAATTTCACTCTCATCGCTCGGTAGTGTTGTTTTTGTTTGCACAAATTTTTCTCTTGGCACTCTACTCTTGTCGTGGTGAACAATGAAACCCTTCAGTCACCCTTTTATAGACATTTTCACTAAAAAGAGAGTCATTAATGCTCAACCACTCCTCGGTGTGTGAAGACGAAGTTCGCTGGTTAAAACATTAACTTCTCTCTTTGGTGACAACATGATGTTTTGGGGTGGTTGTTTAAATTTTTTCTTTTATGGATGGGTTTTGGTGTTGTGCACAAACAACTTAATCAACTTGCTTGATTACCGATGAGTCTCGGTTTACACTAGCAACTTTTCTTTCTCATGTTAACCGACGCTTCTAAGTAAGTGTAGGAATTTTTACCTTTGAGCGTATACCGATGGATTTTGATATGTATTGCCTGATAGAATAGTCATCACATATTTTAACAAGTAATACCATGATGCATCTTTACCTTTGCTAATTTGGTATTTCATCAACATATTATGGAATTGATTTAAAATAATACTTAGTGCAATGCAGTTCCATACTTACTTGTTCTGCTTAGGTGGGGGTGGTGATGTCACTAGATCCATTGGATGGGGTGTCACCATTCAAATTGCTTGGTCTAGCTTCATCATTTTTTGAAACTTTTCTCCACATTTTGTCTCTCATTCTCTGAATGTCTTCAATGGTGTTTCCATTGGGATATGTGCTGGTCTTTGTAGTATTTCTCTAGATGACCAACTTTATGAAAGTGTAAGCATGCCATTCCGGGGTTAGTCTAGCCTCTAGAACTTCTAGTCCACTATCTCATTTAGTTTGAAGCAATGTGACCAAATCTTCCACATGTTGTACAATTTTTCCAAGTTTTTTAATCCCATACATACTGGTTACCGACTCTTTTCGATTGATAGGGAGTATCTTGACCTTTAGGCTTCCATGCTTGCATTTTATTTTTCCAGCATTCAAGAGTTGTGTGCCCATTCATTTTGCAAGTAGGACAGTATTTGTCCATGTAGGTTTCCTTCTTTGGTTGTTTCATCTCAAACTTGGATTCATATGCTTTATGTCCTTTCTTGTTACATTTATAACAAAATCCTATAAATGAAGATGTGGATTTAGGAATACCTTTCATTTTTCCTCTACATACATTTGATGTGTGGCCTTTCTTTCCATAGTGATTGCATGTCATCTTTATTGGTCTTGGATTTTCATAGACATTCTTTGGATCAACTTGATTGGGTGATTCTTTATTCTCGATAAAACCTAGACCGGTGTTGTTGTTTACTCTTTGTTGTCCTTCAAGAAAATCATCCATTCTTTTATTTCTCTCTTTAACTTTCTTGATAATTTCATTATGTTGCTGTTGAATTCTTATTTCATATTTCAACTTTTCATTCTCTTCCCTTAGCTCACCGATAGCTTCTATTCTTTCAACGAGTTCAACATTTATTCTTTTTTCCTCTTGACTGATAAGAATAATCTGATTTATAATCTCATGGTGATGCTCTATAAGTCTTTGTATTTAAGACTCTTTCTCTTGTAGTTTTTCAATAATCTTCCTTCTATCATCAATAGCTAGTGTTCTTTCTTGTTCAGCTTGTCTAGCATTGTTCATGACATAAATCATTTTTACCATCTATGTCTCTTGATTGATTTGAAGAGATTTCACTTGTCCAGCCAGATGTTGATTGATTTCATTTAGGCTTGTGATGCTTTCTTCTGATGTGTCTGATGCTTTCCTTGTAGTTGATCCTGAAGACAAAAATAAATATGGTATCTCTTCCTCGTGATAATTTGTTTCATTATAGCGAGATGAAATAATCTTTCTTTCATCTTACAGTTGTCTCATATTAATTCTAGCTTCTTTATACTGCTCATAGAAGATCTGAATTTCTAGTTTCTTATTCTCAATACTTTTGTCAAGTCTATAATTCTCCATTGTATGATATTTTCTCTTAAGACTTTAAGCTTTTCAGATAAGAGACTTAGCTCTGATACCAATTGTTGAAATTAATGTGAAGTGTGTACTAAGAGGGGAGTGGTGAATTAGTACCTCTAAAATCTTTTGTATCTTTTAACCTTTATCCTTTAGGTTATCAAATGTTTATCCAACCATCTGATCTATAATATCTTCTAAAGGATAAACATTAGATAACTTAAAGGATAAAGGTTAAAAGATACAAAATATTTTATAGGTATTGATTCACCCCTCCCCTCTCAGTACACACTTCCCATTAATTCCAACAATTGGTATCAGAGCTTGTGTGCTTAGAAAGTGAGTTTAACAACTCAAGCAAAAGATCACAAGATGAACAGACGAGATGTGACCAAGTTGAATAAAGAAAAATTTGCATCATGGAAAAGAAAAATAAGAATCCACCTATCAGGTACATTAGAAATGATGTTACTCAATACCTTGATACTGAATATGTGTTGCCTATAGGACCTCACAATCTTGAGAAATTAAGACTAAAGCATGAGCATAATTGCATATTGATAGAACTTGCATCATCACTCTCTGATGCTGAGTTTGAGGATGTTAAAACCTGCACCTCTACAAATAAAATGTAGGATAAGTTGAAGCTGGTACATGGAGGAGATGCCAATGTACTAAGACCGAAGGAACAAAGCCTAAGAGGGAGGTTTGATGACCTAAGGATGAAAGAAGGAGAAAATATCACTTAGTATAGCTACAGAATCAAAGAGGTGGTCAATGTTATCCGAGGAGTTGGAGGTGTACTTGAAGAGGAGATAGTGGTAAGTAAATTCTTAAGAACCTTACTCCTTGTATATGCTATTAGAGTTTCCGCTATTCAAGAAATGAGAGCAGTTGCAAACAATACAGTTACTCTAGATAGTCTGATTGGTAGAATGATTTCATTTGAGATGAATAACTTTGATAATAGTGTCTTACCATCTATAGAATTTGCATTAAAATCATGTGTAAAGATATCTAATTCAAGTCACAGACATGCTATTAGAAATGATAGTGAAAGTGATAATGAGGATCAAGGACATTATGAGATTGAAGCCCTAATTGCAAGAAGATTGCAGAGAGGCAAAGGTAGATACAAAGGTAAATTACAACTTGTATGTTTCAATTGTAAAGAGTTTAGACACTTTGCTGCAAGATGTCCAAATAGAAGAAAATTAGATAGAGGAATTGACAGATCATATGAGAATAGGTTTGATAGAGGTGATAATAGAGATTATCGAAGAAATTGACAATCTAATAAAAGAGATACCCAAGACTAAAAGGACAAAGGGAAGAAAGATTATTATCTAGCTGAGAACAGAGCTGATGAAACTGACACCAAATCAGAAGAAGACATTGAGATTTTATTTGTAGCCATGAAGGATGATTCAGATGAGGAAGAAGAAAGGTATGTAGAAACTACACTCATATCTAAAGTTAGTAAAAATGATGTCTGGATCAAAGATAGTGGCTGCACTCACCATATGACCGATGATAAACAAAATTTTGAGACTTTTGAATACTACAATGGTGGTTCAATAAGAATGGGAAATGATACACCTTGTCTAGTTGAAGGTAAAGGAACTATAATGTTGAATAACCTCATCAAATACGAAAATTCTTAGTGGGTAAAAGGACTAAATTATAATCTATTAAGTGTTTAACAGCTGAATAGTACAAGTCACCGAGTTGCATTTGAAAATAAGAAGGAAAATATCTTCAATGAATAAGGAAGGTTGATTGGAACTGGTGAGCAGACAAAAGGTAACCTTTTCTATCTTGATGACACTAACACCACTTGTTTAATGGCTAGAAACAATGACATATGGTTGTGGCACAAAAGATTGTGTCATGTGAACTTTGACAACATGATAAATATAAGCAACAAAAGGAATGTCTGAGGCTTACCGAGCATGACTAAGCCCGAGCATATCATGTGCAAAAATTGTCAAAAAGGTAAAATGAAAAAGTCTAGTTTCAAAAGTAAAATCCATACATCTAATGCAATTCTAGAATTAGTCCATACAGATCTATGTGGACCCATCAGGACAAAGAGTTACTATGGAGATAGGTATTTTATTCTCTTTGTTGATTATTATTCTAGAATGATGATAGTCATGTTCTTAAAAGATAAATCAGAAGAAGTTAAGATGTTTAAATGGTATAAGGCTATGGTAGAAAAATAAAGTGAAAATAAATTGAAATGTTTAAGGTCGGATAGAGGAGGGAAATTTACTTTAGATGAATTCACTAACTATTGCAATGAGAAAAATGGAATTGTTGAAAGGAGAAATAGATCAATTGTTGACTGTGCAAGAACATTGATGATTGAGAAGAGTATCACTCAAACTTTCTAGAGGGAAGCTGTCAGTACTGTTGTCTACACATTAAACAGAGTACAATTGAAGAAGGACACAAAGAAGACACCCTATGAGCTTTGGTATGGTCATACACCTAATGTAAGTTACTTCAGAATATTTGGTAGTCAATGTTATATTTTGAAGGATGATAGAAATGGAAAACTTGACTCCAAAAGTGAAGAAGGTATCTTTCTAGGGTACAACCAAAAGAAAGGCTTATAAATGTCTTAACAAGTCATCTAACAAAATCATTGAAAGTGCAAATGTGAAAATAGATGAATTTGAAGAAAAGAATAATAAGGAAAGCAGAAAAGAACCAAAGGCCCCTCATTTGAAACCATTTGAAATCCTCTCACTCAACCAAGGCCAAACCATGATCAATTGACCCCACCCCCTACACTTGGGAAAATCCTATAAATAAAGATCATTTTCAAGCATAAGATAATCCTAGACATTCGAATGCATAACATCTACACTATAGACATTTTGAGAGCAATATCAAGCATTTGTGAGAGCAATATCAAGCATTTTGTGAGAACATTTGAGCATTTGAGTGAATCATTTTGATAATTTGAGAGAATTGTGAGCAAGATAGGCATATCAATTATCATTTTCTCATTCTAGGACTATCATTAGTAGAGATTTAAGCTAAGAGATCTCTATTAGCATGCTTAGTTACAGATCTATGGGATGCTTAATGATTTTGTTTCGATTATTAGCTTAATTGTTGATATTTTTCCAAATGGCGCCCACTGTGTGGCTTTAGGCCTCTCGTCCTCATTTTTATCATATTTTGTAGGTTTTTGCTTCATTTTGTGTGTATTTTTCAGATTACAGGTAAAGTGACACCTACAATAAAAATGATGAATCCTATAAATAGTGAACCAAAGCTTAAGAATTACTTCTATTTTCTTGTCTGACTTATTTCACGTCTGTCAACTAAATACCAACGTCTTTTCTCGTAAAGTGATGCCTAAGGTCCTTAAAACAACACCTGTTCACTATTTTCTATCACTTGTGCACTTTATTTTAATACATTTATAGTGCTTTGTTACACCTATTAGTATTCTTTTCACGCCTATTGTTAGTAAAGAAACACTTGGCATAGGGTAAAATAATGCCTAGAGTAGTACACAACAACACTTAGTGTATTGAAAAAAAATGCCTACAAGATGCAAAATGACACTTACAGTATTCTGTGTTTTTTAGTTGCAGATTAAAAGATCCAGAATACTAATGTTTTTTTATTGATTTTTCTGCAGATGAACAGACATCCAAAGGTACAGAAACCCGAACAAAGGATTAAAATGGAGAACAAAGAGGTAAGGCTCTCAAACAAGCATGCAAAAAAAATAATTAATGCAATCATTTTGTAGAGTTTAGAAGAAGAGAAAGCGTTATTTAAACATTTCCTTAAAGTTAGTAATGCTTACAAAAAGAAATTTCCTTCTCTCAATTGATTTCATTTATTAAGTCCTTAAGCTTTGATTTTGCAAATTTTTGTTAAGGATCTTAAATTCATTGTCAATTCAATTTTTTCTTCACTTTGATTGTGGTGTTGACTAACTTGTTGGATGAGACAGAGAGGGAACGATCGCCATTAGGTGAGTAAGAAAAAGCAAAGCAAAAACCTCAAAAATGTTCCTAGCCTTTGCTAGCATTGAAATGAGGTATTTCACTTAAAAAGATTGCTTTTCTTAAATTGTGGCATTTTCATTTGAATCTAGCTTAATAGGGCCACCCTATTATTGTCCATTCCAAACAAGATATAAGAGACTCTTCATGTTTTAGAATGGAGGTGTTAATTACAACCTGATTAATTAGCAAGCTACCTTATTAGAGAAATTGTTGAAAAGAAAAATTTGACTTTAGGTAGATTGTTTGGAAGAATTTCTTGTATAAGACCCATGAAAACATCCAAGAACATACACTTGTTGTATTTTAGGAGTAAGATTCAAACTTGATGTGTTTATTGTGTTTGTGTCTTCATTTTCAGATAGGAATTCAATCCTACAGATCTGATCACAGACTTTATACTTTTAAATCCTTAAAAACTATGATAAACCAAATTTTCACGAAAAATGACACATACAACAAGTTAAATGACGCCTGCAACTATTCTTTTTATGCTTACAAACTGAAGTTACACCTGGAAATTTTGAAACAATGTCTAACTTAATGAAAAGTAATGCCTCTAAGTTGTTAAACAACACCTATAAATGGCCAAATCGTGCTTACCAACTACAGAGTCACACATACAACAATTCCAATTTTCACTTACACAGTGCAAAGTCATGCATAGACCTAACTGAAGTGACACCCAAAAACAAAAAAGGTAAAATAGGGGGGCATTTCCTGAGGGTTTGGAAAATAATTGATTTCATTTTTGGATACCCATTTAATGCTCATGTCAGCGTTCACCTGATTGCACTATATCAAGTCTACCTTGCAGTCAGATGGAACATACTTGAGGCAAGAACTTCCTTTTCCTAGTGATACCTCTATTTCTTCACAACAACCAAATGAACCAACTAAAGAGGTGTTGATGGGAATTTGTGAATGGTTCTGCCAACAGTGATAAGTTTTTATTGGGTACCAAGGTACCGAACAACTTCACCTATAAAATTTACTCTTGAGAATGAATTATTCAGGCCTTCAAGCACCTGAGTGTCAGGTCTCGACAGTGCGGGGAAGCTAAGTTGGGCAAGTGACTATTTGTTTGGGGGGATAGTTGGTTTTACTTGTCTTCTCTAGGGATTTCAATAATGGGTCAAGGTTTCCTACAAGCACATTATATTTATCAAGTAAATTGCAAAAGATAGGCTAGAGTTAGAATTTATTACTTCTACTTATAGTTGTGCAACATATTTCAGATATCAACAATGTTCCAAAGTAATAACTACACTAAATACTAAAAACATACAGAACCAGTGATTCATACATATTCAATAGCAAGGGGAAATGAGATCATTAATTTAAACAAAACATTAGAGAAAAGGACATTAGAAACATACAGCACGAAAATATATTTCTAACTTGGAGATCAGAACAACAACAACATCATTGTCATAAACTATTCTTTCTTCTTCATTAATTTAAAGCGTTCCAACATCACTGGTGTATACATCCATGGCTCCAAGGGAGAATCTAAACTACTAAGAACTGTTGAGCATTGAGCTCCTAAGATAACTAAAAATGAAAAGTTATTTTCTATTACTTACTGGACTGTAAAATCATCAATTTCGTCGACCTTTTTATGAAGTCAAACTTGTTATTTTTACACATAGTTTTCCCTAAAACTAACCTAATGTAACTGTACACTCAACATATAAATTACATTGTCTGATGGCTGGTACTACCTGAACCACCTATAATCACCTCGAAAAGAGTAGAGGTCTAACAAGGCAAAGGAAGAAGACAAGAAGAGAAAGCTAGAAGAATCGACATAGAAGAGAATGTCGGGGTATTAACAGAGGAAATCTGATCTTCCTAGTATCCAAGGCAACATGCCTCATCAATGTAGAATGTGGCTCACTATCTTCTATCCACTAATTAGTAAATTTAGGAGCGGTGCCTTGGGAGAATCACATGTCAGAGCCATCCCTCTATCTAACATGCCTTATCGGGATCACCTACTTGATGACCTCTTATTAACTTCTTGACAATGACCGGTCAGCTCTGGGTAACTTGAACACGGATCACTATGAAATAATACAAAACTTTAGACCTAGAATCCCAGAGTCTAGGAGCTTGCACTCAAAGAGTAAATAATTTACAAAATTTTCACCCTACTGGTGGGAATCTCCAGAGTCTGGAGAACTTTACTGTGCCTTGTATGTTTTGAAAGCTTCAAAAATTTGGGGAATTCTCTCTTCATTGATGTCCTTGATGCATGCCTAGTGGTACTTGGCTACCTCTAATTACTCACCCATATCTAGGGCATTTCATTTAAACTCTTTGGTCATCTTTGCTTCATCATGGGCCCAGAGCATCATGTGGGATAAATGTGACATCTTTTCTCTGTCAAAATCTCCCAGGAACTGGTACCATGACTCCATTAACTCATTGAACTTCCCTACAACATAATCTACTGGAGTACACATATCTATGCTGAAGGGATCGACTCCGAAAACCCTTGTAACAAAATACTTATATAAATTTAAAGAATACTCTACTCCTGGGAATTTGTCTTTCAGGGTCGCTATCATTTTCTTGCTAATCTCCAATTTGAGATCAATTTTGGAGTGCTGGACCCAGATAAAATTGAAAGAATCCTCCCCCAAAATTCCCATCTCCACAACAGATTCCTCTTCAAGGTTCATGAGTTCCCCCAACTCACTCATCCATGCCTTGTATTGTTCAGCTTATCCCTCCCATAAAGAAATGGCACCTTTGACATGGTTCAGGATATTTCCAGTCATATGCAAGTCCAGAAGTGTTGATGCTAAGAAATTTTAGACATTTCCTACCTGCTCGGCTACCCAGTCATCCACTACCTACACTTTCTTTTTCATACTCCTCAGTGTGTCAACATCACCCTGTGAAAGTGGTGTTCCAGATGAAGAATCTTCTAGATGGATTGTAGCCAATGGATGTGCTAGCTCTAGCCCAACAAGATTCACATTATTTTTCTTCTCTTCTTTTAGTCTTAGGGATTGCTTATCATAGAGGGCCTCAATTACCTGGCTAGCCTCTTTTAGTAGGTCCAATTCACCCTACTTGTCCCTCTTCCCCATAGGTACCTCTGTGAATACATATTATGCAGCACTTACCAATGCTTGATCTTTGTCTGGGGGAGGGGTCACAATAACCATGACTGTATCTCTGCCTAGACTAGTCTGAATAGAATGGAGTCTCCGGGCCTTCTTTGGCTTGGGGATGCCTTGACTTTGGGCCATCATCTCAGCCAAAGAGAGATGGGCTTTTTCCACCACTGGGGCCTTTCTCTTCTTTGACTCCACCAACCATTATGGTGGTGGGGGTGGCCTCATTTCTAGGGCCTGATTGTTTGAGTCTCCTCTAAGATTTTGTTGTTCATCTTTGGCATTTATAGTCTCTTCAAACTCCTTTTAATGATTTTAGGGATCACCGACACCATCTAGCTTTGTGGTATCAATATCCATTGCCTCGGTGTCCCTGTCCTTAGCAGCATCAATGGAATCATCATCCATGTTTCTGGGGTTCTCCCCCACATTCTGATGTTTCTTCTCTTCTTCTTCTCCACCATCATCTATCAGGACATTTTCCTCCATTGGCCTATCCTTCGGAGGTGGAAAAGGTTTCCAAACTAGATCTAACCATAGTATTATAGGGATCAGCTTGCCAAATGTTACACTACCCTGGGTGGGCGGAGGCATCTGGAGCATGGCGACTGAATTTACAGTTACTCTTGTAGGTTAGGTTCCCTTAGCTGAAGCTAGCTTCTTGTCTTTTACTTGCCTCTTTTCTCCTATTTTGGTCTCCAGCACCAGGATCTCTTAAACATCTGAGATGTCCACCTACTCTTAATCTTTTTCTTTCTCTACCCAAACTTCATGTTCCACGATAACTTCTTTCACTGGTATCTCCCCTTCAGTGGGGATTATTTCTTCTTCTTGTGCAGAAATTTCTTCTACCGCTTTCCTTATATCCTCCTGTAGGTTCAAAATTTCATCAGTCCCAAAAATGTCAACAAAATCATCATGTAGAGGGGAGGTATTCGGGGGATTCTCTGGTTCAGGGGAGTCTGTGATAATCTCCACCGGGGGGATGTTGGGCATCCTGAGGTCTGTATCTTCCCTTGGAGGGATATTTTTCTTCTACTTTTTTATCCTTGTCACCATTGGAGGTCTGGCATCAAAAATGGTCGCACGTTCACCCTCCACTCCTGTCCCTACTTCTTGAACCATAAGTTCTGCAAGCGAAGGGGAGCCAGAAGGGAGGGCAGGTTCGATCAAAGTAACTAGGATGCCAAGCCAGGTGCCTATTGCTTCCTTCATCTGATGGGATGCCGCCCACTAAAGGTGTACCTGTTCTACAATGGGAACTAAAACTATGTATTGAATCTGGGCCAAGGTATCAAATTTTCTCTTTCCTTTGTCCTTGCCTTTCTTGAAGGTTTTGGCTCTAGAAGTGGATCCCTACAAAAATGGGCCAACTCTACGGGTGCTTTTTGGACACACCTTTGAAAAATACTCATGATTGTATTCAATAACATCATGGGTGATGTCTTCAATTGCTGGGCTTTCTGGGGTGTCCCAATCCACAAGAGGGAAATTCATCTTGTCCATTTCCTTAGCCTTGTACTGTGGGTCTTCTGTGGACCCAGTACCTGAAAAGTTCTTTGGAAAGGTCTGAAGCTTGAAACGCTTCATCATACCTTGTGTCATTCTGATGAAATGTTGATTCTGGACTTCAAAATCATCTTGTTAGTCTGCCCCAAAATCCTCCATGTGAGGCTTGTGGGGTCTGATACCTGGGGTAATTCCAAAGCTATCTTATCTAGCGGATCAAAGTCCTTTTGTGCCAGGTAAAAATTTTCCAGCCCCATACATCTTAATTCGCCATCGATTTCCTTTGCCGTGGCAAGGTTGCAAGTGTAGATCCCACAGGTGATTGGGAATGGAATATTGGTGACCTTCTTCAATGCAAAGAATGCATGAAGCTCTAGGATCTGGCTGCAATACTCCAAAAGAATGATCCTATCCCCATAATTTTTGGGCAATAGGTAGGGTTTCCTAGAGAAGCTAGTCACCCAAATGTAAGAGTGTTGTTGAAATTGGATGTAGTAGTGGCCATAAGAACTGATCAGAGTCATCACTTCCTTTGAAAGCTAGTGGTTGGCATCCCGAGTGGGTGTAAGAATGTTGTAGTAAATGAAGGTGTCATTTACTCTACAAAAACTGGGGAAACTGGCCTCCCATTGTATTTGTGGGAAATAGTACCACAGAGCATTCTGGCCTGGGCTAGTCCTGAGGATGCTAACAGTGAGTAAACCCCAAGTTATGGGTCATTTTTGCTCTAGTGCCCACAAGACATATGAAGCCATGTAGAACTTGGAGGTCTAGGTGACATTGACAAGATGGGAATCCCAATAATTGGAAATGATAGTGGCCCAATCAAAAGTCTATTCAGCGGAGGAGATGCCAAACAGGAAGTAGTACATCCATGCTAAGAATTCCTGGGCATGGGATTCTCCAAAGACCCTGCACATGGTGATGATCCCCATTTATATGCTTTCTTTGAACTCTATTTGAGGGATATCCAACTTCATCTTTCTGTAATATTTTCTCTGGGTCTTGAGCCTGTTGGAGTTGAGGTATTGCCAAGCCAGCTGTGGAACCTTTTCAAACTCATGCAATTCCAAGGCCCAAGTGATTATTGTAGAATTGGAAAAATGGGGGATCCCTAGCCCCTAAGCAAATGTTGTAGCATCTAGAGACACTAGGGGCATTGGGTAGCCCAAGGGAAGAGGAGAAAAAAGCATGACAACCCAGATAGCTATGTTGTAGTGTTCTGCCAATGTGATAATAAGCTCCGGAGCCTACACTGAGTAGGGGAGGTATACAAATTTGAGGATTCTGGAGGTTGCCACATTCAGTGCCATCAGATCTCTAACCTTGCACTGAACGAACATCATTTTTACCAAGGCCTACAATTTGGCCCATGCTCTGACACTTGTGTCGGTGATCATCTGTAGTTTGGAATCTACTTTAGATCCCAGAATAGTTGCTTTCTTCAGATATTTCATTATCAGTGGAAGCTTTTCTAAGGCCTTCTCAACCTTGGTCCTAGCAGATTTCATGGTTGAAGTAGTTGGGAGTTCCAGCCTCCTGTTTGGAGAAGATTCTTCAAACATGATTGATCTGTGAATTTATCAGTAACCTGCAAGACTGAACAACCGTCAATATAGATAAAACATAATAGAATTCTGGATTACAAAGATTTCATCACCGCCTCACATCTATTCCTGAAAAGGTATTAGTTTGCATCAAACCTTAAAAATATATTTGAATAAAATGAATTGCTTGGGAATTTGATGAATTCCTAGGGGTTCTAGGGATTCTGGCTCATGCAGTGAATTAAGTGAAGGTCGAAGGGGAACTTGGCATCTGGAGTCTGGAAAACTGACTGTTATCAACATGATCAGCAATTAGTCATTCTAGGCTAGCATGGGGCGTCACGTGGTCATGCAATAAAGGGAGTAATGGCATTGAAGGTGATAGTTATCTAACATGTAAGGGAATGAATTCCACTTAGGCTGATTTTGAATGCTAGCATGTGGGGGAATTAAACCTACCATTAAAGCAGAGATGATGGAGGAGAGAGAAAACCTACAGACTCGACTAGGTGAGGTGCCGAGTTTGAATTCACAGACACCAGGTGGGTGAGCTCAACATTTTAGTCACATGTGGAAGGACATGATGATCTTGCCACTAGATGGGGAGGGAATATACATAACTCTATAGAGTTTACATGCAACTAGAGAGGGCTGAAGAACAACTTATAGACCGACCCAAAAAATGGACTTATTTACAGCTAAACACAGACAATTTATAAAATTTATAGAAAAATATACAAGCACTAAATCGTTTTACAATTTCATAGGGGGAGGAAAACTCAGTGGAAGAGCCATCCCGCCAATGGGAGGCAACAACAAAGGATAGAATGAAAAATAGAGAAAAGCAACAAAAGGAAAGAACCCAAAAGCAAAACGAGAAAGAAAAGAGGAGGACCCAGAAGGGCCTACCTTAGAAATGAGGAATGTGAGAGGATGAGCACGGGAGGCACTCTACAACCAAATGGCTTTGAATTACCATGAATGTGTAACTTCTAGTCACTGTTAGGCACTGTTTAAGCTTTGGGAACAAATTGCACTTAGCTGTTGTTGAAATTGCTCTAATCACTTCAAATTGTTTTTGTGTAATTTGTTCATGATAAATGTAACAATGACTGGTGAAACTCTATTTATACCCCTAGGGTAAAAAAACATGTTTCTTTCCTTCTGCAAATCCCAAGAAAAGGAAAACCTTCAGAATTTGGGTCTGGGACCCCATGCAACCACATCCTCTACCCAAAGAGGTAGTAGTGACATAGAATCCTAGAGTCTAGAAATCTAGCTGGCACAAAGAAGACAAAAACACTCCAGGACTGGGTCCAACTAAAAGAAAAGAAAATGACCCCCATGGAAGCAAAGGCCAGAAGAAAACAAAAGGAAAAGAAACAAGGCAAAAACAAAAAAAGGGGGACCCAACATTTTTCCAACAAAATGTAGGGATGGGTATGCAAGGCATAACAAATGGCTACTCACTGGGATGAATGACTTAGTGCATTTAAGAACTACAGAATCTCTGGTTAGAAAACCAGAACTCACCTTTACCTAAAGAATTCTTCTTGCAAGGCATGAGGTGTCTGAGAAAATCTAACCCATCAATGATTCACTCCTTCGGTCTTTCATCAGCTATGAATTGTGTGCTTTGGAAGAAAATCAAGTCGACAATTTTTGGGAGAAGCAGAGAGGAGGCACTGAGTATATTGAACCAAAATCATTACATCTTGCATGGTTCCTCAGATCCTGGAATTCTTTATTCTTCAGTTATTTCTTTTCTTTTCTTTTTAAGATGGGAAGGTGGTACTTCTTTCACTATGAACCTTAATCTTAGCTAATTTTTACGGCAGTACTTCTTTCAAATTTCCATCCATTTTAATTTTCTTTATAGGAGAGAAATTTCAGACCCGAGATATTTTTATGAATCTCAAACTTGGCCAACAACCAGTGCAACCGATCTGCCCTCAAGGACCATGTGATTACTTGCTTCTTGGATTTTCTATTAACTAATGTCAAGACTCTCAAGATATGAATCTGATGAAGATTACCCATAACCCTTTTACCATATGCACAAAATAACTCCAAAGTGTGGATAAAATCCACCATGCTAACAATAGATTTTGAACTACCCAAAATGCATAAGGAACCATTCTAGGATATAGATGTTATGCAAAGAATACCTATTTACAAGAAGAAGGCAACATGTCGAGAACCTGAAAAACAAGACGCAAAGAAAAAATAAAACCAAAGACAAAAGCAGAAAGAAAGAAGGCAGTCCTAGAAGACTGCCAACAAACTTATTTACAAGGACAAGGCACTCCCAAGGAGCACCGGAAAAATATATTTACAAGCAGAAAAACATTTACATATAATACAACTTCAGGCAAACTTACCACCCACCTCATTCAAAGTAGTGCTTGAGGAACTGTCCATTGACAGGAAATGGGATGGCTTCTCCAGTCATGGTACTAAGGTGATAAGTATTAGCCCTGTAGATCTGAAAAATTAGGTATGGTCCAAGCCAGAGCCTTTGAAATTTGGTGTACTTTCCTTTCTTCTCCTGAGCCTTGTCCCACAAAAGGACTAGGTCTAAAATCTGAAAGGCTTTATATTGGGCTCTCTGGTCAAACCATCGCTTAATGACTATTTGATGATGTGAAAAATGTTCCAATTCCACGTCTCTTTGTTCCTCCATTCTCACCAAGTTCAAGAGCTGAACCTCCACAATGTTTTCCCGGTTGTTAAGTTCATGCAAAAATTGTAAAACTGGGATTTGTAAGTTGGTAGAGAACACAGGATTTTCACCATAAACTAGGTGAAATGGAAAATTCCCCAGGGCTACCTTGATTCTGATACAGTTCTCCCAAAGAGAGAACCTAATCTTTTGGTGCCAGTCCTAAGGTTTTTGTTCTAACAAGTGTTTGATCACCTCCAACAGATTTTTATTGGTAGACTCAGCCACACCATTTCCTTGCGGGTAATAGTTGCTAGAGAAATTCAAGGTGATCTTTCTCTCATAGGTCCATTCAAATAACTGTGCCAAATAAAATGTTGGACCCTTGTCACACACTATAGCAAAAGGAATTCCAAATCTGGTGACTATGTTTTCTTCAATGAATTTAATAACTACATCTATTGTGTTGTTCTTGCATGGAATTGCTTTGGACCACTGGGTGCAGTGGTCAGTCCCAGTCAGGATATATCAGTGGTTGGCAGATGAGTTTGGGTTGATTTCCCCAATAAAATCAAACACCCATTGGGTAAAGGGTCGAATGTCCAAGACTGGCTGCAAAGGCATGGCTGGGTTTCGCTCACGATGGGTTGCGGTTTGGCAAGTATGGCACTTCCTCACGTGAGTGTAGATGTCTTTGAAGATGAAGGGTCGGTAGTATCTAGCCTAGAGAATCTTGTGGGTAGTGGCATCAGCTGAGCCATGCCCAGTTCCAAAATTCCCATAGAATTCTTTTATCATTTTAGTAGCTTGGTCCCGATATATGCATCGAAGGTAAATTCCTTTGAAATTCTTGCGAAAATGCATTCTATTTTTTATCATGAAATATGCATTTTTTAGTCACAAGGTGGGAAGTTTGTTTGGGGGAAGCCCTTTCCAGCATCTATTATTGAGTAAAAAGTATACCATGGGTCTTGAGTGATGGACTCCATCATATAGGTTTGACATTCAATGCTTGGAGTTGCTTCTGTCATCGCTCTACATAGTCCCTGGCCTCAAACTATCTTCATTAGTTGCATCTCTAGATCATACTCTTGGAGGATGGCCATTCATTTCCCCTGGCATATAACTAGTTCACTCTGTAGCAGTAAAGATTTAACTTCTTGGTCTGGAGTGATAGCATGCACCTTGCTCCGGAGAATATAATGCTAGAATATCTTCACTGCCTAGACTAGAGAAAAAGCCTTCTTTTCCAAAGGTGAATATTAGACTTCACCATTTTTGAAGGGGGAGCTCATGAAAGAAATGGGTTTCTCTTCTCCTCCAACCTTTTGGGTTAGGAATACTACAGCAGAATGCAGTGAAGCAAAGAAGTATATGTGGAATGGGAGAGAATAGTTCAGACTTGCCAGGACTGGGGCCTCTGCTATGGTTTGTTTGATCTAAGAAAATTCTCACTTCACTTTTGGGCTCCACTCAATCTTGGTATCTTTCTTCATCATGTCATTGAGTGGTTTAACGATCTAAGTGAATCCAGTTATGAACCGCCAGACAAAATTTATCTTTTCGAAGAAAGAGCTCATTTCCTTTTTACTGTTGGGCATTTGTAAATTCAGCAGTGCTTCAACTCTCTTAGGGTTGATGGATATCCCCTTCTCAGAGACTATGTGCCTAAGAAGGTTCCCTTTAGTGACCTTGAATATGAATTTATTAGGTTTGAGGGAGATACCATACTAGCGACATCTCTCACAAATCTGGGTGAGGTGGGTAGAACAATCGCGCTTGTCCTAGGAAAAGATTGTCAAATCATCCATATAGATGATTATGCATTTGTTTATTAGGCCTTCAAATGCAATGTCCATAGCCTTTTGAAATGTGGCCCCCACATTGATGAGGCCAAAGGGCATTCTACAGTATGCAAACACTCCCCACTTGGTGGTGAACACCATTTTATCTCTATCCTTGAATTTAACCATAACTTGGTTATATCTAGAGTACCCATCCAGGAAGGACATCATTTGGGAACCGTTAACAATTTTTAATACCTCATCAAATGAGGGGAGAGGGTGACTGTCCTTCTCAAATGCCTTGTTTAAATTGTGAAACTCCATAGATAGGTGGATCTCACCATTTTTCTATCGCACGGGGATGTCGTTGGCAACCCATGTTGTGTGCCAGATAGGAAAGATAATTCAGGCTGATAGTAGTTTTTGAACCTCCTGATGAATTATAGGTTTGATCAATGGGTTTACCAGCCTCTTCTTTTGTTGGAAGGGCTTAGCATCTGGTTTTAGTGGGATAGTATGAGTCATGATGGATGTGTTGTATGTTTTAAGATCCTCATACCCCATGCAATAACGTTAATTTATTCTCAGAGAACCATGAGAATCTTATCCTTCTCCTCTAGGGAGAAGGAGGTGCCAATGTGTACACATTTTTCTTCATCAGCCTTTCCGATGTTGACCTTTTCAAATTTTCCTCCCTCAGAGGAGGACGATATCTTATCTTGGCCCTGGGGGTCTAAATCAAAGATGCATTCAAGAGATACCATCCCTTTTGGGATGGTGTTTGAACTGCCTCACAATAGGTGTGGAATAATCCTATTATGAGGTGTATTTAACTTGTCAACCCAGGGACGTATACTTGAAATGGTTGGCACGATATGTGCACTAGGTTCCTTAAGGAGTCATTCTACTTATGTTGCAGGAAGGTAAGAATGTATAAAAGAAACCTACACTAGTGCTGTAGGAAAAGAATACATTTATCTCCTTACTGAAATGAATGCTAGAAATTGCAAACTCTACTTAAACCTATACTTTCAACCTAGAACATCCATTATAACTATTCCTGCAGATGTTGCTGGAACATTCACAAGGTACAATGTTGCAGGAAGAAATTGTAACTTCTATCTGAAATACTAGAAATATTGGAAATGCTAGAAATGCTAGAAATCTATTCTATCCTAACCTATTCCACCTCCCAAGTGGGCCCCCTTGGTCGGTTTCTACTAATCTATTAACAGAGAATGTAAACCAAGAATTACTTCATTGTATTTCAAAAACTCATTACATAAAAACAATACATGAAACTTAAAATAGCTTGCTGTAAGATATAATAGTTTCTTCCAAAAACTTCTTTCTCTAACTTTCCTCCCTCTTTCTAACTAAATTCAAACTATCAGTCCAATCCCTATAAATAGAGGATCAAACACTTATTATAAAACAGAAAAGAAACTATCTTGTTGAAAACATGCTTGAGAAGAAGATAGAAATGCAACAGCCCGCGGTGTGGTTAATAAAGCTTGGGTGACTAGTTCAACATAATAAAGTGCAGAGGGAATATAGCAACACTACATCCCTGCATCCTAGACTAATGGCTCCTCCATTGTAGTAGCTATGTTTCCTGGTGCTGTGATGATCACTCCGCCATAGCTAGTCCTCAACAGTCTTCCTTGAATGTTGTTGACCACTCTCCAGCCGCTTCCTCTCCTGTCAAGTTAGTTGTGATGCAAAAATATTCATGCAACAAGCTTAATCAAATTAAATCCAAATATTAGAACATATATTCTGATGGTTATATAAAATACTGCACTATATGTATAATATTAGCAAAATATGTCACAAATATCTACCCATGGTTTATCAGTTCTATCTGGTCTTTATCACAAGTTTTAATTGGCTAGGTTCACAAAGGTTTTTTCAGAAACTAGAAAAAAGTATTTAAAATTATAAAAAATAAAGGCAATAATTTGGCCTTATCATCTGCCCCTTGGTTAATCAAATGCTTGTCCTCAAGCATTGCATCTTCTGGAAATTGACCTAAAGTCACCAACTTTAGTTCTTCCTCGCCTCTGGCTCTTGAAGGAGTAGTAGAATCCTCTTATTCTTGTTCAAACTTCCCTTCTATGATCCTCCTATAGCCTATCAAGCCTGGCAGTGTTGATGTCATACAAGGGCCATAGGAGGATGGGCGGCTACATTGTGAGTAGACACCAGAGCTCCTGCCTGATTTTCCTACCTAGCTCCATGTATTTCAGTGCTCGGTGTATGGCTGCTTCAAGGTTAATGGGGCTGTGTGGTTTTGACCTTTTGAATGCCTCTAATAATTTGCTCCATCTACTTTTGGCATTGGTTAAGGCTCTTTGGAAGAAAAAATAAGACATGTTGTCATATTCTACATACACATCTGTTCTGAGCTTAAAATTTTTATCTCTTATTTCCTTTTTAATATTCCCATATGTCAGTT
The DNA here is from genome assembly GCA_018584345.1 of Thuja plicata. NCBI lineage: Eukaryota > Viridiplantae > Streptophyta > Pinopsida > Cupressales > Cupressaceae > Thuja > Thuja plicata. The sequence continues at coordinate 894,067 of MU225631.1, read as the reverse complement.
TGAACCAAGTCCTCAAGAACACTTCTGGTTGACTGCTTTCTACTCTTAATGGCAGGGGTTCCATTTTCTCAAGTTCTTTGTAATTCTCTAATTGTCTATCATAGTTAGCCTCATTGTGCATCCATGACATTAGGGCCCTTAGGTGTATATCCCCTATGTAAGGTAGGGGGTTCCATTCAATCTCTATAGGGATGATGAAATTATGCACATACAACTCACAGAGTAAATTGTGTTGCCAAGATGGAAGGGTCTAGTATAAACCATAGAATTCCTAGGCTGATTTGAACTCTGCGTTTACATCTTAAGGGTCATCATCAACTAGAATAGGAGGAATTGTTCTTTTAGACAGATGGTATAGACCCTAGGCGACGGTCTACAAGAAATTATATGGTCAGTCAACTTAAGGACATGTTCCATTCTCTATTTCTGTCTTGCCAACTGATCTTTTAATTTTGCAATTTCCACTCCTTGATCTGCTATTACTTTCTGCAAATTCTTTTTCTCTTCTCCCCATAGAGTGGTTGTCAGCACATTCTTATTATATAACTAGAAGAGAAGAATTTGGAGAGTAATCAGACCACTATTTTCATCTTGGTTATTCTTCCTCCTTTGTTCCCTCCATAACTGCTCTAAGAAATTTATGAACCAAGTTCGCTTATAGGAAACTAGGGCATTTCTTGTGCAAGCTAGCTAGTGAGTTATAGGGGTTTCTTTTTCATGGGTTGGAACATCCTGATGACTAACTCCTAGATCATTTTGACATACATTTTTCTCAGCTTCACACTCCTCATCCAGATTTTGAGGAATGTCTAGAATCTCAGACTGGCTGGGAGAATCATCGGGAACAATATGAATAGGAGTTTCCTCCTCAAATTTTTTGGGGGAAGCGGACTGGCTTTCGGTGGGTACTTTAAGAATCTATCCTCTCATCCTAGAGATCCTTCTTACAGGGATTTCCTCAACCTCTATAGCCTTTTTCTTACTAACCCTTTTTGTTTTCTCTGCTGTAGGAGTAGAGGCTGCAGGAACTTACTTCATTTTCTTCCCTCTCAAGACTTGAGGGTTTCGTGGCTCAGCTGCAGGAACTGAAGTTTCTCCCACTAACTTCTATTTTCCTTTTGTTCAGGTGGAAGTAGGTATATTTCTCATGTGAGCGGGTAAAGGCACATTTTCTTGTAAATTGTTTGTTTTTACCCCTTGGGTACTTTGCTCGACAACTGGGTTAGGGGAAACTGCATTATCTTGGCTAATTTGCACATTAGGGGCAATTTGAGGCTGCAGGGTTTTATGATGGACAAACTCTACCCATGCCATAGGGGAGATGTCCCTAACAGATATTTCTATGAGTAATTTAATTAGGGTATGGTGAGTAACATGATTTTCATTCCCTTTCTAGGTTTCTTTGGCACTAATGCACAGTATATTAAACAAGAAATTGGGGGCATTCATTGGGATATTATGTCGTACATAAATAAGTAGCTTAAATGATGTGCATGTAAATTAAAAAATCTTCCTTCATAGGTGAAATACCTAATAATGTGCGTGGCCAACTCATGATATGGTGGAGGAATGGACATTCTTTTGCACCCCTATTTAGTGATTTTCAGTGGAGGGTCACCTGGTAGGGTGAACTGGGCCCTAGCTGACCTGGCATCATGCGCATTGGGGTAGTGTTACCCTGTTGTTGGAAAACTAGTTACTTTCTCTATTCACTCCTCTATTGCAATGACTGTCAACCCCCATACCATTGCTTGGCCTTCATCAAATGTGTTTGCAAATTTTGTTGCTACTTCCTCATCAAACTCCGTCAATTTTAAGAAATATCCTAGCCATCCATAGGCATTAAATCTTCTTACTACCTCAACATCAGACAATAAAATACTATGAACCACTGGTTCATGCCACTGCAATTGGCCCCCCATTTGTGTTTACCAAATTCAACCTCTGCTTTGTTCTCGACAATTACCTTCTTCTCTTTTGAAATTCAGACTACCTCTTGTAAAACCATAGACCCTTTTTTCACATTCTTCTGGTATTCTTGGTATGAACAATAATAATGTACTTTAACTGAATGAATCATAGATATTCATGTGAGAGTTATGTCATGGTTTTAATACTGGGTCACATCTAGTCTAACAATTAGGGGTTTATTTGGAATAAAGGTACGACACTTGACACTTATGTGATGCGGCAGCTGGATTTTAATTAAGACAAGGATGAAGTACAAATTTGAGGATCTTAACAAGTAAATAGAAATGAAATTTAGGAATTGGCACACTTCCCTGCCCCCTATGAAATATTGACAAGTGTCCTCACTTGTCAGACTTGGTAGAAGGTACGGAACTAGATTAAGGTGGCAATGATACATTTATTGTAGTATTTGATATAGACAACTAAATCTATGTGCTAAAAATAGAAATAAATTTGAAAATCTCATACCTATTAATTGATCATCGCACGTGCCAGGAAAGGTTGGCGAGAGTGGAATGACTTCGTCAGCTGTAGGCATGCATCAGCGCATGATCTCTTTATTGAAAGCATAGAAAAATGATGACATGGGAGGTGGGTGGATGGAAGATTAAGGAATGAAATGGGTTGAAAAAGAATGATGTAGAAAGTGAATGGAGAATTTGAACTTTATGTAAACATAAATTTTTTATTATGGTCATGCTTTGAAGGAATTCTTATTGAAGAGCTGCAGGAAGAAGGTTGACATTCTCTACTGGAGGAAGTGTTACCTGTTGATCCTTTAATACTGGCTGGTTGAATTGCTGTAGGAAGCCTTCTTTCATCTATGGCTGGTGATACAACTTTAGTCTATGTCCATTAACTAATAGCTTGAAGTGTAAAGGGTCAATTGTGGTCAACTAGACTGCTCCATTTGTAAATACATGGCTTATTTCATATGGACCCAGCCATTGTGTCTGCAGCTTGCCTGGTATCTCTTGGAATTTGGAATCATATAACAATGCCCAATCTCCAACTTGGAACTTCTTACTCTTAATATGGGAGTCATGCCACTATTTTCTTTGCTTTTGGACAATTTCCATGCACTGCAGGGTAGACTTGTGCATTTCATCCAAAGAATTGAGATGCAGCAAGCGCTCTCTCTGTGCTGCAGGAAGATCAATATTTAACTCCATTGTTGTTCTTAATGTTTTGTGTTCAAATTCAGTTGGTAGCATTGTTTCTTTACCATATAATAGTTTGAATGGAGTGAACCCTGTGGTGGTATTTCATGTTGTTCTATATGCCCAGAAAAATTTTGATAGTCTGCTGCTCCAATCTCGGCAATGCAAATGAACTGTCTTTGTTAAGATTGCTTCTATTTCCCGATTTGTAACTTCTGCTTGTCCATTGGCTTGAGGATGATAGGGGATTGACTTCTGATGTCTGATATTATATTCCTTCATGAGCTCTATTATCAGATTGGAAGTGAATTAATTACCTTGATCAGTAACAAGTTCTCTTGGCACGCCATATCTAGTAAAAATTTCTTCATACAAAAATTCAGCAACTTTATGATCTCTGGCATGCTTCATTGCTTTTACTTCGACCCATTTGGTCAGGTAATCTGTTCACACCAGAATGTATGACTTCCCATTGGATGGAGGGTCTATTGGACCAATAAATTCCATGCCCCATTTATCAAATGGTGTTACCACCGCCTATGGGTTTAAGGGCATTTCATCTTATCTTGTTGGTCGGCCCATTCTCTAACATTTGTCACACTTCCTTGTATAACTAGCTGCATATTTGTGAAGTGTAGGCCAGTAGTAGCCAGTTGTTAAAATCTTCTGTGTTGTTCTTTTGGCTACAAAGTGTCCTCCACATGGTTCATTATGACATGCATGCAAAATGTCATATGTCTCATCTTCTTGCACACATCTCCTCATGACTTGGTCAGGTCCAGTGTAAAATAATGTGTTATCAATCCAAGAGAAATGAAAGCTTTTCTCTACAAGTAGCTTCTTATCCTTATAAGAGAAATGTGTGGGAATTTTGTTAGCTACTAGATAATTAGCTATATCAGCATACCATGTATTTTGGACAGCAATATGAAATAAATGTTGATCTGGAAATGCATCATCTATCAAAGTAGTATCCTCTTCAGTATGATGAATTCTGGATAGATTATCAGCTATCGCGTTTACTTTTCCTAGCTTGTCAATGATTTTTATATCAAATTCCTGTAAAAGAAGAAGCCATCTTGCTAACCTGCCTGTGATGGTAGGTTTGTTCATGAGATATTTAATTTCTGCATGGTCAGTATGAACAAAGATAGGATAACCAGTTACATAATGGAGGAATTTGTTCAATAACAAGGTTTACATAACAAGGTTTTTAGACTTTTTTCCTCCATTTATAAGGTTTTTAGACTTATATTAGTAAGAGTCTACATGGACTTTGTTCAGGCACTGGACTTCTAGCTATTTCACTTGTCAGTAATTGATCAATTATTTCAGGGGTTGCTAGAAACATACAGTCCTCATAGGTACATAGCTATAAAATAGAACTTTTTGAAACATCTTTAGCCACAATACATTCATTACTAAGAATGCTTTGTATCACATCATCTTCCTCTTCCATCTTTAGAAAAGATTGCCTATGCAACATCATGAGCTGGGCTACTGAATTCAGCTCTTCCTCCTCATCCCCTAAGTCTAGTCAAATAGGTTCTCCCAAGTCTGGCTGGGGTTGGGAAGGAGGATATAGGGCTAGCTTCCTTATGGCTTGACCATTTGAAATTGTCATACTGCATGATCTACAATTAATTTTGGCATCAGTGGTGGCTAACCAGGGTCTTCCCAAGATTATAGGATAGCCAGCAAAGTTTACTTTAGGTGATAGGATAAGAAAATCAGCAGGATATTCCCATGAATCTAAGGTAACTGTCACATCTTCTATGAGACCCTCTAGAGTAATAGTTGAACTATTAGCAAGTTGTAACATGGTGGCTATTGTTCTTAAGCCTTCTATGCTTAGCCTATGCATTGTATCTTTAGTCATCACATTTATTTCTGCTCCAAATCAATTAAAGCATTTTTCATAGTCTGTCCATTTATTATTAGGTCGACTACTGGGCTGCCAGGATCTAAATACTTTGGTATTACCACCTTTCCTAACATGATATCTGCTAATTTCCCTATAACATGTACTATTTGAGGGTCTTTCTTCTTTCATCCTGGCTTCTCAAGGCATGCTTCCTTAATAGCCTTTCAATAAAGAGGTATATCTTTGATAGCTTGGAACAGAGAGAATTCAATGTTCATATTTTTCAGCTGCTCAATAATATCAAATGTTTCTTCCTCTTGGGGTATAGGTTTTTCTTTGTTTAGCCTATGTGGAAAGGGTGGATTTGAAGTGGGGATAGTAGTTCTGCTAGGTATATCAGTCGGCTGGCTGGTATTTGGCAGTGTGGCTTCTGAAAGTAGTGCTGCAAGAGTGTCTGCAACTTCCATGATAATATGATATTCAGGTGTAGGAAGGGTGGTTCTAGACCTCAAATGGATATCATCTATCTCTAATGAATAAGTAGGGCACTACTAAGTGTCAATAGTGTATGTTTGTTGCTGCTACTATTTGTTGTTTGGATTTGCGTGTGGTTGAGCAGGCAACTGGGTTGGCTTTGGATTAGCATTAGTTGCTGTAGGAGGTGGCATTATTGCAGGTGGTTGCACTGGAGGTGATAATTGTGGACAGCCAGAATTTTGGTTAGGCCATTATGGAGACCCCCTCCATTGATTAGTTTGTTTCCAATTTCCTTGCGGTGGTTGATATTGATTCTACTAATTAGGCCACTGTTATTTTGCTAATTTGGCCACTGATTATTTTGTGGGTTTTGCCATTGGTTATTTTGCTGATTTGGCCACTAATTATTTTGCGGGTTTAGCCATTGGTTATTTTGCTGATTTGGCCACTGATTATTTTGTGGGTTTTTCCATTGGTTATTTTGCTTGTTAGGCCATTGGTTATTCTATTGGTTTGGCCATTGAGGTTGAGAGTACTGAGAAGTGTTCTGATAATTTTGGTTTTTCCATAGCTAATTGTTAGAATTTGAAAATTATAGAGGATCTTGTGGCATATCTTGTCATGAAGCCCATGGTCGACATTGAGCAATGAAGAATACTTGATCATTGTCTCCTTCTGTCTTTGTGTAGTCAATTGGAAAATGTTGATTTTCCAGGTTTGCTACCAGCTTACTGTAACACCCCAAAATTGGCATCTTGAAACCTTAACCAATTTTTTTGCATTTGTTATTCTTCTGGATCATCAAAGTCCTATTGTACTAGGCAATTCTGAGTTTTTAACTAACTCTACTCGACCTGAGTGTCAAATGTAGAAAATCCTAAATCTGCATTAATCATACTTCATGTTTAATTCCTAAATACCAATTGGCTAAACAAAACCTTACGATTGAATTAATTTAATTAATAAAGTCCTAGCACTTTATTTAAATTAAATTCACCCTCTTTAGCTGAGACACATGAAAAAGGAATTAAATGATATTTAATTATTAAATAAATATCCTCTTTTTCAATAATTGAATTTAATATTAAGATAATTGAGAAAAAGCAATTATGAGGTCATATTTATTTAATTAATTGAATATTCTATCAAAAATATTTCTTTTATTCAGAAATGAAAACTTTGAATTAATTGTGCTTTAAAGAGAAAGAAAACAATTTAATTCAAATAAATAAATAAAAAATCAAAGAAAGAAAATAGTTAAAGCAGAGTGAAAACAATTTATTGTATTCTTTTGAATAAAGCTTTCTATTCTGAACTGGCTTTTCTATCTGTTTTATTTCAAAGAGGAAATTTTCTATTCTGATCATCTCTGAGACTATAAAACAACTCTCATTCTTCATTCAAAACCCCCACTCACTTTTGCATTGTTAGAATACTGAATTATTGTCTCATTTCTTAATATCTCATATAGAATAATTTCATATTGCAATAAGATAGTTTTAATTTCTAGAATAGTTGTATTGAAAATCATGTCTTAGATTATCTTACATCTTTCAAATTCTTAGTATAATCTTGCATTGTATTGCATTCATCAAGATAAATCCTTCGTTCCTAGATTGGTCCATGGTTGTGAGACTCTCATTCTGAGAGCAATTTCAAAAACCCCATCTGGATAGAAGGCAACAGGTCAAATCATGCAGGCAGACAGGCTGAATAACCTCATATTCAGTCTTGTGTGTACCTAGTGAAGAAGGACTATGTTGAAGTGTATGGTGAATTAACAAGGCCAAATTTACCACATACATTTCTAGCGCCCACCATGGGGCAGGTATATTTCTGTTCTAGCCTCATTTCATTTCATCTTTTTCATTTTTTGCATTTTGTCTGTAATTCTGTACAAGTTCTATTTTAACTTCACGTGAACTTTCTATATGTCTCATGCGAAGTTTCTAGTTCTTCACGTGGCTTGCAACACTTCTTCACGCGACCTAGAATACTTTATCACATGAAATTACAGACCAGATCTTTCAATTTGATATTTTATTATCTCATTTTTCTAACCACCTGCTATTTTCTGACAACTGTGTTTCTCTAATTTTATCTTTTGAAATAGCTTGACAGTGGTTTGCAGGACGCTGAGACAAAGAAAAGCCATCATAAACTTCTGACATGTTTGTTGTAGGATGCTGATATGAAGAAAGGCATTACAAACTACTAATGGGTTTATTGTAGGATGTTTTTTGAAGACCTTGCATGTTTTCAACAACTTCTTATATCTATTTTTGGTAGTTAAAACACACTTCAATTGGTGCTTAAAATGAATCATTGTCTTGCGTGATTGAAGTATTTTTTAGATTGTAATCCTAAGAACTACATGAATGTATCCTCTCCCCTCACCTTTATGGATCTTGGGTGTAAGATAAATTCATGTGATTCTTCTACAGTGGCTACCTCCCAAGAGCTTTAGCAGAGCCGGTGAGAGTGGATGCCCAACCAGTAACAGGATAAAGCCAAGCCCTTCCAAACCAGTATACAAAAAATTCTATTGTGATTAATGTCACAATAGATAGGTGTGAATTCATTTTGGCAACCAAAATCTCCTCCAGTACGCTAGTGGTGTGTTAAAGTCTTGACATCGTTAAGGAGAAAGCCTTGCTTTGAACGGATTGGGAGAGCCCCCTTTATTGGGAAAATGACTTGATCACAACCACCTGAACAGATGACCTTACTACAAACTGTTGTTCTATTTTTCCAAAAACCCTCTATCTATTGGTGTGGAAGGTCAGAGACCAACTAAGATGCCCCACATTCTTACAGCTTTTAGTAGAGATAACAGCCCTTTGGGAAGCAATTCCTTTGGGGTCTGAAGCTTGGTATGCCTGAGAAGTGAGTGCATATGTAAGGAGGAGCTCGTGCTTCCAAGCTTCTAAGTTATCCACTAAGAGTAAGCGTATCTAAACTTTAGTTCAAGTGGGGATTCAACAGATATTGTCCTGGCTATCCTAGGATTGTGGTGTTCTTGTTCTGGTACTACAAACATTCTGTTTAAAGTGTTTTGCGTGGGTGTATCATTTGAACAATCGAAACTATCATCAAAACACACAAACTGTCAATCTTGAACATGTCCAAAACAACCTGTAACTTGAACTATCTATCAGAAAATAGCATGATTCCATCTTGGGAAATGCAAACTGGTCTTAATAGTCTGATTCTGTAAACGTCTTTTTTTCAACATTTGCATAGTTTCACGCAAAATTTTGCAATCTTCGCATCATTCAGTGAGGATATTCACATGATATGTATTATACTGTCACACGATATTTGGCAACAGTGCCATTATTTTGTCATTCTTTTATTCTGTCAACCGGTGTCTTTCTTCGCATGAAGAGAGCATTTGTTCACGCGGTTTGGTGAGAAACTTTGCATGATAGAGCATTTCATCGCACGAAACTGTAGTCTTTTGTCCAAAATAGTGAGCTAAAATCTGCCAGTCAATTGTACTTCTGTCAAATTTGGTCTCTGATATGGGTCTATTTTTCTATCATCTATCTTCACACAGTCTGAGACTTGGTTTCTTGGGTTGAGAACTACGTGATTCTTTCTTAAACTGGTCTTGTCTCATGTCTTTTTGATTTATTTCATCTATGTCATCATTCCTTGTGCCTCATCTTAGACGATTTCCACCAAGGATACTTCACCTTTTGGCACGTTCTGTGCAATTACTTTGAGATAGTTTCAAGTTATGTCCTAGTTCACATTCCTTGTTCAAAACTTTATCTATGACTGTCACAACTCGAAGTGGCAAAACATTTCCTTCAATCAATCAAGATGAATCTGTACTTTTCACACCATTACCGGCTATATCTAGTGAGGAATCATCTCAATCTCCTTCCCCGGTATGATGACCTTACAATAAAAGGTCATTTCCTATGGATCTTAGTAGGGTTCAAAATCCTTTGTTCCAAGAAGACCCAAATTCAGAGAACACT
>MU225631.1:862833-873506 GCA_018584345.1 Thuja plicata | reverse complement strand
TCTTCGAGCCCACAATCTCCTCACCCTGCATATACTTCATGGTGAGGGGGAGCTTTGCCAGGGCCTTCTCTATCTTAGACTTTGCCACTGCCCTGGTCTCGGTTGTGGATGGCAACTCCAGACTTCTGGGAGGAGATGAGGCAGACGCTTCAGACATGATTGTAAAGTGAAGTCCAGACCTGCGAGACAAAGCGGCCGTCAGAACATATTTATCAAAATAAGCCAGTAACTCCGGGGTCCGGAGTTCTTACCACCGCGCCGTTTGCTTTTCCTAAAAATTTAATTTTTTGCACAAGTACCCGGAAAGAAAAACATAAACTTGGCATTTTCATTATATCTCTAGGTCCGGAAAAATTTGTCACACTTGACGAAGACATGAGATGGATGAAAAAAAGGGATCCCAAAGCCCGGAGAAATGACCGTTAGTAAAGAAGAATGTGGAAGCAGGTCCACGTGGATGCCACGTGCGCTAGCATTGAATGGATGGGATGGCACTGGCGGCGGAGCCAACTGTTCAAACGCACGAAAAGGGAAAGCCACTTGGCCGGAAGTAATTACGTGCATGGGAAATAAATGAGGCTCTGACAGCCTTGATGGAGGAGAGAGAAAATTGCCTATTTGAAACCAGCCTCGAGCCGAGCTTCAAACAAGTGGTTTCCTTCCTCAAAGCAAACTTGAAGCGAAAAACCAACAGCAAGGGTGACTCGACCAGCTCGTCGAGCCACCCGGAAGGATATACATAGAGCTGAAGGGTATATACACGAAATAGAGGGATATATACAAGGGTTTCTTATAGAAATATACATATATACATGAGTATACACACAGACGACTCCCGCTGGAAGAAACCAGACAAAGCTAAAACAAGAATACAGCTATTTACATTATGAACATGCCATCTACAAGCTATTTACAAACGATTTACAAACTGTTTACAGAGAATTTACAAACTATCTACAAAATATTTACAGACTATTTACAAATTATTTACATCTGCACAGAAGGCGGACAACCTTCTGGCAGAGCCGAGCCACCAGCAAGCGGCAAAACCAGAAAGCCAAAGAAACAAACGAAAACAAAGCAACCGAAAAAAATGAAAAGAAAAATAGAGAAAAACCAGAAAATGAAAGCAAGAAGGGAGAGGAGGGAAGCAGAGAAACCAACCTGAAAACGCAGAAGGCAGAGGAGGTAAAGATTACCAGGAGAACTGTGCAACACCCACGAATCGTCAAGCTGTCAATGTCACCACCACGGAGCACTAGCGTACGTCTGAGAACAGTAGAAGGTGTTAAATTTTGATTATCACAAACCTCTCTGTAACTGCTCTGCTAATTGCTTTGAAAATCGCTCTATTTCTCTCTAAGTGCTTCAAAGATTTTAATCACGGTAAGTGTGATAATGACAGGTGAGTCTATTTATACCCGTGGTAAAAAGTAATCCTCCACACTCCGGAAATTTCAGGCAAGGTAAAACATCCGGACTCCGGGCCCGGAGATTCTTTACGACGATGTTCCTAAGACTTAGGAATATCATCACAAAGAATCCCAGGGTCCGGACTCTGGCTTCCCACCAAAAGACCACCTCTGGGATCCGGGATCCCAGAGGGGAAAATGAACCAAGAAAATGACACACTCCGGGGATGAAAACCCCGGAGAAGGAAAAGCAAAGAAAAGAAAGACAAGGCAGAGCCGCAACAAAAATAAAAGCAACGAAAAAAAAAGGGGGACCCAAAATTTTGCACACAAAATGTAGGGACGAGGATGTAGGGCATAAAAGAGTCCATATTACTTCTTACACATCACTCATAGACTATGTTTTTTGATGGTTCATTTACCCAATAGGGGTCAGGTGTTGAGATATTGTTCATTACACCTCAACGGTACTCATTACCAAAAGCATACAAGATGTTGTTTCCTTGTACGAACAACATTGCTAAGTACGAAGCCCTCATCAATGGTATGAAGATCACCCTTGAGTGGCACGTAGATGAACTAAATATTCTTGGAGATTCCTAGTTGGTCATCAATCAGGTCAATGATATCTATCAGAAAAGGGACAACAAGTTGATACCTTATAAATGGTTGGTTGATGATCTTAAATATTACTTTACTCATATCACATTTCAACAGGTTCTGAGGATAGATAATAAAGTGGCAGATGCCATGGCTACTCTTGCCTTTATGTTACAAATGCCTGAAAATGATTTTAGACATGAATTCTTGGTGGAGACGTTACACTACCCAGCCTATGACTCCCCTGATTCTCACATGATCTATTCTATCATAAGATATGACTCATCCTGCTACCATCACATCTTCTCCTACATGACCAAATTGTTCTCGACAATTACTCCTAAAATGAGAAATGTCACCTAATCTGCAGTGCTTCATGGTTCATCATCATTGCTAATGACTTGTATAGATGTGGTCTAGATGGTACCCTCCTTAGGTGTTTAGAACCTGATGAATCCAAACAAGCATTAGTAGAGGTGCATGAAGACATCTGTGGGTCACACTCTAATGGCCTGACATTGGCCCATAAACTTATTAGAGCTGGTTATTATTGGCCAGATATGGAAAAAGAAGCAACACAGTTTGCTAAGTCCTGCAAACAATGTCAATTACATGGAAACCTAATTCATGCTCCAACCAAGGAGCTGATTCCATTCATTACTTTCTGGCCATTTCAATAATGGGCCTTTGATTTAGTGGGACAGATCTACCCCTCGTCCTCCAATGGACATAAGTTTATCATTACAGCTACTAATTATTTTACTAAGTGGCTGGAGGAAGTCCCTCTCACCGTTGCCAGTGGCAAAATAGTAGCTATGTTTATTCTCAACTACATCATCTGCAAACATGGTGTACCCTCCATAGTTATCATGGATAATGGGGGACAATTTTAAAATAAGGATTTGATAGAACTCTGCTCCAAGTTTAAAATTACTCAACATTGGTCTTCCATCTATTATCCTTAGGATAATGGATAGGTGAAAGCATCCAACAAAACAATCCTTAAGATCCTGCATCACACAGTACATAAATCTGAATAAGATTGGCATCTCTGGATCAATCCAGCTCTTTGGGCATATAGGACAAGTATAAGAACACCAACAAGGGCTACTCCTTATGCATTGGTTTATGGAGTAGATACTGTGCTACCTATTGAGGTCGAGATTCCTTCTCTACAAGTCTCTCTGAAAGGCCTCACTGCTGATGAAGATACCAGAATATCTCAGCTACAAGAGCTAGAATTACTTGATGAATGTCGCCAAGTGGCATTCAATCACCTAAGAGCATACCAAAAGAGGATGTTCAAGAGCTATAACAAGAAGGTTAGACCAAGGGACTTCCAAGCGGGTGACCTTGTTCTGAGGGAGAACCCTAAGAATCAACAACATCAAATTTAGAAAGGTAAGTTTGAACCAAATTGGCTTAGTCTGTATATTGTTATTGCAATGTTTGGGTCTAGTACCTATCAACTCTCTACTACTGAAGGAGAACAACTCAAAGAGCCCATGAACACTCTTCATCTGAAGTGGTTCTACAGCTGAGACATCTTCAATATACTCATGTATATACTAAAGTCCTGAAAAAATGATCTTCTTAGTGAAAACCTAGCGATAGGCACTTTGATGTATCTCCAAAAAAAATTATATATTCCAAAAATACAAAAAAAATTAAAAATTTGAAAAATACAAAAAAAGAGAAAAAAGAAAAAAGTGTCATTGATGAAAACTTGGCAAACAGGCATCATAGTAGCAAAAAAAGAATTTCTGCCAAGAAAGTGAAAACCTGGTAAACAGGTGCCTCTTGTTCCATAATGCTATATCTATCACAGCACCCCTCAGCTTCATGCATTTTCTTTCCTGCATTGCTACTTCCCTGCTTTCATTTTCTTTCAGTTCCCGTCAAGACACCAACTTACATGGATTGAAACTGGTCATACTCTCAAGAAAAACCTCCTGATCTAGGGGGCACTATTCTTTTATCTTTTAAGGATCTTCTTCACATTAGTCACTAGTGGTTCTCACTACATCTTCCTACTGATGTCTAGCTTATACTATGATCGCTTCATTTGAGCACCTCTCTTGCGTCAGTCACTAGTGGTTCTCACTACATCTGCCTACTGTCACTATTCTATCGAGATTTCTCACATTTGTTACAGTTGGAGTTCTACTCACATGCTCTATCTATCGATACTCGGTCTTGATGATTCTTTGCTTTAGTTTGTACATATCTTTCAGTCACTTTTGTGACACTCTGGTTCCTTTGCGAACCCTCCTGACTTGACACTGATTCAGTGCCATATGCCTGGGGGCAATCAAATCTAGTCTATCCTTGCAACATACATCAAGTCAGTCATTGTTACTTGGTGGCATGGGTCCCCCATTTGATCACATATTTGGTTTACACTTGAGTCAGTAATCTTGTCATTTCTTAAGGACAACTCGCTACTGACACAAATTGGTGTTTTTCAACTCCACCATAAACAGTGTTTTTAACACTATCTTTGGAAACATACGTATTTTTTAACACACATCAGATATCTCAAACGTAAACATCTATCGATAACAATCAAACACAATGCACTCACAAGCACAACGGTGTTTTTTAACACCCTCTACACATACACATTCACAAAACTTTAAAACAGGTTGAGCTATGCTTAAACATTTCTTTGTATGCTGTCTATTCTTATGAATTTCATTGATATTTTCTTTGCTACTGCTTGTTAGTGTAGTCCCGATGATCTGGCAACATAAAATAAATAGGGTGTATGTGATAAGAGCTCTCGCAATAAGGTGGAACAGCCTCACATCCCTCGATCTTGTTTATTTGTATGCCATGGTGAGGTCAGTACTATCTCCTTGCTTGTTACTACTCTGTTTGTTATTGTTTTTCTTGTTATTGATCTGTTTGTTTACGCATGATCAGACTCATGGTTATCTTGGCTTTGAATGCCTCGATACTGGTGTACTCTTGCAACATTAACTAGAAACAATGTTCAGGTCATCTTGGCTTTTGTGCCCTGGTGCTTACATTTGTTTTCTACATTTCATTTGATGAAGAGTCATATTCATATCTGTATGGTTGCATTGTGGCACTAGTAAGGGTTGTATTGACTTTGATTTTCCAGAAAAAAAAGCTCAATGATGATGATTATACGATGGGTCTCACAACCATGTCCTAGAATTACACTTTCATATTGCATCTAACATAGGATTGCATTTTCATTCTAGACTTGTATTGTGGCAATGATTTAGTGTTCTCTTCATTGCATTCTTCTGGGTTCATACTTTGGAGAGTCCTTCTTCACTATCCTGGTTTCATCACGACTGCATAGGTGTTCGATCCTTGCTCTCATTTCTTCACATGTTCTTTTGGTTAGCATTTATCATCCTACATGAGATGTTAGTACCATATACATATTCCTACTCACAATTCATAATCATCTATACATTACATTTACATTCTCATTTACACATTGCATTTGCATAAATCATTTTCATACATAAATCTTTACATTCATACATGTGCATTCCATACATATCTTTCAAACATGTTCATCCATTTGCATACATTATGAATCATCTAAAAATCTAAGCATATAGGAAACATCTCATAAAAGACAATATATAATGTGCGATGATACCAAAAGATGAGCTTATATATATGTGTGTGTGTGTGTGTGTGTGTGTGTGTGTGTGTTTGTGTGTGTGTGTGTGTCGATACAAATACAAAATGGTGCTAATCAAGCACGATCTATCTCAAAATGGTGATATAATACAAGGATGCCAACGCATTAGATACATCCTATGATCTCATCTCTATCTATCTATCAAGATCCTAACTCTAGCCCTCTCCCTCGTCACTTGGAGGAGGTGGAGGTGCGGCCCTATCTACCGGAGGTGCCATCTATGCTCCCTCTGACCCTCTCATGTAACTCAAAAATATAGCCACCTGAGATGCCTCATTAGACACCGCACCTATATATGATGCATAGTAGTAGGCTTCTCATGTTGTCTGATGATGCACCTCCTCCTCTATATCTCCTGGTCTCTATCTAGTAGTCGGGCATCTCTCACAGCTAATTGGATAGTCAAATCTCCCACCTGTCTCGTGAGCTATCTCACTCTCTCCTGGGATCACCACTGAGGGTCCTACGTTGTATCTTGCGTAGGCTAATCCTCCTGCATATGATCATCCTGTTGTCCCTCCTCCTATGGAGGTACCTTCTGCTCCTAGTCTAGCTATGCTTCCGGCCATTGCCAAGACTGTCTGGTTCTCCCACTGCCGCTAGCTCCAACATCCATCCCCATATGTCAGGCGGGAATGTCAACCTATATTGTCCTCAGTTGGGGACCCTGCTATAACCCTGGCTGTACCCTCTACTATGGTGGAGGAATTTGCACTTGTTGCACCTGTGGCTGCATGACCTGTGGGGGCACCATATTTCCTTGGCCTACTATACCCACTGGATTAGTGAATCTCGAAAAAGGGTGTGTAATGAAGTGCTCCATATACTTGGCGGTCATGCCAACATCTGCTACATCCCTGAGGTAATCCCACTGAACTGGGACTAATGCACAAATATCTATCATCATGTGCCCTTGATCAAACTTGATCCCCCAGCCTCTCCTGAGCTCATCAGTGAATCAAGCATAAACTGTATACTCCTGGGAGATGTCCTATGGGCGACCAAACTACCACCATACCTTCTTTTGCGGGAATCTCTCAATCACTTTGATGGTGCGACCTATCATCGCACGGGAACAAAACATATGACTCAGATGCTCTACTATGTCATCCCAAGCCTCTGTCAACCTCCAAGGCCTCCATATCACTACTGCTAGATCATCAAGCTGAGCTCGCCATTGATCAACCTTACCCAGTGTGGGCTAGGTAATCATTCCCCTATACCAGTAAATATAAGGCTCCAATGGCTGCCTCATATCCTCACAAATGGGTTTGGTGATGGGAAGATACTCCCAAGCCCATACCTATAATAAAAAGACTCTCGCTGCCATACTCTTCACCTCCTGATAGGTGATCTCATGCATCTCATGATACATGTGTGCCAGCATACACTGGCCCCATTTGTAGTGCCGCAGTCACTCTATCATCAGCTGTAGCATCCTCCCCCATCCACACTCTAGCCCGTGATGTCCACGGTTAGGCATCAAGTAGCACCCAAGGAAGCATGCTAAAACCATGGGCAACCTGTGAGTCAGACTATAATCGCTGATCAAATCCTCCCATGGGATCACTCTACCCATCACCAGGTCATCCTAGAAGATCTCTCTCAGAGCTACTGTGCCCAACTTGGGCCATGTCTCATACTCAACTCGGACATCGACAAATGGTATCCTCAAGATCTGATAGATATCCTTAGGAGTAATGGTCATCTCCCCCTATGGTAAATAAAATATGTTCATTTTCGAATGGAAACACTTGACCAAAGCTCCCAACAGTCTGTGATTAACCTGAATCTCGGGTATCTCACATAATGTGCTCAGTCCCAAAGTGCCTATGTGTGCCATCTTAGCATCATCTAACTAAGATACCAACCCGCTGATAGCCGGATGATGCGATCTGAATGCTATATCTGGAAAGTCAACCTGCAAGACATACAAACAATAGAGCATGATCAGTAATTGACAATAATCAAAGCATAATGAGATAATAAAGCATTCAAGACATCCTACAGATGTTAATGACGTTGATGCAAAAGCTATTGGACACGACGCAGACTGATTTTATGCTCATTTTTACCACGTTTTCTCATGCAAAAAAGTAGAATTTCATGCAAAGAATTTCTCTTTCACGTGAAGAAGTTCTTTGCATCGCGCAACATTGCCATTTCACGCAAGATTTCATACCTGTTCACGTGAGAAAATGCCCTCTAAAGGGGATTCTCATGCGAAACTGGGTACTTTCCCTTGTGAGATTCTACACCGAGTGGCACAAAACGTCATTTCTTCATGTGATATTTCCCTATGGGGTGCGTGAAGAAACTACTTCTTCACGCGAAGACCCGCGACTCAACTTTTCAAAAACGTGAAAAATGAGCAAAAATTGACTGAAATGAATGAAATTTGAATTACAAAGAGGTTTGCTGACTACTTACGGGAGGTCCGTACACTATGGGCCGACTGTGTCTCCTGGATCACTCAAAATGATGGTTGTTGTAGGGGACCACCATTTTGTCTTTTAGCTCAGAGCTCAATTCTCAAAATTCAAAGGGTTGAAATGATTTGAAAATGACCCGTTTTTGTCCGTATATAGGTTTTGACCTAATTTGTCAAAGTTCTCCATTTTGTGAAAAAATTACACCACTACCTAATTTGACCGCTCTAAATCCATTTTCGTGATCAAAATCAAAATCTAACACTTCTATATAGCTCAAAATCATATTTTAAAATTTTTGGGACTGATGCGATCGGACACTTATGCAGTCAACTTTCTGACGTCGCTTTCTTGTCAAAATCTTATCATATCATCATTTTTTGAAATCTTTGACTTTTTTCTTCAAAATTCAACTCTATCAACTCTGGTCAACCTTGGTCAACCTTAGTCAACCAAACCTCAAAATCACTCAAAATTGATTCTGCATCTTCTGAATTCTTCTATAATCTGTTATGAGTTCTTCTTGATCTCCGACTCAACATCTATCTACAATTTTTTGCTCTCCATCATCAATATGACGTGTCATCTTTCCATTTCACTCCCAAGGGGGTAGGATGATTACATCATTAAATCTATTTCAATCAATCTAATCTGATTTTCAAAAGTTCTCATCACTTGGGGCATGGTCAATTTTTCATACCTCACAGTCAAAACTGGATACTCCATAATCAATAAGGGCATCTTTGTTCCTTACATCTTGTCATCTATTTAGCGTCTAAGAAATCTAACTCAGATTCTTGAGGACCAACCTCTATTCTGGAGATGGCTTTCAGAAAACTATCTTTTTGGGACAGGTATCAGGGCAATCTAACCCTGACTCCTGATAATCAAGCTCTTTCCTAGAGATAATTCTGAACTTCTATTTACCATCTTTTGAGATAGGTATCGGGACAATCTAACCCTGACTCCTAAAGGTTAAGCCTTGTTCTAGGGATAGCCTTGTGAAAGATGTCAATATAACCAGTGTCTTGGCAATCTAACCTAGATATTGGGGGACTAAGGTTCGTTCTGAAGATAGTTCTAAAACCTCTATTTTACTATCTTTTGAGACAGGTATCAAGGCAATCTAATCCCGACTCCTGAAGGTTGAGCCTCATTTTGGGGATAGTCTTGTGAAAGATATCTATCTAACCAGTGTCTTGGAAATCTAACCTAGATATTGGGGGACTAAGCTTCATTCTGGAGATAGTCCTAAAACCTTTATTTACTATCTTTTGAGATAGGTATCAGGGCAATCTAACCCCGACTCCAGAAGGTTGAGCCTCATTCTGGGGACAGACTTGTGAAAGATATCTATATAACCAGTATCTTGACAATCTAACCTAGATATTGGGGGACTAAGCATTGTTTTGGAGATAGTCCTAAAACCTTTATTTACTATCTTTTGAGACAGGTATCGAGGCAATCTAACCCCAACTCCTAAAGGTTGATCCTCATTCTAGGGAAAGTCTTGTGAAATATATCTATCTAACCAGTGTCTTGTCAATCTAACCTAGATATTGGGGGACTAAGCTTCATTCTAGAGATAGTCCTAAAATTTGTATTGACTATCTTTTGAGACAGGTATCAGGGCAATCTAACTTTGACTCCTAAAGGTTGAGCCTCATTTTGAGGACAGTCTTGTGAAAGATATCTATCTAACCAGTTTCTTGGCAATCTAACCTAGATATTGGGGGACTAAGCTTTGTTCTGGAGATAGTCCTAAAATCTCTATTGATTATCTTGTTGGACAGGTATCAGGGCAATCTAACCCTGACTCCTGAAGGTTGAGCCTCATTCTGAGGATAGTCTTGTGAAACATATCAATCTATTAGGTATCGGGGAATTCTAACTTGGATCCCTAAGGATCAAGCTTCATTCTGGAGATGACCCTCAACAACTCTATTTGACTCGGCGTCTTGGCAACCTAACCTAGACTTTGGAGAGTCAAGCTATATTTTGGAGATGGCTCTGAAATCTTTGCATCATCAATGTTCAAATCTATTCTTCTGTGCTTCAGGCATCAGACTATTCTTTGAATCAATGCACTGCTCGCACATCAATTCAAAGAGGGGAAAAATGTAACACCCCAAAATTGGCATCTTGCAACCTTAACCTATTTTGTTACATTTGTTATTCTTTTGGATCATCAAAGTCCTATTGTACTAGGCAATTCTGAGTTTTTAAATGAATCTACTTGACCTGAGTGTCAAATATAGAAAATCCTAAATCTACATTAATCATACATCATATTTAATTCCTAAATACCAATTGGTTAAACAAAACCTTACGATTGAATTAATTTAATTAATAAAGTCCTAGCACTTTAATTAAATTAAACCCTCTTTAGTTGAGACACATGAAAAAGGAATTAAATGATATTTAATTATTAAATAAATATCCTCTTTTTCAATAATTGAATTTAATATTCAAATAATTGAGAAAAAGCAATTATGAGGTCATATTTATTTAATTAATTGAATATTCTATCAAAAATCTTTCTTT
>MU225631.1:850909-861825 GCA_018584345.1 Thuja plicata | reverse complement strand
GGGGATTCTTCTACATTGTGTACAAAAAATGTGAAACATAGTCCTCCAATGTTTCATCCTCCTTTTGAGACATCCTAAAGATATCATCTCCTTTTGGGTCACTGCCTTTGCAATAATCTTTATATTTTTGCAGAAACAACATCTGCATCTCATCCCAGGTACCTACTGCATTGACTCCTAAGCCCATGAACCATTGTAAGGCTGACTCTTTCAGTGTTGTGGGAAACAACTTGAGCTTATTGGCATCAGTATTATAGTCAAAGCTTCAACAAAGTATGTCAAACTCAAACAAGAAAGTGTCAGGATCCTCCATTATAAGACCATAAAACTTTAGAAGAGCAACTGTGGGTATAGTTTTGAGATTAGCATTGTTTATAGGGCTTGGGAGAGGAAATGGGAAAGTAGACCTTGTGCCATCTCTGGAGGTATTTGATTATGGGGTTGCTACCGGAAAGGAGCATTAGCTACTAGATTGTTAAAAATAGGTGGATATGGGCCAGAATTATCTAGAAAGCTGGGCAAGATTTCTGCAAAAGGTCAAAGACCGCTTATATCAAGTGGTTCTGCTCTAGAGGAAGATGCTGCAGGAAAGTTGGGACTTGCGTCTTCAAAGGGTAACTCAACTTCTTCAATTTCCTCATTCAAATTAGAAAACTCTATTGGGATAAATCTGCCATATTCATCTCGTTGCCTTTCTCTTCGATGCATGTAATTGAATTCTTCATGCTTGTGAAGCAATTTTTAGGGATACAAATCTAAAAACTAACTAGGAATGAAAAAAAATGACTCAAAAATGTTCCTAGCTTGACACCATCCCCGATAGTGGTGCCAAAAATGAACCACCTCACAATAGGTGTGGAATAATCCTATTATGAGGTGCATTTAACTTGTCAACCCAGGGATGTATACTTGAAATGGTCGGCACGATATGTGCACTAGGTTCCTTAAGGAGTCATTCTGCTTATGCTGCAGGAAGGTAAAAATGCATAAAAGAAACCTACACTAGTGCTGCAGGAAAAGAATACATTTATCTCCTTACTAAAATGAATGCTAGAAATTACAAACTCTACTTAAACCTATACTTTCAACCTAGAACATCCACTATTCTTGCAGATGTTGCTAGAACATTCACAAGGTACAATGCTGCAGGAAGAAATTGTGACTTCTATCTGAAATACTGGAAATACTAGAAATGCTAGAAATGATGGAAATATATTCTATCATAACCTATTCCACCTCCCAAGTGGGCCCCCTTGGTCAGTTTCTACTAATCTATTAACACAGAACGTAAACCAAGAATTACTTCAATGTATTTAAAAAACTCATTACATAAAAACAATACATGAAACTTAAAATAGCTTGCTGTAAGATATAACAATTTCTTCCAAAAAATTCTTTCTCTAACTTTCCTCCCTCTTTCTAACTAACTTCAAACTATCGGTCCAATCCCTATAAATAGAGGATCGAACACTTATTAAAAAATAGAAAAGAAACTATCTTGCTGAAAACATGTCAGAGAAGAAGATAGAAATGCAACAGCCCACAATGTGGGTAATAAAGCTTGGGAAACCAGTTCAACATAATAAAGTGCAGAGGGAATATAGCAACACTACATCCCCGCATCCTATAATAATGGCTCCTCCATTGTATCAGCCGTGTTTCCTGGTGATGTGATGCTCACTCCACCGTAGCTTGTCCTCAAGAGTCTTCCTTGAATGCTGTCGACCACTCTCCAGCCGCTTCCTCTCTTGTCAAGTTAGTTGTGATGTGGAAATATTCATGCAACAAGCTTAATCAAATTAAATCTAGATATTAG
The DNA here is from genome assembly GCA_018584345.1 of Thuja plicata. NCBI lineage: Eukaryota > Viridiplantae > Streptophyta > Pinopsida > Cupressales > Cupressaceae > Thuja > Thuja plicata. The sequence goes on along the minus strand of MU225631.1, from coordinate 860,009 downwards.
AACATATATTCTTATGGTTATATTAAATATTGCACTATATGTATAATATTAGCAAAATATGTCACAAATATCTACCCATGGTTTATCAGTTCTATCTAGACTTTATCACAAGTTTTAACTGGCTAGGTTCACAAATGTTTTTTCATAAACTAGAGCAGAGTATTTAAAATTATACAAAATAAAGGTAATAATTTGGCCTTATCAGTGTTGGTGGGTAGGTTGATGATGTCATCATCTTCTTAACCCTGCCTAGTATTGTCGTGCTCCATTTCTTCCACTATCTGATCCACAAAGATGCCAACATTGGCCATGAAGGACAAAATGTGCTGGTCATCCTCAAAAACCTGAAAGTGGGTGATATTATCTAGGATGGATGGGGTGGGGACCATTTCAATAGAAAAATTTCAGAGTCGGGAGCCATCCATCATCTCAAGGGTGTTGGCAGACATGACAAGGGCATCCAGAACATAGTTATGTTTCTGGGGAATAAGCTCGATGCCAAAAGCATCAAAGTCTTCAATTAGGCTCCATGCCAAGTTGAGGTATGTAGGAAGCCTTTTTTCATGACACGTGTATTATCTCTAGACCTATTTTACAATCAACTCTAAATCACCCATCACCTGGATGCAGGTAATTCCTTTTCTCAATATGAATAGGAGTCCGAGGACCAAGGCCTCATACTTTGTGACATTATTGGTACATTTGAAATACAACCTGTAGGACACAAGGTAGGATTTCCCTCATGGGTTGATCAGTTCCACTCCAGCCCAGTAGCCTTTTTTAGACTGGGATCTGTCAAACTTTAGGATCCACAAGTCGTTGTTCATTTTGTGGGGCTGAAAAGGTGAAGTGGCATTTGGATTGATTTTGGGAGTGTTGGGAGGTGACTCCTCCAGCTATGATGGTTCATTGGTGAGGTTTTTCTCTGGAGAAGCCTCTGGTTTGGATTCTTCTACAAGCAACACCTTAGGTGTACCACTAGATGGATCACTTGGTCCAGGTGAATCAACTTTATGTTATTTCTCCCAGAGGGCATTGATATGGTGGGTAGAAGTGACAATGCAAGGCTCACACTCTAGTTTGGAATGTTTCTAGTTTTGTACCTGGAACCAAGTGTTGGACAAGAGTGTGGCGGGAGTTGTTGTGTTACCTTATGAGTTTACCTCAACCCTCATTTTATCCTCCAGGTCCTGAATTCTCTGGGCAACTATGGGATCCTCCTCGAGAGTGAAATCAAATGTTAGGATCTCTAGTGGTCGATACACCCTGGGGGAAGATTCAAAGAAAAGGACTTCATTTACCCTCTTGAATTTGGTGAGGGCTTGCTTCTGTAACCACCTGAATTTGGTCTGTTCCAACTATGGACCCTATTTTCCCTAAGTGTGATCATACCCTAAATTATGTCCAAACAACCTTGTTACTGCTTGGCATAATTCTTTAAATCAATTTAATGTCCTAGGTGATTATTATCACTGATTTATATTAACTATTATAGCCATACAATTCAAATCAATTTCAACAAATTAAATCAAACCAAAATCAAATATGGCTATAGTATTTAATTATAAAGGAATTAAATAAATCCCTAAATCAAATACCCACTTGCAATTAACCCATTCTCCTAGCCTATTTAATTTAAATAAAATGGCTATAGTCCCCTAATTATTAAAAAGTAATTAAATTGTTTAAATAATTAATTCCTATATTTCTAAATGAATTAAATAAGTTTATTTCATTTATTAATATTCCCTGAAATCCCAACCTAACTCGTCTCAACCACTTCTACCCTGGGTTCTAACCCTTCTCAACCCATTCACCCATGCTAATCTAATCCTAATCCTAAATTCTTCTTTAACCCACCTCCTAATGTTGTCACATTCCATTAAGGAATACTTAACAACTCAACCCACTTAAGAAAGTCCACTTTCTCAAGCTGGACTTTCTTAAAGTCCATTTTCTCAAGCCATCCTCCCTTACCTCTTTAAGGCTTTCATTAAGGCCCTCATTAATATGAAGACCTTAAGCCTATGTCTCTCCCATGCCTTATTAATGCCTTGGGCATTAATGGCTCTTACATATTCATTTATGAGTCTCCTAATTCATAAATGAACCTTGTCCCCCCTGTCTCTTTCCTATTCTTCTATAAATAGAAGCCTATTTTAAGAGCAAATAGGCCTTCACATTAGATCAAAATTACATTGTTATGCTGTTAGATTCATCCTAGATTCACATTTCACTCACTTTATCATGCTTTTGTATTGTTTCAATTTCATCTTTTAAAGCTAGATTACATGCTTTTTCATCTTTTTAGCTTAAATTTGATTTAAATCCTTCATGCTAGAGTAGTATTGGTCACTGATTTATAGCATATTTTGAGGGCTAGTATGTTATGAATTACACTCTTTCTAGTTAGAAGGCAATAGGCCGATATTAGTGGTTTTGAACATTTTACCTAACCATTTGGACTAATGCAATGACCTATTGAGTGTTTGTGTTATTTTCATCAGGTACCCAAATACACACACACATTTTTGGCGCCCACCGTGGGGCATGATTTTCATTTGAGCCTCATTTTCTAACACTTTTTTGGCAATTTGAAGACTCAGGATTCTGTCACAGAATCGTATATAATCTTGCAGGGTCGTATCCCAGATACATCGTCGCACCGCGTAATTTCCGGATCGCATCTGAGATTTCTCAGATCGCATCCAGGATTTCCTGGATCGTATCTGGTTTAGGCTCGTATTTGGTTAGCAAAGGCTCACATCTGAAGAATCGGATCATATCCTAGATACTACATCGCATCTGGTGAAAATTTAAGATCGTATCTGGTTTTTAAGCTTGTTCATTTGGTTTCTCTAATCCTAACATTTTAACAAAGTTGTGGTTGTGGTATTTTACAGCTTAACACATGTTTGCAGGTACCTTTTGATAGGTTTCATGGAGTTGGACTAGAAAAATACTAATGTGGTTTTCACAGGTTGCCAACCCCATCTTGACTTCTATTTCCCTGCTTTCTAAAAACATAAAACCATTTCTCTACTTGCTAAGACAAACTAGATATTATGCTCTTTTCCTCTTGAGGAAAATCAAAAAGTCAGATGTTTTCTTATCATTTAGGATGAAATAGGGGGTACATGAACCACAAAAAAACACATCGTTTAATTCAATTTGGAAAAGTAATTAAACAACACAAATCACTAAATCATGTGAGATCAATGAACAAAATCATTTAATTGCTTTTGGATTCAGTAATTGAACAACTCAAACTCACTAAATTTTGTGGTCAATTGAACAAAAAAAACTTTCCCTTTCTATTTTCTTTAAAATAGGAATCATTAAAACAAGCTCAACAAAGCTTGGAGGAAAAGAACTTTCTTTTTAAGTGTTTGAGGAGAAAATGGCATGGACTAGGAAGTATGCTCTTCTTCTTTTGAAAAATTAGAAATCTAGAACTCCTAAGCTTGCCAATCCTGGTTACCGTTCTTTTAACAGTAGAGGGCCTACCAGTTGAGGGAAAAATCTCTTGGGAATGACCCAAGTGAGGACAGGTCTTACGTCGACCCTTCCAACTCACTATAAATAGTTACCTCCTTGTAGGCCAAAGCCTCGGAAGACAGAACTGGTTTTGTTCTTGGAATTTTGACATCATTCCTTAAACATATCGAGGTATATATAGAGCGGAGCCGCTTGAATCTTGCTTGTGAGACTATATATATTTAGGTACTCATAGGGCTATACACCTCAATTTTGCCTTGTGCAATTCTATGGGGGACAGTTTCAAACGGATTGCCCAATAATCTATAACACATTCAACTGAAAGAATTTCTGATTCATCCCCGAAAGGGTGATAATCTTTGTGTAAGGCAAAAAGTAATTTCCCCAAGACACTCATCATATCGTGCCCTCACTTGCGTTTGGAGTTGGCTAATACATCATCATGACTGGAGCCATTTCATGCTTGGTGATGGCTATATTCTGATTAGCATTTGAGTGTGTACCTAAGTCAACGAGCAAACGATTTCCATCCTTCACCTAGAGAATAGGAAAAGATGTGTGTTTGATCCACCCCTTTAATAATGCAAAATTGTCTGACATGTTAGCAAGATCACTAAAAAGATAAGCTCCTCACAAACAATCAATAAATTTCATACCCTAGAGTACAAGTGTTTCTCACGCCCTACAAAACATCTAGAATACAATTTGGAAGCAAACAAATTCACGTCCCTCAAGAAGCAAATTTTTCAAAATAGACCAAAACTGAAAAAACCATCATAACATCGCATCCCATTTTTCCTGAGTCGTATCTGATATTTTGGATCGTATCTGGTGCATTGGATCATATTTGGTCAAGCATATAGTCGTATCTAAGTTTTTAGGATCGTATCCAGGGCTTAGGATCGTATCTGGTTCCATCAGAGGATCATATCTAGGATCTCACGTCCTAGACAGTGGGCATTTCTAGCAGCATTTCCTAGGAAGTCTCAGTTGTTTTAGGTACCCTTTTTTCTCTTTGGCTGATCCCTATTGCCTCTTCTAGTCTCCCTGCTGTTATTTTTAAACACTTTCGAAATGTCTACCTTGCATGATCAGTCAGTCTTTCATAATCAGTTCAATACGTGTGGTCTACCCATTCTCTATCAACAACTTGGTTCCTAGCTCACTATCAGGGCATTCTAACTCTCTAATGCTGGAATCATTTACATCCACCAAACAAACAAACAGTGACTTCTACCTAGACACACCCACTTGAATGATTTGGAATCCTTGCTAACGCTATTGGGAAACATTGACAAAGTTGAGAAACAAACTTCATGGTTAACACGAGACGCAATAAGTACACAACCGAAGGATCAAAAGTGCCTCCTAAAACATCACACTTTCAAGGAGAAACTTCTCATAATTCCCTATTTGATCTTGATTCACCTCAAATGGGTAGCAACACTAACGATTGGAGTAAGGCCTTTGAGGGCTATGATGATGGCAAACAAGCACAATCCATAGGCACAGAGGAGGAAGAAAGACCCAGGTTTGAACGTAATCAGTTTGGGTCAGATAGTGATGAAAAAATCCCTGAAGATGAATATGAGAAGCTAAAATAAAGAAAAAGAGTCCACAAGCTATTGGAATGAATAATTGGAGATGACAAAGAAAAGTACATCCTCTATTTAGCATTCATGAGTGCCAAATTACCTGAGGATTACGATGTGAATGATCTCAAAGAAAAGGAGGTACCAAACCCCATATCTATCCTTACCAAATAGCTCAATCAAATGCAAACCGAGCTCACAAACCTCAAGTAAGAGAAGGACAAACCAAAAAAAAAATACTCTTTGGACGCCATTTGTCCATTTCCTTTCGATAAGAGTATCACAATGGTTCCATTTCCTCCTAATGTAGCAAGACCAAAATATGACAAATACACAAGGGAATTCTAGGAGGAAACGCGGAGGAAACGCCATGGAGTGGTTTTTGAAGTTGAATCCTAAATTCAAAACATTTGAGGAATTGATGCAACGGTTCATTCAGCATTACTCCTACAACATCCAGCATGACATCACCATGATGGATCTATGTAACACCAAGCAGAAAATGGGGGAATCCTTTACTCACTTCTTACAAAGATGGAGGAAGATCTTTGCATGATATTCAAGAGTCATCCTTGAAATAGAAAAAATGGAGATCTATGTTAATAATCTCATTCCTGAATTAAGCTATACTCTACAAATGCAAGATTCTCCTAGCTCCGATAGGATGATTAAGAATGCTCTCCGTATTGAAGAAGTCATGGTCAAAAAGGGGGAGATCCAACTCCAAGCCTAAATGGTGGAAGCAAAACAAAAATGTTGTTAATGATGGAGTGGTTGATGCTTCCAAAATTAATTCTAAAACTAAAGCATTCAATCTTACCAATGGTATGCAAGCAAGCAAGGAGGCTAAAATAACACCTTCCATTCCCAAAACCAATAATGATAATGACAAGGGACAAACATGGAATTCAAAACCCCAAAGAACATTCACACCTTTGGGAGAACCTCTTGAGACTATCTTAAAAACATTGGTGGATAAAAAGGTCCTTACGATTCCTGATTCTAAACCTTGGGAACCAATGGTCAAGCCTAGATGGTGGGATGATAACTCTTACTATGTCTTCCACAAAAACAAGGGACACAAGACAAATAATTGTCTCAAACTCAAGCATGTCATCCAGGACCTCATTGAAGGGGGTAAGATCAAGGTGGATGGACACACTATGAATGAAGATCACACAGCATTTAATAAACCATTCCCCAATTACAATCAAGGAGAAACATCCAAAGGGAAAGGTAATGAGGTAAACTGCACCTATTCCAAGAATGACAATGTGATCAACATGCTCAACATTAAAAAAAAATCTATCAATATGGTCACCATCAAAGGAGCCTCATCCTCTACAAACGCTATAACCTGGAGCCAAGCACAGGTTACAATCAAGGGACCTCCAAAACCAACATCCACACCCAAGGTTCCTATTATCACAATTCCTAAACCAGGAGCAAAACATGTGATCATTATCCCTGGAGTGAAATATGACTTACTGGACCAATTACAAAGAACTTCTGCCAATATTTCCATTTTTGAATTACTCAAAATATCCACTGTGCATAGAGAAATACTAGAACAAGCTCTACACACTGCTAATGTTCCAAAGGATATTGATATAGACAAATTCCAAGTGATGGTCAATCACATCTCAGTGCCAAATTACCTCTCCTTTTCTGAGGAGGATGACAAGTCATTGACCCATCCAGACAATCAACCCCTCCATATCGAGGTTCTTATCCATAAATCCCATGTTAGACACGTATTGATAGATGGAGGTGCCGGATTAAATATCTATACCCTAGATCTTGTCAGGAGGTTAGGCCTCTTAGAGCAAACAATTGACTCTAGAAATAAAATAACCATCAAGGCATATGATGAGGAAGAAATATCCTCCTGAGGTATTATTTTTCTACCCATCAGAGTTGGACCAACTGAAAGAGATGTTATATGTCAAGTTCTGGATCTGCCACTAGCTTACAACATTCTACTAGGGAGACCATGGATCCACAAGATGCAAACTATACCATCCACTTATAATCAATGCATTAAATTCCCACATAATGGAATAGAGGTAACAATTCCTACGGATGCCAACTACGCTTGCAACAATATTAAAGTAGGTAGCATGATCCCACACAACAAGGAGGCTATGGATGTAGTTACTCCTGAAACTACCAAAGACATGGTCATGAAGGGATTTAGCAAAACATTAAAACTTCAAGAAATAGGTATGGGAGAATACAAGTTGGACCTGACTCCCTCCCTGACAGAGCTTCCAGTATCACCCAGATCCTATGGAAAACTGTCATCAACATTCACACCTCTCGCAGTCTAGGAACCAAAAGTACACAAGGCTATTGGTATGATAAAGGCATCCATGTCTTCTTTAGATAATACAGAAGAGCAGGAAGTCTTAAATTGGCTTTACAAAGAAGAACCGATAGACTCTGAGGTCAAAAATGTAAAGATATCCCCAGAACAGTATGGAAAGGGATATGATTTCCTCAAACAAATGAGGTACAAAGGAAAAGGACCTCTGAATGACACAGGATGAGGGATCATTGAACCTATACCCATGGAGTTCCGCCTCAACAGAGATAAAATAGGATTGGGCTTAAATACTCAATCCAACAAACCTACTTCAAAGTAGAGTCCACCTTCTGAAGCAGAGAGTGATAAAACAGATGAAATAGTATCAGACCAATGGATTAATGAGAGATTGCTACATATTGGTGTAGAAAATCCTAAATATCAAGAGAATGCTATGTACCTAGTTTTGAGGTACCGCAGGATCTTCATACTCCTTTTCTAGGACAACCGCCCATTCAAGAGGTCGGAGACACCATAGCTACTATCACTCAAGAGGAACCCCAGCCACAGAATTTACATCCTAACTGGGGGCAATTGGTCACTATTACACATGTCCTAGATCTACCTCACTTTGATCTACAAGCGGCTAACCAAGTCCATCAAATAAACATTGCTGAGTATTTGAACAGATTTGATGATGATGTCATAGACTCTCATAACTATGAGTATGATCGGTTATCTATTTCTTCTGAAGAAATTGGGATAGACATGATTCACATGTTTTTAGCTCCTGCAGCTCCTAGTAGGTGACCTAACATCCCTTTCAATGATTTTGATCCTCCTGAAGCAGAAGAAGAGTTCCTCCCTCCAATCATTGATGGAGACACTAGTGAATATATAGCTGTACGATAATTTCATAGGCTATAAGCAAGAAGCCTCCTCCTACAAATAGATGATGATGAGTTATCTACTGATGAGTCACTAGAGTTTGATCCATATATGCCTGACAATGACCCTTTTAATAATGATCTCTCTCTTATAGATCTAAACATTGAAGATATTAGCTTAACAGACCGTCTCATGTCGGTTAATAGTTTTGATGCTAACACGATGCTGTCCTTCTCAGAATCTGACTCCCTAAAATTGGTACTTCTAGACCTAATTAATTGGATTGAAACAGATCCTACACCTCTGCTTGAATTTCCCAATGACCACTCCCTAGCTTGTTATCTTAATGCTTGTGAACCTCATCCCTCTTCCACCAATGGAAGGAACGAGAACATGTCACAGGAAGATATCAATTTTCTTAGTCACCAATTGAAAAATAAAAAGAAAAAGTGGACTGATGGTGAAAACCACTCTGTGGCAGTATCAGATCCCAAAATAGTAAAGAAAAAAGATGTATCTGATGGTAAAAACCTCTCAGAGGCGCCAAAGGATGAGACTCTTGATATCCTTCCAGAACACTTTCAAGAAAGATCTTCGGTATTAATTGAACCAACACAGCCAGTGAACTTGGGTTTTGTTGAAGATCCTCAGATAGTTCATCTAGCACAATCCCTATCAGAAGATGAGAAGTTACTGTACGCCTCTCTCTCCGGTTTCCCACAGCTTTCCAAGGGCAGGGGTTAGTAGCCAAGGTTCACAAGTGCATGCAAATCTATTAAGCAATAACTACTAAACGAATGATGGAAACGTAAGCAAT
>MU225631.1:813591-824111 GCA_018584345.1 Thuja plicata | reverse complement strand
ATATATATATATAATGTATATTAAAAAAAACTGTTAAAGAAATCTTTTATTAAAAAAATGAAATTAAAAAAAAAATTATTAACTGTCGGTGGCGGGGGCCACCACACCCCCCACCACCTTGGGCACCACAATGCGGATGCCACTGCCTAGGCAGTGGGCCAGCAAGGCCTGCGGTCACCACTGTAGTAGCAGTTGCCCGCAGAGCCTGTGCAGTTACCCACTGCACAAGGCAGTGGGGCCGCCGGCTATGCCGCGGGAAGAAGGAGAGGGGTGGGGCCGAGACCCCCCCCCCCCCCCCCCCCCCCCCCCCAATCACAAATTAATTTATTTTACTTTGGTTTTTTTTTAAGTTAGTTTTAAATTTTGAAAATCAGTTTATAATTAAATTAAAATTTATTTAATTTGTTTTAAAGTTAGTTTTAAATTTTGGGAAATTAGTTTATATTCAAATTAAAATTTACTTTATTTCATATTTAAAATTGTTTTAATTTTTATTTATATTTTATTTAGATTTAGTTTATTTTAGTTTAAATTAATTTAAATTTATCTTAGTTTAAATTTGTTATTAGATTATTTAAAATAATAGGTGTCTTATATGATAATTCTGATTTGGATTATTCCTTTTAATTATGATTTAAAATATCATTTATTTGGAATTAATCTAATAGTTTGGACATAAGCTTATCATGCATTTTTTTTAGCCTCTTCTGGAATTATGTCTTACCATGCAATGAATGCTTAGTTTGGATGTAATCGAAATGATGTGGGTGTTCCCTCTGTTATGAACTTTATCACATTAGTTATCTGTTAGGGTTTTGGAAAGTGATTTTGCATGGTGTCTTGCATGTTTTCCAGTGCATGTTCTTTATGGCGTTATGTTTGTTCGATTGTCTTCCCTATACCTGGTACGTCTATACTTATGTCATGTGACCTTTGAGTATATCTCATGTTGTTATGGGTAATTGAGTACTAGTAGTTCCTATATGGGTAGGAACTAGTATATGAGTTTGATGAGATTATTTATGGCCTTGAGCTTAGGGGATGGTTGGTTAGGTGCATCTTAGGGGAGTGTCTTACAATGGGATTTTGGGGCCCAAAGAGGTTAGTCCAGGGTGACCTATTGTAAGTTGTTTAATAAGCGATAACTTAATAATAAAACTTGGGGTTAACATTAAATACAAGATTAGTTAGCATGTTTAGCGTCCGGGGTCCAGAGTGACCAGACCAGGGTAAACTCAACTAGATGATGCTTGAGGGTCCGGGGTCCATAGAGACCAGTCCTGGGTAACTCAAGTATATGACCATGCGATGACACTCCCATAGCATGTAGCCTAAGTCTCCTCCATAGGTCCTGTTGTGCCTTTGATGGTTGTCTTTGACATTTGGTGTTTTGGATTCAGTATATGGTTTGTAATGGTGTTTTGGCTATATTATGTATGTTACTTTATCTGATGATGATGTGCCTTGTTTGATCTTAGTTTTCCAATTGTCTTGATCTTTCCATCCTTAATCTTTTGCTTTATTCTTTCTCATTGTGATCAGAAAGCTTCTAGGATCTTCCTAGGTATTTCTTTATGATGGCTTGTATACCTTTGATTGTCTTCATGTTGTATACCCGTGTGAGTGGGCCTATTATTATCTCCTCAGCATGGTGGGAGTGGACCTTTGGTTCCATGCGGTCGGGTGGTAGTGATTCTTATAACCATTGAGATCCGACGGTTCTTCTTCTTGCTTGGATGATCCTTGTTGCAGTTATATCTTCTGATTCTTTTGGAGACTTGTATAGTTTCATGAGTTGTATTTTTGTAACCATATGTGTTTATTGGTTGACATCCTTTGGAGGATGTATTGTGTTGTATTCAGCATATTTATTCTTGGAGGTTTCGACCTTATCATATCAGTTATGATCTTGTATTATAGTGATTACTACATACCCTACGACATGTGCAGAGGATGTGAGTTATGAGATGTATATTATTGGATTCATTTGATGTATCTTTTGTGTTAGTTCTTTATAGTTGTTATTCATAGATTATCTTGCTCAAGTGATTCTACGTCAAGGAACCCTCGAGGATTGGTATCTATGTATGAGTTGTTCTTATGTGTATGTTGTGTATCTCATTGCATTGCTTCCGCATTGTTATCATTATTGTTTGTAAACATAAAAAATAAATTATCCTGTTAACTCAGTGTCAAGTTTAGGTTAGTTCTCCTGAATCCCTAGCAGGGCATTATATGACAATAAAGGACAAAATGAAAAACAGAGAAAAGAAACAAAAGGAAAGAAACCAAAAGAAAAACCAGAAAGCAAAGAGGAGGACACAGAAGGCCTACCTTAGAAATGAGGAATGCAGGAGGACAAGCACGAAAGGCACTCTGTAATCGAATGGCTTCGAATTACCATGAACACATAACTTCTAATCACTGTTAGGCACTGTTTAAGCTTTGGGAACAAATCGCACTTAGTTGGTTTTGAAATCGCTCTAATCGTTTCAAATCGCTCTAGGGTAATTTGTTTATGGTAAATGTAACAATGACTGGTGAACCTCTATTTATACCCCTAGGGTAAAAAACATGCTGCAATCCTTTCACAAATCCCAAGAAAAGGAAAACCTTCAAACTTTGGGTCTGAGGATCCCATGCAACCACATCCTCTACCAAAAGAGGTAGCAATGACATAGAATCCTAGAGTCTGGAAATCTGGCTGGCAGAAGGAAGACAAAAACACTCCGGGACTGGGTCCTAGAGGAAGGGAAACCAAAAGAAAAGAAAATGACCCCCACAGAAGCAAATGTCGGAAGAAAACAAAATGAGAAGAAACAAGGCAAAATAAAAAAAGGGGGACCCAACATTTTGCTAACAAAATGTAGGGACAGGTATGCAGGGTATAAAAAGAGGTAGAACCCAACATGTCTTTCCCATTTAGAGGTATGGATCCTGACCTATTTAACCTCACCAACAAGGATAACAATAAAAACAATGGAAATGGTGAGGTCAACAATAATGGGGCCAATAGAAGAGGATTACACCCTAACAATCAAGGGGTAGAAAACAATAATGGAGGAAATATCGACCCTAATGAGGAAGAGGCTACCAAAGAGAAAGTTAATGAAGCGGTTCAAAGCTCGTTCTTCATGAAACTCATGGAGAAAGTATTGGAAAGAGATAGGGAAAAATATTTTCTAGACCTAGAAAAAGCGGGGACTAAACTTCCTCACAACTATGATGTTGATAAACTAAAGCAAAAAGAAGATGAAACCAACCCTATCAACATCATGAACAATTAGTTTAAGTTATTCAAAATGCAGTTCGACACTATGAAACAAATGGGGGCTCCTAAATCATTCTCTATCAAATCATTGTGTCCATTTCCATTTGACAAGACTTTAATTATGGTTCCATTCCCTAGCAATGTTATTTTTCCTAAGTATGATAAATATGATGGAGCATCCGATCCTCAAGATCATGTAAGGGATTTTTGTGCATTGAGCTTGGAGTTCATGCATGATACAACATATTTAATGAGGTTATTCCCAAGAAGCCTAGGAGGCATGACAATGGAGTGGTTTTCCAAGTTACCCTCTGACATTCGCATTTTTGAGGAATTGGCTTCTAAGTTCATGACTCATTACTCCTATAATATCAAACATGAGGTCACGATGATTAATTTATGTAATACCAAAAAATGCAAGGGGAAGGATTCCTAATTTTCCTACAAAGATGGAGAGCAGTATTTTCTAGATACTCTCAAAGCATGCCCAAAAAGGATAAGATGGATATCTTTATCAATAGCTTGAACAATGAAATGAATTATTGGTTAAGGTTATAATTCCCTAGATATTTCCAATACTTGATCAAAAATGGAGTTACTACAGAGGAATTATTAGTCAAAAGTGTAGAAATCAAACTCTACAAGGATAATAAAATTGCTAACAATAATACTTCCAACAACAATCAAAATAGGGCTCCTCCTAACAACAACCAATTTTGGATGAAGAAAAATAATAAAGGTGTGGTTAATGATGGAGTGGTGGAAGTGAAAAATTTGAAGGCTACTCCATTTAATCTCACAAGAATATCCAATCAAGATAATAATGTAAGAAAATCACCCAAAGTTCCTTTCAACAATAATAACAATAACAACTTTGGGAATAATCAAGAGGCTAATAATCCTAAACCCTTCTTTTCTCCATCACCTAGAAGGAAGTTCACAATCTTGGGTGAACCACTTTAAAATGTATATAACACCCTCATTGTGAATAATATTATTGACTTACCTAGGGCTCAACCCTATGAACCACAAGTGAAACCTACTTGGTTGAGTGATTCCAATCATTGTGAATATCATAGAAATCAAGGACATAATACAAATGATTGCATGTGCCTAAAACATGTGGTGCAAGACCCTATTGACAGTGGTGTGAATAAAGTGGAAGGACCTCAAAACAATAAAGATCACACAGCATTCAAAACTCCTTTCTTCAAGCATGAGAAAGGTGAATCTTCAAATTCTAACAATGGAGGTAACAATGGAAATAACTCGAGAGGTAATAATAATGTTAACTTTGCCCACTGTTATGACAATACTATTAATGCCCTATCCAGACATGATAGTACTATCAATGTTGTGGTAATAAAGGAACAACCTAACAAGGAGACCTCTAATGTTGTTACTAGGGGGAAAGTAGCAAGAATTACCTTACAAGGAAGTACCCCCAGAACTTTTGGTCCTACACAAGCGGCTACTTTGGCTAAACAAGCATCTTCTTCAATAAGGCCTTATAGTCTAGTGGATCAACTACAAAATAGTCCAGCACAAATATCCACTTTAGAGCTATTGAAAATTTCTCCTAATCATAAAGAAATATTGGAGAAAGCTCTTGTGGAAACTACCGTTCCTGAAAATTTGGAAGAAGAAAGGTTTTCAAACATGGTGGGTCATCTCATAGAGCCTCATTGCTTATCATTTTCAGAGAAATACGACATGTCCATTAATTATCCTCAAAATCTCCCATTTCATATAGAGGTTTTGATTCAAAAACACCATGTTAAGAGACTCCTCATTGATGGAGGAGCCGGTCTAAACATTTTTACCTTGAACCTAGTCAAAGCTTTAGGGTTATCTAAATCATCTATTGGTCCCAAGAAGCAAATCATTATAAAAGCTCATGATGAGGCAGAAAGATCTTCTAAAGGAATGGTGGGTTTTCCCATTCAAGTGGGTCCTATCAAGAAAGATACTATTTTTCAAGTCCTTGACATGAAATTAACTATAATATTTTATTGGGAAGGCCATGGATTCATGAGATGCAAGTGGTACCTTCGACCTATCATCAATGTATCAAGTTTCCGTACATGGGTGAAGAAATAAATATTGGAGGAGATTCCAATCCCTTTCAATATTGCAATATGGTGAAACCTCTTCATGAGTTATTTATTCCACATAATAGGGAAGGATTTATTCCTAGTGTCATCATTGAGGAAACCAAAGAGGAAGGTCCACATTCTACATTAAATACTACATCTACTTCAAGTCCTAAGGAAACTTACTTACCTACATCAACTAAGGGAAAAGAGAAAGTTATTTATGAGGGTCAAAGTTCCAATGATAATTCAGTCAAAACTTCTACACCAAAGGAAGAAATTTCAAGACCCTCTAAGGATGAAAGAGAAAAAATAAAAAAGGAAAAGTATCAAAAGATGAGTGAGATGATGCATAAATTTGAAAAATAATGAAGGATTAATTCAAAAGGAGTGGGGGAATATTTTGTTTCCCTATTTGATTTACCAATTCCCCAAAGACACATGGGAAACCTTCAAATTCTCATCCACCTCAAAAATACAACTCTCATTTTGTAAGAGAGTGACTAATCAGCCATGGAAAAGGAGGATAATGAATTTTTACAATGGCTCAATAAAGAGGAGGATAATTAAAAAAATCCTGTTGAAAGAGTGCAACATGTCACCATCCAAACTGATCAATATGGCAGGGGATTTCAAATAATCAAAAAGATGCGGTAGAAAGGGAGAGGACCATTAGGAATCAGAAATAAAGTCTTGCTAGAACCTATCCAGCCTCCTTGGAGGTCAAAGGATGAAAAATCAGGAATAGGGTATCAAGAGAAAGAAGTTGGTTCAAGTTCTAGGCATGATTCTTATGAGCATGTACACATGTTAGAATCTGAGAGTGAAGATGACTTTGGATAATATGAGTGGATTCCCTATCCAAAGATTATTTTCATTACAAAGAGGTAGATTTCATTCATACCTATGCTATTATACCTAATGCAAAAAATCAAGCCAATACGGATCAAGGGTCAAATTCTACACATGTACCAATTGTTTCTCAAGAATCAAATATAGGAAAAGCATCTAGTGACAACCAATGGATAGGTGAGCCTTGGGCACCTTCATTGGGGGTGATTCAAATGTTAGATTTAATCCACACACATTCTTTCCCATGGAAATTCATGAGGAGTCTAGTGAAGAGAATTTCGATCCTACTTCCATGGAACACCTCGAGAAAGCACATGTTATTGAATTGAGCGATATAATGTATGAACCCTCAAACAAAGTCATGTACTTGAACCCTTCAAATGAAAACTTTCCTGATGATTCCTTATCACTTATTCATCCCGAGCTCACTGATTGGGACTTAACCAAACCTAATGACCTACTCTATTTTCCCAATGACAATGCTATGGCCCAATACCTTAACGCAGTTGAGCCATCTTCCACCAACAAATTCAATCAAAACATGATGATGGAGGCAAGGGTCCAATCTCTTAATCTACAAGATAAAAGAAAAAAAAATAAGTAAAAAATGAAAAGATCTAGTGGTGGAAACCACCATGTGGTAGTACTAGACCCCAAAAAAATAAAAATAACGGATGTTTCCAAAGGTAAAAACCCAACTGTGGCACCTAAGGAAGAGAGATTGGATACTTTACCTGAACATGAAGACAAGAGATATTATATCCTCATTGAGCCAATAGAAAAGGTCAACATTGGCACCGAATTGGAACCTAAGTTTATGCATTTACCAGTATCATTAACTCCAACAGAAAGAAAGGATTTCATCAAATTCTTTAAAGCAAAAAAAATCAACTTTGCATGGTCAAATGCAGAATGTCAAGATTGGATCCATGTTTCATAATCCACCACCTTAATGTGAGGCCTTGCATAAAACCTATGAAGCAAAATTTGACAAAAATGCATCCCCATGTAGCTTTATTGGTTAAGATAGAAGTGGAGAATTTACTAAAATTTGGCTTCATAAGAGTTATAGCTTATGAAAAATGGATTTCAAATATCGTATCTGTTACTAAACATGACAAATCATTTGAGTATGAACGAATTTTAGAGACCTTGACCTTGCTTTCCCTAAGGATAATTTTTCATTACCTAGCATTGATGCTATAGTGGATTTGACGGTAGGAAATTCTATATTTTCATTGATGGATAGATTTAGTGGCTACAATCATATTAGAATTGCACTTGAGGATTAAGAAAAGACTGCTTTCACTTTCCCTTGGGGTACTTTTGTTGGAATGTTATGCCCTTCGGCCTCAAAAATGTCAGAGAAACCTATCAAAGGGCAATGACAACTATCTTTCATGACATGATGCATACTTTCCTAGAAGACTATGTGGATGATATCTTAGCAAAATCACATGCGAGAAAAGATCATCTATCTATCCTAGAAAATATTTTTACAAGATTGGAGAAATTTAAAGTAAGGTTAAATCCAAAGAAATGTGCATTTGGTTTTCAATTTGGCAAGCTATTGGGCTACATAGTTTTAGAAAAATGGATAGAAGTGGATCTAGAAAAAGTACAAGAAATCATTGAAATGGAAACTCCCAAAAACATTAGTCAAATGAGGTCACTTCAAGGAAGACTCCAATCTATTCAAAGATTCATCTCTCAATTAGTGAAAAAGTGTCACTCTTTTACAATATTTCTACATAAGGATACCATTTTTAAGTGGGATAGTGAATGTGAATGAGATTTTACCCTATTGAAGACATACTTGTTAAATCCACCCATTTTGATGTCTCCCATCAAAGAAAAACCCTTACTATAATACATTTTAGCAATGGAGAGATCTTTAGGGGTTTTATTGGCATAAGAGGATGATGAGGGTAAAGAAAGAGTCATTTACTACTTAAGCGTAACCTTGATCAAGTGTGAGTTGAATTATAGCTTCATGGAGCAGGCTTGTCTAGTGGTAGTTTTTGCCTCACAAAAACTATGACATTACATGTTGATGCACAAGGTTAATTTGATTCCCTAAATTGATCCATTAAATTATTTTCTTTTCAAAACAACCCTTACATGAAGAATTGCTAAATGGGTGATGGTACTTAGTGAATTTGACATTGAGTATGGAGACCAAAAATAAATCAAGGGACAAGTCATAGCTGATCAATTGGCTGAAAATACTTTAGTTTCTGCTCATCCTATTCATGTAGAATTTCTAAATGAAGAGATAGTCAATATGGAAGCCAAAGCATGGAAATTATATTTCGATGGATCCTACACTTAGCATGGTTCAAGGGTCGGAATTCTATTGACTACACCACAAGGATGCACCATTCCTAAGTATTAAAATTTTTTGTTCCCATGCACCAACAATATTTTAGAATATGAAGATTTAGTCATAGGCATTAAAATGGCTTTAGAATGGAATGTCACTGAACTGCAAGTATATGGGGATTCCCAATTGGTCATCAATAAAATAAATTATGAGTATCAAACTAAGGATGACAAATTGATGCCTTATAAAAGGATGGTAGATGACTAGAATAAATGATTTTTCTTGATCACATTTGATAAAATCCCAAGGGATAAGAATAGAGTGGTAAATGCTGTGGCTACTTTGGCTTCTTTACTTCAAATGCCTGATCAAAATGTAGGGTACAAATTCTTGGTGGAAGAGTTGGGGAAACTGGCTTTCAATCTACCTTAAACTCAAATAATTTTCCTTCTACATGGACATGACTCACCTTGGTATTGACTTATTTATACCTATCTAAAAGACTAATTTTTACCTTTAGACCAAACCTGTGCCCAAAAATGACACTTTATATGCCAAGTGGCTCGTTACACTATCCTATCTGACACATTGTATCACAAAGGTCTTGACGGAACACTACTTAGGTTTCTAGAGGATGAGGAATCAAAGTTATCTTTAAGAGACATTCATGAGGGTATTTGTGGGTCTCATTCGAGTGGGTTAAACCTATCTAAGAAAATCCTTTGTATGGGGTTTTTTTGGAAAACCTTAGAAAAGGATGCTTGCCACTTTGTTAAAGTGTGTTCAAAATGTCAATATCATGGAGACATGATCCATGTTCCTACACAAGAGTTACATCTGTTCATTACACCATGGTAATTTTACCAATGGGGATTTGATCTCATTGGAATGATTTATCCATCTTCTTCCAATGATCACAAATACATAATCACGACCACAGAATATTTTAAAAAATGGGTAGAGGTCGTACCTTTGACAATAGCAACGGGAAAATAGATTTCTATGTTTATCCTCAATCACATCATTTGTAGATATAGTATTCCTCATGCCATCATCACGGATAATGGAAAATAATTCAAGAACAAAGATGTGGATGAACTATGTGAGACCTTCCATATAACACACCATTCTTCCTCCATTTACTATCCTCGAGGTAATGGACAAGCCAAAGCTAAAAATAAGAATATCCTCAAAATATTGAAAAAAATGGTTGACAAATCAGGAAGATATTGGCACATCCAAATAAACCCGACATTGTGGGCCTACAGAACAAGTATTTGAACACCAACATGAGCTACACCATTTTGTTTAGTTTATGGGGTAGAAGTTGTTCTACATTTGGAGGTTGACATCCCATCCTTAAGAGTTTCATTACAAGGATCAATGAATTATGAGGATTATAGGGTTGTCCAACTTCAACAATTGGAATTGTTGGAGGAACATCAAACACGAGCTTATGAGCATTTGAAAGTGTATCAAAATGTAATCTCAAGGAATTACAACAAACATATCAAATGTAGAACCTTTCAAGTAGGAGACTTAGTGTTAAGAGAAAACCCTAAAAACCAAGAAGAGAGAGAAAAGAAAGGAAAATTGGCTTGGACCTTTTGTAATTACTTCTTCTTTTGGAATGGGGACATGCAAGCTAGTTGATTGTGATGGTGATGAGTTGCAAGAACCCATTATTAGCATCCATTTAAAGAGGTTTCATACCTGATCAGATGAAAGAGTATAGGAATAAAGAGTATTAGATGAGTGTGTATTCCCACTGGGTTTTCTTCTTTTTCTCTGGTTTACAAATATTTCCTTGTATTGGGTACCTGATCAGGCCTTATTGCCGGGACCCATTTCTTGCTTTCATAGTTGTGCTAGGTTAGCTTACCCCCTGTGCTTAGCTTAAGGGGGGTGTTAGAGTAATCATTAGTTTTCTTATTAATTAAATCATGTTGATTTAATTAATTAAGTTATTACTCTTTAGTGC
>MU225631.1:782567-799980 GCA_018584345.1 Thuja plicata | reverse complement strand
CACTGAATTGAATTTCCTTTGGACTTTCCAATCCAATGATGGGAAATCCAATTATTTTTGGCCAACTAATGGGAATGATCAATTATGATCCTCTTCCCCTACGCTTCTGGCTCTGCAGGACCAAGGCCAGTGAACCTTCACCTGAACAGGCTTTTTATAGCAGATAACCTATGTATAGAACTCAAACTTCTGTCTCTCAAAGTATGGCAAGAAACTTGAAATAAATATAATTGAAATCAATATATCATGAATTGTAAACTGAAATACTTTAAGTAATTAAAAGAATGTTTAGTAAATGTGTATGTAATTTGAAATGAACAGATAGATAAGATATCACAAAACTATAAACAATGAACTAAATAACTATAATCTAAATAATGATTAGACCAGTGCCTTATTCTACCATGGGCAATAGAGTCAAGATCATTCCACTCTTATGTTCAACCTCAGAGATAGTTTTACAAGAAAACTTATCACTTCAAAGGTGTTATGGAATGTACATGCAACCTAAAACAAATTCAGAGATATTTCAAAAGGGTAATGCTTCTCAAATGACAGACCAATTGACTAAGGCCTCAATCAACAGAATTTAAACATGCAAAATGAGAAAACCAATTGAAAATATAGACTATGAATCAAATCAGAAAGCATGAACATTAAACTATCACTTTGAAGAAGTTCTATTGGTTTATCCGAGGGACTAATTATAAAATGATAATGAAACTATTACACATGTAAAATAAAAAGGACTTATCTTTATTGATTTTGAAAAAATAGTACATCTAGGTCCATGTTTATACTTGTTGATTAAAAACTATCCAAATATGTGAAATTGTATTATATTGTATTGTCTCTCTTTAAATTTTATATTATGTATATATATGTGTGTGTGTGTGTGTGTGTGTGTGTGTGTGTGTGTTTGAGTGGCTTTCACACAATTTTAGGGTGAAAAGACACAACTCTTATTATAAATTATTTTGAGAAAACAATAAACTAACTAAAAAATAACTACATAACTTTCAGATTTGGCTTTGGTCGAAAATCCAAAACACCTCATGAAAAGCTAATATTTCTGTTGGACATAGGAAATTTGATTCCCCAAACTGGGTCATTTTTAGATTTTTAAAATTTGACCATCTTTATCCTCTGTCAAAATCATTTTTGTAGAAGGTCTAAATTCCAGCATTTTTTGAAGGCTTCGATTAGTTAGTTCTATTTATTTGTGTCATAAAGCTTCCTTCCTTTGATATTTTTTTTATGGAGAAGCATGCTTATTGATAATGGATTGGGAATTCTAAATTATCAAAATTTAGGGTACCACAAGGATCGACCCAGCTAACAGGAGGAGGTGATGAACGTCCTGAGAAAACAATCACCTTGGAGAAGACTTATGGAGAAGGTCCACTCCCGAATATCAGGACAACAAAAGATCCCACCAAAGATGTAGAACCAGAGTGGTCAGTAAAAGCAGTCACAGTAGATGTACTGGTTGATACCCCTACCCAAGATTCTCCTAGGAGAGGGTCTCCCATCAATGTGGAAGTAGGTGAAGATACTCCTTCAACCACAGAGTCACAAGGAGAAGCCAGAAAGAATTAGAAGGTCACTTCAGTAGCCAAGCTAGTGTCCTCCGCTCCTACTTCGGTAAGCCCATTTTCTTCGAGACCAAAGGCCACACCTCCAGTCATCAGGAAATTATTCATTGAGGAGTTGGTCTCTGCCAACAAAGTTACTAGCATAGAGTCATGGATAGAACATACTCTGGAACACAAGAGAAAGAGGGAAGAAGAAGGGACTGCCAACAAAGACACTTTGTCATGAGCTATTCAGCCCAAGGCTATCATGAGCAAACAGAAAAAGGTGAAGACAATATTTATCCTGGGTCGTGATCCTGAGACTAGACACTTGACCATGGAAGTGGCCAAGCCAATTAAAGAAGGTAGATTTGAGGACATGACTGCTTCAGACTTTTAACTGTAGTCATTTGACATGGGGTTAGCCCGTCATGATCCCAAGGTGGATTGGTGGAAATATACCAATGTTGTGATAGAGGAGGAGCTCAAGACTTCCAAAGTCCAACTTAAGGAAGAAGTGGTGGAACTGACCAACTTCATCTGATAGCTCCTTACTCTAATTCCAAGTGTTCCCAGCACCCAAACCACCTTTGACCCCACTGCTGTGGAGAACCAAGTCATTTTGGCTAAGTTGCAAGAAGATTGAAATACTGGGCAAATTGGTAAGTGGTGGATTGAGAGGCTCGAGTCGGAGGGACTAGCAGTGGTTGAGAAACTAGGTAATACTCTTTTAAGGTTGGAGGTAGAAAGCAATAACATTGCTGTGAACCTACAAACTCTCACGTTGGAGTGGGTGAAATGCCAGGAATGTATAGTTATGTTGCATGTGGTAGTAAAGATGAAGACCAAAGAAGCTCTAAAGGCCAAGATTTTATAGAAAGGAGACGAGCCTTTGATCGAATGGCTTCAGAGCCTAGAGTTTAAGATCGAAATGATCATCCAGGTTGAAGCAGGGTTGCAATAGACAGATATAAAAATCAAAGAAGAGCTGAGTAAAGATTTCAAACTCCTCTTAGGGCTTCATACAGAATCACAGACCAATGGCTAGGGAAAATTAATAATTGGAGTAGCCAATATGCAAAATTCATTTTCTGGTTATTTGCATAAACGGACAGAAGATTCTGCCTCTCACCTAGACAAAATACCAGAACTCCAGCAATTGAGTGGATGCATCTTTAGAGCAACAGAGGAACTGAAAGATCAGACTGATGCCATCAAGATTCTCACCAAAGAACATTCTAGGTGGCTCATTCAATACACTAATGTCTATGTCAATAGGCATGAAGAAATCATTCGATTCATTACAGTGGTTACAACCTATAGGGCTAAATTAGACAAGGGGAAGGAAACTGAAACTTTAATAGATTCCCCCTTGTACTATTTTTGATACTATTGTAACTGGTAAATCTTTTCAGTTATCATTTCTAGTTGGGGAAGTTGAACCATTTTGGTTCTCCCCCTTTCTTGTAATGGCCCAATCTGGGACCCTATATGTACTATTTCTAAAATCAATACAATGGTCGGCTAAATTTTGGTGTAAAAGATAGCATTTTGCTGAGTCAAATTTGTATGTCTGAATACCATTATTTTATCTGTTCCATCTGCATTGCATTTATCTTTCTATTGAATTTAGATGTTTCTTTGAAATTAGATTTGCAATCTGTGTTCGAACCAGAGCTTTGCATTATGAAATGATGTGATTAGCAAAAGGGGAAACTTGTTGTTATCTTAAATTTGGGAAACATTCTCATGATATAGATTGATTCATAGTTGTTTCATCTTTAGTTGAGTCTTGCATATGCATTTTTAGTAGAATTTCATGCATTACCAATTTTGGGAGTTAATCTGATTGATGAAATCTTAGAGTTGGCTAGATTTAGAGTGGAATTTATCCTGCCTGAGTTATTTCCTACCTAGGATTAGCTTGGTTTGCCTCTTCTATTCTCGAGTTAAGAACATACCCTTGTTAGGTTAGGAAAGAGAAAAATTCACTGAAAATCATTCATATAAGTTAGTTGTACCTTTAAATTTACAGGGAAATTAGTTTCTTCAATAACAATTTCCCAACTGTTATATTCGATTGTTCTTAAGCATTTTGGGTAATTTGGAGTTAAGTTGAAAAGAACAATCTGTTTACTAACAATAGTAAAATGGATTTTTCAACCTATTTATACTATTTGACCTAATTTTGAAGAGGCTTTTCACCCAGTTTGACCTAATCTATAGTTTATTGACACTGGGGAATTTGTTGATAGGATCACCATCATTTTTTTTTAGAAATGAAAACATATTGGATCTATTCTTCATTAGTTTCATCATCTTTTCCTTCTGGACATCAATTTTGTTTTCATTTCTTAGGGGGCATCATCATATGATCAAATCAGTTTTCTACATCGTATTTTCCATCAAACATCAATCAAAATCTGGGGTATTAAAATTTCAAACTATCATTAGTGGGGCATTTTCAATCAGGGTTTGTTCAAATTAGTTTCACACCAGGGCATTGCATCAATCTTTGCATCAAAATTTCAAATCAGGTTTTCAATCATCAAATTAATATCAATCAATCAGGCATCAAATCAGTGAATAAGGACATTAATTTTCTTTGAACTAATGTGCTTCGCACATCAATTTAAAGAGGGGCATTTGTAGACACATAATATTGGTCAGGTGTTTCCTAATCAATCAAATCTGCATCAAATCTCATTAAATTGCTTTAAATCAATCAAAATGGACTAAATAACATCAAATGGACATTTATTAAATCAAACTGGGACAAATCAAATTTAAATCAAAGGATCAATGAATAATGACATCAAATAATTAAATATAAGCCTAAAGGGATTAATCAAACTATATAATTTATTTTAATCAATTAATTGTATAGTTTAAATCAAAAATCAAATCCAACCTATTCTCCTACATGGCTAATTTAATTAATTGATTGAATTAATAAATCCTATTATCTCTCAACATGAATTTGAGGAACCAATGATAATTGAGAAGGCAAAGCACATGGATCACTCCAAATTTGCAATCTCAACCACTCATTTAATCTTTGTAATTTCCTCCACTCATCTTGTCCCAACCTTTGAGACAATCATTTAAATTGTCCCCTCATTTGAAACCATTTGGAAGCCTCTCACTCAACCAAGGCTAAACCATGGTCAATTGACTCCACCCCCTACACTTGGGAAAATCCTATAAATAGAGAGCATTTTGTAAGCTTAAGATAATCCTAGACATTCGAATGCTTAACATCTATACTATATCCATTTTGAGAGCAATATCAAGCATTTGTGAGAGTAGTATCAAGCATTTTGTGAGAACATTTGAGCATTTTAGTGAATCATTTGGATGATTTGAGAGAATTGTGAGCAATATAGGCATATAAATTATCATTTTCACATTATAGGATTGTCACTAGTAGATATTTAAGTTGAGAGCTCTCTATTAGCATGCTTAGTTAGAGATCTATGGGATGCTTAATGATTTCCTTTCAATTCTTAGCTTAACTGTTGATATTTTTCCATAGAATTGTTAGAAAATAAAATAATCTCATGAAGGTGTAAAAATCACACACACAACTAGTTACATTTACTAGCCATGCCAACACATTAAGTACACGTGTCAAGTGACACAATATAATTACATAAGGCATGACTTATTTACACATTTACAAAATTTAATTAAATACATTCATGCATAATACTTCCATGATTAAAACACAATACAACAAGGTTCATGTCTCTTTTTATAGACATAACCTTTGCATTACATGATTTACATAGGTCCATTTCTGAATCCACGTTTAGTACCATGGTCAATTTATTGCACACTCATTGCACACATCAGGAGGTTCAAGAAATCATCACATAAAACATAGAAAAATACATAATGTAACCCAACACAGATTCACTCACACTTGAATCAAGGATTCATTGAAATATAAACATTACCTGCATTAAATCCATATGCATAACATAAACTCTTAATCAATTTGCATCCCGATATCATCTAACATACTTATCCATCATATTGCATCAATAAAACTTAACCATGTAAATAATCTACATTAACTAACATAGGGCATCACATAAGTAGGTATACATCAAAATTAGAATATCAAATAACGTAACATAGGATCTCACAGATCCCTCAAATAAAAACATGTGTTCCAATAGTCCAAGTGTCTCCAAATCAGTGTCGACTAAAGAGCATAATAAGGGAAAAATAGTGCTAATCTATAACGCGTTGGGGTAGGCCTCACATAATCCCTCGTAGGTGTTTTCCCAGGATAATTCTTTCTTTTTGTTGTATTTTCAAATTTCAATACTCCATTTCTTAGTGTAAAATAATTCCACCTATCATTTGGATTCCAAGTATAACAGTAGCTTCACTATTTAATTCTCTAATTTGTAGCTAGTTAAAGGTCAAAATTATGATCAGGAAAGGAGACACAACCAAACATATACTGGAATTTTCAGCCTAAATGGGAGTCCCTAGGTTTTTTATCAATCTCCACGCTATATTTTCATCTCATATCTAGGCTACTTGTTCTATAATATTTACCTTCATGCATTATTAATTTATGTCCCTATGTGCAATATTCTAGATCTGTGTTGATGCCAGTTTCATATGTAATACTATTAGGCACAATGTTTTAATTTAACTATTTAAATCAAATTGTTTTAATGAATTCAAAAATGGTGTAGCCAAGTTAATTACAGATCAACCACAAAAGTAAATCAAAAAGAAAAATATGTATTTTTAGATGAAAAAAACTTATTTTGAGCATTGTATGAAACTAGTTACAATAATTTTTCAAAAAAGAATAGAAATTCATGTGCTTTAAAATGACAATAGAAATAAAATTCAAAATAATGGAATAAAGGCAGAAAAAGATGGTAGAAATGTCAAAAAAATCAATCTATATGATGATGGGGAATAATGTTAGCAAGAAAGCTTTTTATATTAGAAGTGATTGTTACTTGATGATTGTGTCATACTTAAGGGCAAGCAGTTATTACAAATGTGATTTCACTAATGACTAAAAGAAGAATTATCAATACAACACTACTTTTGATTATGCAAAAACTTCATGGCTCACAATAAAAATATATTGCAGTTGAATGAAAAGGGAAATCCAAGAAGTGGGATTAAATAGAAGAGAAACAATATGACAAACTTGATAACATTAATTTTTCATTAGTATGAAAACAAGACTTTCAGTAAGCATACACCGAAAGACAGGATAGAGAAAATTGAAGATCAGATATTAAGAGATCACTGAGATGACTAAGTGCAAAGAGAACCGACGACACAACTTAGTGTGTAAACGGAAATTACAAAGATAGAAAGATAAAGAGGAACCTGACGTACAGGATACAGTGTAGACTGAAAAGATAGTTAAAGTGCAACCGAGAAAACAAAACTGAAGGACAGTCAGAGCATAACCGATAGATAGAAACTGAAAGTCAGTTGCAGCCCACAAAAATTGGATCTGACTTCCACGTCAGATAAAGCAAGCTTATTCTATTTATAGGATATTGATTTGTTTTTAAATCCATTTCTTTAGGGACAAGATACATGAATGTAAGTTCTTTAATCAGTCTAACTGATTTAAAACACATAGACTAGGAGATCTAGGTACACGTTGTAAACCTGATCTTAGAGTTAACATTGTTTTTTCTTGAAACTTAATGAAGTCAATCTATCTATAAATAGATGATGCAATCATTCATTATTGATGAATAAAAAAGGATGTGAATAGAGAGAAGAAGATGAATGAAGCCAATGAGTACATCTATGGATCAGATTGAGAGTTTCAAGAACAAGAACAATAAAAGGTGAATTTGGTTAGCAAGAACCAAGAATAGAGGATACCGAGAATCAGAGGTATTATTCAATCACAATAAGGTGATAATATTTTTCATGTAAAATAAATTGGATCTATATCAGCAATAGGATATTGCATTTACCAGGTCAATTTGTAATTTTCTATCATTCTAACAAGTGGAGCAAAGTGTAGAAATCCTTTCAATGAAGGTGGATTTAACAGTCCAACAAAAAATCTCTTAATTGAGTGCACACTCAATAGTGTTGCTAAATCTCTTAACAGAGTAGACTTTAATAGGTCTCCATTGATACTCTTAACAGGGTAGATCATTAGAAGTGATCAAATTGTAAGCCTTAACCAACCCCTTCCAATTTGCAGATAGTGAATATTTTGTCAATGTCATCCCCACCACATTTTTTACTTCCTAACAGGAGTTTTCTACGATATCATATCTTGTGTTATGTGTCAAATTACTTTCATGAATGTTTCTATGAATGTTCATATGTATGTTAATGTTATGAAATGATATAACTCACATCAAGATAGTATAGATCAGATTGAATGGATATACAATTGATTACAAAGGTTAATTGATTAAAGGATACAAAAGTTTTAGAGGTATTGATTCACCCCTCCCCTCTCAGTACATACTTCCCATTAATTCCAACAATTGGTATCAGAGCTAAGTCTCTTCTTGGAAATCTTAAAGGCTTAAGAGCAAAGATCATACAATGGAGAAGTACAGACTTGATAAAAATATTAAGAATAAGAAGCTTAAAATTTAGATGTTCTATGAACAGTATAAAGAAGCTAGAATCAATATGAGACAACTGCTAGATGAAAGAAAGAATATGACATCTCACTATAATGAGATAGGTTATCATGAGGAAGAGATACCAGATTTCTTTGAGTCTTTAGGATCAACTACAAGAAAAGCATCAGATACATCAGAAGAAAGCATCACAAGCCTAATTTAAATCAATCTACTTATGGCTAGACAAGTTAAATCTCTACAAATCAATCAAGAGACACAGACGGTAAGGATGATTGATGTCATGAACAATGCTAGACAAGCTGAGAAAGAAAGAACACTAGCTATTGATGATAGAAGAAAGATCATAGAAAAAGCTACAAGAAAAAGAGTCTAAAATACAAAGACTTACAAAGAATCACCATGAGATTACAAATCAGATAATTCTTATGAGTCAAGAAGAAAACAAAATAAATGTTGATCTCATTGAAAGAATAGAAGCTATCAGTGAGCTGAGGGATGAGATTGAAAAGTTGAAACATGAAATAAGAATTCAGCAACAACATAATGAAATTATCAAGAAAGCTAAAGAAAGCAATAAAAGAATGGATGATTTTCTTGAAGGACAATGAAGAGTCAACAATAATACCAGTCTAGGTTTTACCAAAAATAGAGAATCATCAAATCAAACTGATCCAAAGAATGTCTATACAAATTCAAAACCAAGGAAGCTTACATGAAATCACTGTGGAAAGCAAGGCCATACATCAAATGTATGTAGAGGAAAAATGAAAGGTATTCCTAAATCTACATCTTCATTCATAGGATTTTGTTATAAATGTAACAAGAAAGGACATAAAGCATATGAATGTAAGTCTGAGATGAAACAACCAAAGAAGGAAAACTACATGGAAAAATATTGTCCTACATGCAAAATAAATGGGCGCACAACTCTTGAATTCTAGAAAAAGAAAAGGAAAGCATGCAAGCCTAAAGGTCAAGATACTCCCTACCAACCAAAGAGAGTCGGTAACCAGTATGTTTGGGATTACAATACTTGGACAAACTATACAACATGTGGAAGATATGATTAGATTTTTGCAAACTATATGAGACAATGGACTAGAAAGTCTAGAGGCTGGACTAACCCTGGAATGGCATGCTTACACTATCATAAAGTTGGTCATCTCAAGAAAGACTACAGAGACCGAATGACAAAGACAAGCACATATCCCAATGGAAACACCATTCAAGATATTCAGAGAGCTAGAGACAAAATGTGGAGAAAAACTTCCAACAATGATGAAGTTAGATCGAGCAATACAAATGGTGACACCTCATCCAATGGATCTAATGACATCACCACCCCCACCTAAGTAAAAAAATTTAGTAAGGAACTACATTACTCCAAGCTATTATTTTACATTAGTTCCATAATATATATGTTGATATAATGCCAAATTAGCATAAGAAAGATGCATCATGGTATTACTTGTTAAAATATGTGTTAACTATGCTTTTGGGCATTTATACTGAAACCCATCGGTATACACTCAAAGTTGAGACTTCATAAACTTACCGAGATGCATTGGTTAAAAGTAAAGTTGCTAAGTGTAAACTGAGCCTCGTCAGTAAACAAGCAAAGTGAACAAGTTGTCTGCGACACCGAAACTCATCGGTAAAAGCAGAAGGAATAATGACTACTCTAGAACATTATGATTGTCACCAAAGGAAAATGAATTCTTCACTGATGAACTCCATCTTCATACACTGAGGAGTTGGTAAGAATTTATGACATGCATTTTAGGGCAATAGCTATAAATAGGGCAATGGAACAACTCATTGTTCATGATGACCAAAGCAGAGTGACCAAGGAAATTTTTGAGCGGAGAGAAAATGAATCACAGAGTGACCACAACTCGACACATAGCACTCCAAACCAAGTTCAAGAATCTTTTCAAGAGTAAACAGTAAGTTCTACATAACCAAAAACTCTATTTTCACACATTTCACAGGAAGCCCTAAATTTGAAAATAGCCTCAACATCAAGAACTGTAAAATCCAAGAACACAAAGAAGGATGAGTTCAAGCTCATCAAGAATTTGGCATGTGAGGAACCTAACTACAAGATCCATCCTCAGATTTCCTCACAACTCGATGAATCTAGAACATTTTCACGCACACCAGCTAGGGTTTTACTCATGGAAGACATTTGATCTTTCATACACTGAAAGATTACAGAGATAGGAACTTTAGAAGTTGAAGAAGCTTATAAGAAGTTTTGCAACGAAGATGGAACACTAAAAGATGAACACAAGCATATAGAAGTAAAAGGGCTCACCAATGCCCTCATGTTCCTGAAGGTTTTCAAAATTGAATGGATTCAATTAGTGCTAAGTTGAATGCATAACAACAAGCTATGGCTTAATGAACCGAAGGTGATAACCTGAGATGTCATCCATGTGGTCATCGGTTACCCTATAACTAAGAAAGTAAAGGCACTCAAGCATCCACCTAAGGTAGAGACCAAGAAGATGATAGGAGTCAAATGGGATGGTAGAGGACTGAAAGTTACCACAATAACCAATGATTAGATCAATTTTGGTGCATGCGTTCTAGGCTAAAAATTCTTCCAAGCAAGCAGATTGAAAAACATAGCATCAGGTGCAGTAGACATAGCCTACAAAATTGTTAAGAAGGAAACACAATTAGACTTATCAAAACTCCTTCTAAATCAGTTGAAAGACAATTTAAAGACTATCAGGAATGTGAAGGCAAACACATGTAAGTTTGGCTCACTCATAATGTGTATTTTCTTCTATTTTCAAGCAACATTCCCATCAGTAGGAGATGTGAAATGGGATAGCACCAAACTGGTCACCATGCAAATCAGTGAGCACATAGCCAAACTGGGAGATAACTTTGAGACATTCATGGATGAATACTTCACTGTATTCAAAAACTAAATGCAAAAGAGGGTAAGAATTCCTGAGAAACTCATTGAAAAGTATAAGGATTTGATATGCTTCGTGGTTGATACAAAAAATAGATATAGCAAGCCTACTATATCGAGGAAAACATGGCTACAACCATTGGAGTATGAAATAAACATTGATCTTGCAACTAAGGCATTTGATGCCTTGATTAATGAACCATTGGATAAAAAACAACCCAAGTTTGGAACATATGAAGAGGCCAAGAAAAGAATTAAATATGGCCTGGTTCTTAAGAAAAATGTCAAAAAAAAGTACAAGATGGTGAAGAATCTCAAGAAGATACTGTCGGCAACTGAGGAAGAATCTAAATAGGATGAAGAATTTGAACAAGAGGAAGAAATTGAAGAGCAGTTATCTATCAGTAAAACAAAGGAAAAGGATGACTCTGAGGAAACAGAGTCAGATTCACCACCTCCTCCACCAACTAGGAAGACAAGGACAATAACTGTTTCTAGGACAAGAAGCCAAACATCAAAGATTTTACTCCTTCACCTTTAAAGAAAGGAAAGGTAAAGACAAATAAGAGGAAAGCTGCCACACCAAAGTGAGGGAAAAACAAAAGAGGAAGAAAATTCATCAGAACTTGAGAAGATATTGAAGACACCGAGCAGGATGAAGCGATAGAGGAAAAAAGTGTCAAGGTACAAGCTCCTAAATCTATTGATGACATGTGAAAATATATTGCAAATTATATATTTATTATAGATTCAAATATTAGAAGATCGTTGAAATTAGACCCAGAAGTTAGAATAAAATAGAGGATGCCATCATAGAAAAAATGTACAAATTTAAATATGTACCGATTCAGTTTGAAGGCAATCATGTACCAAGAGAACTATTGGATAGACTATACTCCAAATGGACATTTTCCTTCAAGAATGAGAAATTAATAAGAGAAATAGTACTTGTTACTCTCATGCCACCTGAATCAAAGAAGGTAGAAATAGATGAAATGATGGAGAAGTACAAAAAGGAGTTCTCACCAATGTTGAGAGCATATAAATTTCTTGAAGGAAATATTATAGACCTTTAAAAGGATAGCCACAAGAAATGGTGTAAAATTATGAACATACCCACTAAGGAGGAAATACCTGACAAAGACCTTCAACAACAAGATATTGACAAGTCAACTCAAGATGACACATCTGTTGAGTTAGATAAGGAAGAATATGACACAACTGGAAACAAAAATGCAGATGTATCATGGGTAGACACCACAAATGACAACATTGTGGATACTAACATCATTGACATCACCAATGACCTAGCAGAGGAAATTAATAAAGATGAAGATGTCACTATTAAAAAGGACACAACCGATGAGAAGGACACAATAGTTGATACTGCACAAGTAAATATTCT
The DNA here is from genome assembly GCA_018584345.1 of Thuja plicata. Classification (NCBI taxonomy): domain Eukaryota; kingdom Viridiplantae; phylum Streptophyta; class Pinopsida; order Cupressales; family Cupressaceae; genus Thuja; species Thuja plicata. The sequence goes on along the minus strand of MU225631.1, from coordinate 787,458 downwards.
AGGCAACATGCCAATATTGATACAGGCTATCAATATTCTACAAGAATCAAGAAAGTCACTTGAAAAGGATACTCCCAAGGATGTAGGGGAAGAAGCAAACAAAGACAACATCGATCATCACAAAGACATTGGAGCCACTCAAAATGTAACTGATACTGATAAGGTTACAAGAGGAGATAAAGAAAAGGATGTAGACACAACAGATAAGAATGTAGAAACAAAGAATGATGAAGCTAAGGACACCAATGAAGGAGACAAACCTAAAGATGGTACTCCCGAGGAAACCAAAAAATGTGCTACCAACAATGTGAAGGTTGTTAGTAATAACTAAGAGGGGGGGTGAATCAGTGGCCTCAAAAATTTATCCTTTAAACTTCAATCCACCAATTAATACACCTCAGATTATTAAGCCCCTACAAGATGTATGTCTTTGATTTACTTGAAATAAATAATTGTCTATCGGTTTACCTTGTCTGTCCTTCTTCTCCTTAATAACCGATAAGCAGTAAAACTTATTTATCGATACTCAGTAAATATGTAGAGTATACCAGTCAATCCATGAATGCATATGTGAAATGTAAAAAAATAAAGTAATAAACCATACATACATAACACAAAGATTTTAACATGGAAACCATGTTAAGGGAAAAACAACTGGGACCGGTACCCTAAATTTTCACTCTTCTGAAGTGAGCCCTGTTAGGAGCCAACCCTGTTAAAGGTTACAAACACACTGTTAAGTGCGACCTTGTTAGAGGATTTTTATACATAGATTTTCACTAAGTATTTGGAATCTATCTACCATCCTTGAATCAGTCTCTAGACTGTCAATAGGCTTTATGCTAATCTTACTACCATCCTTGAATCAGCCTCCTTCTTAGACTGTCAATAGGATTTAGGTAAGACCGATGCTACTATCATGAGTCAACCATCTGGTAATTTGTTAGGATATACCTCAATTACAAAAGACTGTTAAGTACTCCTTTATTAAGAGACTTAATGCTTCAATGGTTAAACTGAAACACAATGACCTATTTCTAATGCAACTTTGAATTGCAAATATTTAGATCTATTTACGTACAATACCTTTTGGATCAATGTATCAATTATATTCCTTTGTTCTTCATTCTTTCCGCTTTGTGATAATGTGCTTCACTGTGTGTCAGTGTCTGCAGAATTCTTTAGCTCTCCCTTAGCTTGATTGATCAGGATTGCATGAAGTTTAACCTTCATCAGTTTCTCTTTAGCATCTTCTCTCAATTCACTCCCCCGTGTATCTGAGTGCATATGAAAATGAATTAAAATTTTCTTTTATATAGACATGATATTCCTTAATTCTTGGTTCTTGATTCTTGATTCTTGACATGGAAAAAAATCTAGCCAATTGATTTACGGCTTTAACTCCTGATTTATGTCGTAGTTATCTTCTTGCCAGCTGTATAAATCAATTTCTTAACTGCAGTTGAATAAAACAAATAAAACAACTAGTTAAGTCAATCCTTAAGCTCTTCCAGCTAGATATTTTTTCATTTTTTGATCTCTCTGTTCTGTCGGTCAATTCTATAGTTCGGCGTCGGTGACAACTGCTAGTTCCATCGGTACAACTTTAGTTAGCTTCAGGATCTCTATCCGTCAGGTATCATTAGATCTTTCTCATTGGATAACACTATTTTCAGCTCATCGAGCATCCTGTGATTCTGCTTCGTCAGGCAACATTGTCTTCTGCTCGTCGGGTATCACTGTGACTTTATCTCTGTCTTTGCCAATGGTGTGCACTCTGCCGGTGTAGTCTGTCACTTGGTGAATACTTGACTTGTATGCATTGTTGAAAGCATAATCTCTATTTCATTGATTCTCTGAAGTCTTTGGAATTATGTATATGACCATATAGATGATATCAAGTTGACATCAATGACAATACAAACCATTAACTAATTTAATTTCTTGCTTCATCTTCAACTTAACATTATCAAACATTCAATCAGTTACATGTCATCAATCTCTCCCTTTTGCATTGATGGCAACATACTATATTATCACACTATACTATTTTTATTACAATATGAAATACAATTGTTGAGATTCATCAATTTACCAAATAGTTTGTTTTGATAACTGATAAAAATGTCTGACCGCCGGTAAGCTCTGTGTAAGCTTAGATTTGATTCTTGCAGTTTTCTCTATTTCTTCTTCTGATGTGTTGTGACCTCTATTGGTGTCAATTTTTCTCTCTTCTTCTTTGATGTCTCTATCTTGTATTACTCTCCCTATGGATATGATCTCTCCTTGTTTGGAGTAATTTGATAATGAATAGTTTGTGATGATAATATGATGATAATATGAATACATTCTCTCCCTTTGACATTAATGCCAAACAAATATTTTCACAAATATCTGACATTCTGTCAAAAAATTTCTTCTATCCATAATATATTTCTTGAATTTCCTTTATCCATCATATAACAATTTTCTCTGGTGCTTAGTTCTGATATATACCTGAATGTATATAGATGTAGCTTTGAAGTTTAGCTTCTGCTTGCATCAATCATGAATGATATTCTATTAATATATGGTTGATGCAGCTTTCAGTCCTTTTACTAACTGATGGACATGGCCCCTAGTCTTTTTCTCAGGTACTCAAATGTATCCTTGGGCAGTGGCTTGGTGAAGATATCAGCTAATTGTTCTTTTGATTGCACATATTCAAGTATGACCTCTTTTTCTTGAACTTTTTCTCTTAAGTAATGATACTTGATGGCAATGTGTTTAGTCTTTGTATGCATGACTGGATTCTTGGAAATATTTATTGCACTGGTGTTATCACAATAGATAATTACCGATTCTTTAATCTTCATATGCATACCTTCCAGCAACTATTTGATCCATGCAATATTTGAGCAGTTTGCAGCAGCAGCAACATATTCTACTTCTACAGTAGACTGAGAGATGCATCCTTGCTTCTTGCTAATCCATGTGACAAGTCTATCACCTATAAAGAATGCTCCTCTGGTTGTGCTCTTCCGGTCATCAAGATTTCCAGCCCAATCAGTGTCAGTAAACACTTTTAGTTCAAATTTGCCTTCTCTTCTATACCATAAGCCAAATTCCTTAGTATTCTTCAGATATCTTACAATTCTTTTCACAGCAGTTATATGTGATTCCCTGGGGTTAGCAAAAAATCTAGCAACAATTCCTACTGCATGTGCAATATCTGGTCTAGTGTGTACAATATACATGAGTTTCCCTATCATTGATCTGTATAGAGTCTGATTTACCTCTATTGTCTTGTCTTCCTTTGTTAATTTGCATCCAGTAGCCATCGGTGTTCCAACAGGTTTGGAATATTCCATTTTTAATATTTTCAGAACTTCTTTGATGTATTTGGACTGTGTAATGAAAATACCTTCACTTTTTTGAATGATCTGTAGACCAAGAAAGAACTTGATCTCACCAAACATAGACATCTCAAATTTTTTGCTCATTTCATCAGCAAATGATTTGCAGAGCATATCATTGCCTCCAAATATGATGTCATCAACAAATATTTCAGCAATCAAAGTGTTAGCATTAGTATCTTCTTTCAAATAAAGATTACTGTTATCACTAGTCCTCATGAATCCAATACTTATTAGATAGGAATGAAGTCATTCATACTAGGCTCTGGGAGATTTTTTTAATCCATACAAGGATTTTTGAAGTCTACATACCCTGTTCCTCTTATCTAGATCCACAAACCCTTCTGGTTGTTCAATGTATACCTCTTCTTCAAGTATTCCATTTAGGAATGCTGACTTGACGTCCATTTGATATACATTGAATCCTTTGTATGCAACATAAGCAAGTAGAATTCTTACCCCTTCTAGCCTAGCAATGGGTTCAAAGGTTTCTCCATAATCTATACCTTCCTCTTGTGCATACCCCTTGCATACTAGTCTTGCTTTGTTCCTTGTGACTTCTCCATTCTCGTTCAGTTTGTTCCTAAATATCCATTTTGTACCGATGAAATTCTTGTCATCTGGTCTTGCCATAAGTGACCATCTCTTGTTCTTTTCAATCTGATCCATCTCATCATTCATAGCACTTATTCATTCTTCATTATCTAGTGCAGCATTGACAGACTTTGGTTCAAACTCATAAATTAAGAAATTTGAGTTTAAAGACTTACTTCTTATTCTTATACCATCTTTCTTATCTCCTATGATCTGGTCCTCTGGATGGTTCCTTCTTACATATCTTGCAAGTACAGGTATAGCTCTTTCCATATCAGCTTGATCTTCATTACCTTTCACATTATCTTGATCATTATCCTGACCGTCAGTAACAACATTCTGACCGTTGGTTGCAACATTCTGTTGTTCTAGATTTATGCACTGTTTCTTGTTTAGAGTTATGGGTTCTTCACAGTATACAAACTTGTTGTAGTCTTCTGGTTCTTTTGTGCTTTCTAGCTCATTATTTTCTGCAAATTCATCAATCTTCACATTTGCACTTTCATCTATTTTGTTAGAGGCCTTGATTAGACATTTAAAAGCTTTGCTTTTGGTAGAATACCCCAGAAAAATACCTTCATCACTTTTGGCATCTAGCTTTCCATTTCTATTATCTTTTAAGATATAAAATTCATAGCCAAATATTTTGAAGTAACTTACATTGGGTGTTTTACCATACCATAGCTCGTAAGGAGTCTTCTTTGAGTCCTTTATTAATTGTACTCTGTTAAGTGTATAGACAGCAGTGCTAAAAGCTTCCCTCTAGAAGGTCTGGGTGATGTCCTTCTCTATCATCAGTGTTCTTGCACAATCAACTATTGATCTATTCCTTCTCTTAGCAATCCCATTTTGCTGTGGTGTTCTTGGTGCAAAAACCTATCTTTTTATACCATGCTCATTAC
>MU225631.1:748942-773591 GCA_018584345.1 Thuja plicata | reverse complement strand
AGAAAGTCCACTTTCTCAAGCTGGACTTTCTTAAAGTCCATATTCTCTTACATCCTCCCTTCCCTCTTTAAGGCCTTCATTAATGCCTTCATTAATATGAAGACCTTAAGCCCATGTCTCTCCCATGTCTTATTAATGCCTTGGGCATTAAAGGCTCTTACATATTCATTTATGAGCCTCCAAGTTCATAAATGAACCTTGTCCCCCCCTCTCTCTCCCATTCTTCTATAAATAGAAGCTTGTTTTGAGAGTAAATAAGCCTTCATCTTAGATCAGAAATACATTGTTATGTTGTTCGATTCACTCTAGACTTACATTTCATCTATTATCTCATGCCAGTTCTTAGTTTTCATTTTATGTTTTAAAGCTAGATTGTATGCTTTTTCTCATTTTTAGTTTAAATTCTAATCAAATCCTTCATGCTAGAATAGTATTGGTCACTGATTTTGAGCATATTTCTGAGGGATAAATATGCAACTTATCATACTCTTTCTAGTTAGAAGGCAATAGGCCGATATTAGTGGTTTTGAACGTTTTGACTAACCATTTAAGCTAATACAATGACCTATTGAGTGTTTGTGTCATTTTCAACAGGTACCCATTTACACACACACATATATGACCATATAGATGATATCAAGTTGACATCAATGACAATACAAACCATTAACTAATTTAATGTCTTGCTTCATCTTCAACTTAACATTATCAAACATTCAATCAGTTACATGTCATCAAAGGTGAATGTGGAGATGTCTACAGACACCCAACAAGATGAAACTGACAACAAGCAACAAAAATAAGTACAATAGGTCACTTCATCGAGCACAACAGAGAAAGCCAAGAAATTGGCAATGGTTTTACATTCTAGTGATTCACAAAAGAAGAAGAATAAGTTGGAAGTCACCTTGGATGAACTTATAGAAATACCAAAGTGTGACCCATCTACACTTGAATTTGAAGCATTAAAAGAATATGGAGAAATATGACAAAGGAAGGCATTACAAGAGAAGTTGGAGAAACAACACAGGGAATCCATGGTACTGGAGACAACATGGGACATTTTGCACCAAATTGTACCTGATGTTGATATTGATCAGAACAAGTCAATTATAGATCGATTAGCCACTCTAACTGATGTAATAACAACTCAAAATACTGATGCTAAGAAGGAAATTGAGAGAGCAGAGCTGAAGTACCAACAAAAGCTTGTTGAAAACATGAGCCAAGAAGTGGTAGTCAATAAGGTAAAGCTATCAGATCATCACTAAATTAGACCCAATTATTACTGAAGCTATAACCTTCATTCAAAAATTAAGAACAATAGAGAAGTTCACTAAAGAGAATAGTGACAACATTGCAAAGCTCGATACAGATCTAGAAAAAAGAGCAAAAAGCTTAACCATTGATGGAGACAATGCATTTAAATTGCATTATGAAAATATCATAGAGATAAAATGGTTAAGGCAAGAACTGTGGGAAGCAGAGACACACTTTAGGGAAGAAGTAACTGAGCTCCAAGCTCAAATTCTACCAAACCTTACTGAACCGCCTCATAATAGGTGCTTAGTAATCATTCCCAAATCCTCTCTTAGGAATAGTTTATTCAATCTAAGGATCAATTCTCCCACCATGAGGTGCATTTAGTTTGTCAACCCAAGGAGGTATACTTGAAATGGTATGACACAGTACGTGCACTAAGTTCCTTAAAGAGTCACTCTATCTATGTTGTAGAAATGTAAAATACATGAAAGGAATCTATACTAGGGCTGCAAGAAGGGAAACACACTTACTCCCTACTAAAATGAATGCTTCAACTTGCAAACTCTACTTAAACCTATTCTTTCAACCTAGATCATTCACTATAACTATCCTTGCATGTGCTACAGGAACATTCACAAAGTACAATGCTACATGAAGAAACTGTAATCTTATATCTAGAATGCTGGTAATGCAGAAAGTAAATCTATTCTACTTCTACTCTAATCCACCTACCAAGTGGGCCCCTTGGTCAGCTTCTGCTAATCTATGAGCACAGAATATGAACCAAAAGTTACTTCACTATCTTTCAAAATTGATTACATGAGAATGATACATAAAACTGAAAATGAACTTGTTGTGCAAGATACAATCAAAACATTGTCTTTCCAAAAATCTGAACTTACAAACTATCAATCTCATCCCTATAAATAGAGAATTGACTTCTTTATTCTAAAATAGAAAAAGGAACTATCTAACTAAAACCATGCCAAAGAGAAAAAATAGGAAACGCAACAACCCACGACATATGCAATGAAGTCTGGGCGACCAAGTGAACATGCTAGGAATATAGAGGGAATATAGTAGAGCTACATTCATGCATCTCTAAAATAGTGGCTCCTGATTTGTGGTAGTCATGCCTTCTGATGTCATGATGGCTTATCCATTCAAAGCTGGTCTTTAACGTCCTCCTTCAATGTTGTTGACCACTCCCAATGACTCCTACTTCCTAGCAGGATTAGTTATCATGCAAAATATATTCATACAAGTAGCTTATTCAAATTAATCTAGATGTTAGAACACACATTTTGATTATTATATGAAATACTACAACATATATATATAATATTGGCATAATATGACATATCTATTCCACCCATGGTTTAATGGTTCTATTTGTACTTGACATAAGTTCAACTGACTAAAAGTTCACAATTGTTCTGATAATACTTAAAACCAGAGTATAAGGAGTAATATAATAGAGACAGTAAAACGGTCTCATCATTTGCCTCTTGGCAAGCTGAATTCTTTTCCTCAAGCATTACATCTTCTGGTAGTTTCTCTGAAATCTCCAACCTCTGTTCTCCCTCTCCTTTGGCTTTTGAAGGTGTAATAGAACCCCCTTGTTTTCTCCCAGACATCCACTTTTGTATTTTCCTGCTGTTGGTCAAGTCTGTCAGTATTGATATCATACAGGGGCCAGAGAAGCATCGGTGGCTGCATGGTGAGTGGACACCAGAGTTCTTGTCCAATTTGCCTTCCCAACTGCATGTATTTTGGTGCTCTTTGAATAGCTGCTTGGAGGTTGATAGGACTGTGTGGTTCTAATTTCTTCAATGCCTTGGACAACCTACCCCATCTACTTCTGGATCCAACTAGGGCTCTCTGAAAGACAAAGTAAGACAAACCATCATATTCTTCATAGACATCTATACGAATCCCAAAAAATTTATCCCTTGTTTCCTCCTTAATTTTTCCATAAGTCAAATTGAACCAATCTCTGAGGAGTATATCTAGCTTGTTGCTCTCTACTCTTAATGTTAATGGCTCTATTTTCTCCTATACCCTATAGTTTTCCAACTGTCTATCATAGTTGGCTTCATTATGCATCCAGGACATTAATTCCCTTAGGTGTATATCCTCTATGTAGAGTATAGGATTCCACTCAGTCTCAGCTGGGATGATGAAGATATGCATGTACAGTTCACAAAGTAGATTTTGCTTCCATGAGGGAAGAGTCTGGTAAAGGCCATAAAATTATTGGGCTGACTTGAACTCAGATTCTATATCTTTAATGGTCATCATTAGCTAGAACAAGAGAAATTATTCTTTCAAACAGATGTTATAAACCCTAGGAGGTGGCCTACATGAAATTATTTGATCATTCAATTCGAGGGTATGATCCATCTTTGTTTTTGCTTTGCCAATTGCTCTTTCAATTCTACAATTTCTTCCCCTTTCTTTGTTATTACTCTTTTCACTTTCTTCTTCTCCTCTCCCCATAAAGTTGTTAAAACATACTTATCATGCAATCCAAAGAGAAGCATTTGCAAGGTGATTGGGCAACAATATTCTTCCTGGTTACTTTGCCTCCTCTATTCCTTCCAAGACTGCTCTAAGAAACTTATTAACCAAGTTCTGTTGTAGGGCACTAAGGCAGTTTTTGCATAGGATGACTGATGGATTACTGAGGCATTCTCCTTGTTAATGTCTAGAATATCATGATGGATTTCTTGGGGACTGTTTTGGTAAACATTAGGTTCAGCTTCATAATTTTATGTTGCAGTGGAAATTCTGGAACTGCAGACTGATTTGGGGAATCGTCTGGAATAATTTGCACATTGGTCTTTTCATCAACTTGCAAAGGAGAAGCAGGTTGGATTTTAGAGGATGCTCTAGGGAGCTATCCTCTCATTCTAGGACTCCTTCGCATAGGATTTTCTACAATTTCTACATCCTTTTTCTTAATAGCCTTCTTCACTTTCTCTGTTGCAGGAGTAGCTGCTGCAGGAACCGACTTCCTTTTCTTCGCCTTTGAAGAAGTAGGGGTTTTTGGTTTGGCTGCAGGAACTGAATTTTCTTCCTCTAATTTTCATTTTCCTTTGGTTTGAGAAGAAGTAGGTACATTGATCTCATGAGAAGGTAAGTTCACACTTTCTTGAAGATTTACGGTTTTTGCCCCTTGGGTATCTTGTTCATTGGCTGGGTAAGTTGGTATTATATTATCATGACCAATTTGTACATTAGGGTTAACCTATGGTTGTAGGGTTTTATGCTAGACAAACTCTAACCATGCCATGGGAGAGGCATCCCTAAGAGATATTTCTATTAACAATTTAATTAGAGCATGGTGGGTGATAGAATTTACATTTCCTTTTTGGGTCTCCTCAGCACTAATGCATAGCATATTGTACAAGAAATTTGGGACATTTACTGGTAGACTATGTCTTACATAACTCAGTAATTTGAAATGATGTGTGTGAAAATTGGAAAATCTCCCTTCACATGTAAAATACATGATAATGTGCGTATCCAACTCATTATATGGCGAAGGGATAGACATTCTTTTGCACCCTTGTTTGGTAATTTCCAATGGAGGGTCACCTAGTAGGGTAAACTGGGCCCTAGCTGATCTGGCATCATGCACAGTGGGGTAATGTTCCCCAACCATTGGTAACCCAGTAACTTTTTCTATCCTCTCCTCTATTGCAACCACTTCCAATCCCCACATAGTTGCTTTCCCTTCTTCAAATGTACTCATAAATTCAGCTGCTGAGTCCTCATCAAATTCTGTTAACCTTAAGAAATATCCTAGCCAGCCACATGCATTAAACCTTCTTACCACTTCAAAATTTGAAAGTAGCACACCATGTACTACCGGCTCATGTCTCTGTAACTAGCCTCCCATCTATGCTTTCCAATTTTCTATTTGTCTACCCTTATGGTAGATAAATGCCCTGTTCCTTGAATATCAGACTACTCATTTTTGAAAAACTATGGACTTTCTTCTGAATTCCTCTGTTATCCTTAGCATGAACAATGGTGATATATTTTAACAAGATAAATTATAGTCTTTACTGAGGGTTTCCACATAACTTAATTATAATTCACATCAAGTCTGACAATCATGGAGGATTTGGGAATAAAGGTACAATAATTATGCAATATAGCAATAGAACTTTAATGAGACAAAGGCTAAGTACAGATTTGAGGTGACATAAAATCTTTTAGGCATAAATAGAAATGAAAATATGGAATTAATACACTTCCCTCCTCCTACGTAATATTTCCAAGTGTCCACACTTGACAGACTTTGCACGAGGAATGGAACTGGCTTAATGTCATAATGATATATTTATTGCAGTACTATATATAATCATCGAAATCTATGCACTAAAAATAAAAAAAATTTGAAAATCTTGTACTTGTCATTCCATCTTTGCATGTGCCATTAAAAGGTGGTGAGAGTGGAATGAAAGTGGCGGCGATGTGTGTCAGCATACCGGCTCTTATTGAAAGCAAAGAAAGGATAATTGTGATGGCGTGGAGAGTGGGTGGGTGGTAGATAAAGAAATGAGATGAGTTGGAAAGAAGAAGTAGAAACTGAATGGAGGAATGAACTTCATGTAAACATGAAGTTTTTATTATGTACATGCTCGATGGAATTCTACTGAAGAGCTATAGGAAGAAGGTTTTCACCCTCTTCTACAGGAAGTGTTACCTGTTGCTCGTTTGAAATTTGTTGTTGGAATTGCTGCAGGAAGTCTTCTTTTGTTTGAGGTTGGTGATACAACTTTAGCCGATGTCCATTGACTAATAGTTTGAAATATACATGATCAATTGTGGTCAATTGGACAGCTCCATTTGTAAAAACATGGCTTATTTCATATTGCCCCAGCCATCTTGTCTGCAACTTGCCTGGTATTTCTTTGAATCTTGAATCGTATAGCAGTGCCCAATCACCAACTTGAAACTATTTGTTCTTAATATGCGATTCATGCCATTTCTTCCTTTGTTTCTAGACTATTTCAGTTCTTTCCAGTGTAGATTTGTGCATATTATCCAAATAATTGAGATGCATCAATCGCTCCTTCTGTGTTTCAGGAAGATCTATATTTAACTCTAGTGTTGTCCGCAGTGTTTTGTGTTCAAATTCAATTGGTAGCATTGCTGCTTTTCCATACAATAGTTCAAATAGAGTGAACCCTATAGTGGTTTTCTAGGTTTTCCTATACACACAAATGGCTTTTGATAGTCTACTGCTCCAGTCCTGGTGATGCAAATGAACTATTTTTTTTAAGATGGCTTCTATTTCCCGATTTGTAAATTCAGCCTGTCCATTGGCCTAAGGGTGATAGGGGCTTGACTTTCGATGCCTAATATTATACTTTCATGAGCTCTATTATCATATTAGAAGTGAATTGGGCACCTTGGTTAGTTACAAGTTCTCTTGGTACTCCATATCTGGTAAAAATTTCATCATACAAAAATTCTGCAACCTTGTGATCCCAGGCATGTTTCATGGCTTTTACTTCGACCCATTTGGTCAAATAATCAAGGCACACTAGGATGTAAGACTTCCCATTGGATGGAGGGTCTATTGGACCAATGAAGTCCATACCTTGTTTGTCAAATGGAGTTACCACCACCTATGGATTTAATGGCATTTCATCGAATCTAGTTGGTTAGCCCATTCTCTGACATTTGTCACATTTTCTTGTGTAGCTGGCTGCATCCTTGTGGAGTGTAGGCCAATAATATATGGTTTTTAAAATCTTTTGGGTTGTTCTTTTTGCTGCAAAGTGTCCCCCAAATGGTTCATTATGACAGGCATGGAGAATGTCATATGTCTCATCTTCTCGCACACATTTGCGCATTACTTGATCAAGTCTAGTGTAAAATAGTATGTTATCAATCCAAGAGAAATTAAAGCTTTTCTCAACAAGCAGTGTCCTATCCTTGTAAGAAAACAGTGTTGGCATTTTGTTTTCTGCAAGGTAATTAGCTATGTTAACATACCACAGACTTTGGACAGAAATGTGAAACAAATTATCATCTGGAAATGCATCATCTATCAGAGTAGTATCTTCTTCACTATGGTGGATTCTTGATAGATAATCAACTACTACATTTACCTTGCCAGGCTTGTCAACTACAGTAATGTCAAATTCCTGCAAAAGAAGAAGCCATCTTGCTAACCTACCTATGATAGCAGGTTTGTTCATGAGATATTTTATTGTTGCATGGTTAGTATGAACAAAAATACGATAGCCAGTTATGTAATGATAGAATTTGTTCAGAGAATAAACTACTGGTAGTAATTCTTTCTCAGTCACTGTATAGTTTAATTTTGGTCCATGGAGGATTTTACTAATGTAGTAAATTGCATTCTCTAGGCTACTATACTTTTGTCCTAGGACAGCACCTATTGCGTATTCTGAAGCATCTGTATGAATATGAAATGGCAAAGTCCAATCAGGACCCCTAAGTATGGGTGCAGTGATCAACACTTTCTTAAGCTGCATGAAGGATTCATTACATTCCTTTGTCCAATTAAATTCGGCCTCTTTGGTAAGAAAAGTATAGAGAGGACTAGCTATTTGACTAAAATTTTGGATAAACCTCCTATAGTAGCCAGCATGTCCTAGGAAAGACCTAACATCTTTCTGCTTTGTAGGAATAGGTAATGTGAGAATTACCTCTATTTTTTCAGGATCTACTTGGATTCCAACTTCGGAGATAAAATATCCCAACACTACACCTTATTGCATCATCATGAAGCATTTCTCACTGTTGAGAGACAAGTTGTGTTCCTAACATCTGATTAATACTCTTTCCAAATTCTTTAGGGCTTCCTCAAAGGTGACACCAAATGTAGTAAATTCATCCATATATATCTCCATACAATCATGTGATATATCAGCAAAGATGTTGATTACAGCTCTTTGGAAAGTAGCTGGTGCATTGCATAAGCCAAATGGTAATACAGAATAGGCATATGTGCCCTAGGGGCATGTGAATGTAGTCTTTTCCTGATCTTCTGGAGCAATGTTGATTTGGTTGTAACCACTGTATCCATCCAAAAAGGAGAAATATTTCTTACCGGCTAGAGTGTCCAAGACTTGATGAATAAAGGGTAAAGGAAAATGATCCTTCTTTGTGGTGTTATTCAACTCTCTGTAATCCACACATATTCACCATTTCCCTCCTTTCTTAGGTACAATGACCAAAGGTGATACCCACTTTCTATTAGAGATTGGATAGATGAAACCAGCATTTAGTAATTTTTGTAATTCTCTTTTGACTATTTCTCTCAATGTTGGATTTATCCTTCTTTGAGGCTTGCATAGTGGTAAGCTACCATCGTTAATGTAGATCCTTTGGGTGCAGAGTTTGGGGTTCAAACCTAGCATGTCTCCATAATCCCAAGCAAAGGATTTCTCATGCTTATGCAAGATTTTTGTTAACAATTCTAACTATGGGGGTGGCAACTCGTTGTTCACATGGAGATTGTGACCTAGGGAAATTTCCATAGTTGTTGTTAGCTCTACCATTGACATCTCAGGTATTGGGCTTGTAGATACTTCACATGGTAACAATTGGCTAATTATCTCAGGGCTTGGTGGAAAGACATAGTCTTCATAGGTACATAGTTGCAGAATAACACTTTCAGAAACATCTCTTGCTACTATACACTTATTGGTAAGAATACTCTGTATTAAATCATCTTCCTCTTGCATTTTCATAAAATATTGTCTATGCATCATCATAAGCTAAGCAACAGAGGTGACCTCTTCTCTCTCATCCCCTAGTTCTAGCCAAATGGGATCTCTCAAGTCTGGCTGAGGCTGGGCATGAGGATAGAGTGCAAGCTTCTTTATTGCCTGACCATTTGAAATTGTCATACTTCCTGATCTGTAATTAATTTTTCCATCAGTGGTGGCTAACCAAGGTCCCCTAGGATGACTAGACAGCCAACAAAGTTTACTTTTGGTTATAAGATGAGAAAATCTGTTGGGTATTCCCATGAGTCTAAGGTGACTGCCACATCTTCTATAAGACCATCTGGAGTGACTATTGAACTATCAGCAAGTTGTAACACTGTTGGATTTTTTCTCAAGCCCTATATACTTAGTCTGTGCATTGTATCTTTAGTCATTGCATTTATGGCTGCTCCCAAATCTACTAAAGCATTTTTAACAAATTGTCCATTAATTATCAAGTCTACTACTAGACTTCTAGGGTCTGAATACTTGGGTATAACTACCTTGCCCAACATGATATCCACAAGTTTCCCTATTACATGAACTATTTGAGGGTCCTTCTTTTTCCTTCAAGGATTTTTAAGGCATGCGTCCTTAATAGCTTTCCCATAGATAGGAATGTCTTTGATAGCTTCAAACAGAAGTATTTGGATGTGCATATTCTTCAGCTGCTCAAGAATGTCAAATGACATTTCCTCTTGTGATATAGGCTTTTCTATTGTGAGCCTTTGTGGAAAAGGAGGGTCAAATGAGGTTTCAACATCAGTTTTGTTGGATTTTTGAGTTGACTGGGTGGTATCTTTCAATGTAGCCTCTAGAAGAGGTGTTGATGCTGCAGGAGTGTCTACAACTTCTATGATAATAGGATGTTTGGGTGTAGGTAGAGTAGTACCTGACCTCAAATGGATATTAGATATCTCTAGAGCGTAGGCAGGATACTATTGTGTATCAGTGGTATACATTGGTTATTGTTGTTGTTGTCGCTATTTGGATTTGGTTGCGGCTGAGAAGGCAATTGTGTTTGCTTTGGATTGGGGCTAGTGGCTGTAGGAGGTGGCATTATTGCAGGAGGAGGTACTGGAGGTGGCAATTGTGGAAAATCAAGATTTTGGTTAGGCCACTGTGGGGGCCCCCTCCATTGGTTATTTTGTTGTCAATTTCCTTGTGGTGGTTGCCATTGATTTTGCTGGTTAGGCCACTGGTTATTTTTTTGGTTTTTCCATTGGTTATTTTTTGGTTAGGCCACTGGTTATTCTAGGCTGGCTGAGAGTACTAAGGATTGTTCTGATAACTTTGGTTTTTTCATTGACTATTGTAAGGATTTGAAAATTGGAATGAGTCCTGAGGCATACCTTATCTTGAAGCCCATGGTCGATGTTGAGAAACGAAGAAAACTTTCTCATCATCTCCTTCTATCTTCATGTACTCGGTAGGCAAATGTTGATTTTCCAGGTTTGCCACCAGCTTGGATCTACGGTCTTTCTTTTGTTTACAGCAATGTGGATAGTACTCAGCTAACTACAATTTAGCATCTGAATGTTTCTTCTTAGTAGTCAAGGTGTCAAGATGCGTAGCAACATCATTAATGATGTATTACTTGAAATCTGCTAGCAAATCGGATATCTCCATCTTAGAAATGCCTAAACTGCTCCCTTTAATGATTGTAGACCGATATCCTCTTCTTTCTTTCCCAGTTGATCTAGAGTAGTTGAGACAGATTTTCTTGAGGTCATCCCAAGAAGATTAGGATATGTCCCCACTAGCCATGAGGTCCAATGCTTCCAAATAGCTGTCGTTCACTCCTCTCAAGAAGACTAGTTTCTATGAATCCTCCGCCAGAACATGTCGGGGATTCTTCTGCATGGTGTATAAAAAATGTGAAACATAGTCCTCCAAAGTTTTGTCATCCTTCTATGACATTCTAAAAATCTCATCTCCCCTTGGGTCACTCCCCTTGCAATATTCTTTGTATTTCTGTAGAAATAGATTTTGCATATCATCCCATATGCCTGCTACATTTTCCCCTAAGCCCATGAACCAACGTAAGGCTGACTCCTTTAGTGTTGCTGGAAACAGCTTGAGTTTGTGGGAATCAGTGTTATAGTCAAAGCTATGATAGAGAATGTTGACCTCCAACAAAAAGGTATCAGGTTCAATGGTTATCAGCCCATAAAACTTTAGAAGTGCAGCAAAGGGTATATTTTTTAGATTGGCATTGTTTATAAGGCTTGGTAGAGGAAATGAAAGAGTAGGTTATGCCATTACTGGAGGTATTAGGAGTTGGTTTTGTTGTTGGAAAGGAATATTAGCCATAGGATTGTTAACAGTAGGTGTGTTTGGGTTAGAATTATCAAGAAAGCTGGCAAGATTTCAGCGAAAGGTCAAAGACCACTTATGTTTAAAGGCTTTGCTTCAGAGGAAGATGTTGCAGGAAACTCGGGACTTGCAGACCAACAAAAGGTAACTCAACTTCTTCAGCTTTCTCATTCAAATACACAGATTCTCCTGGAAGAAATCTGCCATATTCGTCTCTTCTTCTTCCCCTTCGATGCATGAAAATGAATTCTTCACACTGGTGAAGCAAATATAGGACCACAAACCACTAAACTAGCTAAAAGAAAAAAAAATGACTGAGATAGTTTCTTAGCTTGACACCATCCCCGGTAATGGTGCCAAAAATGAACTGCCTCACAATAGGTGCTTAGTAATTGTGCCCAAGGCCTCTCTTAGGAATAGTTTATTCAATCTAAGGTTCACTTCTCTCACCATGAGGTGAATTTAGTCTGTCAAGCCAAGGACGTATACTTGAAATGGTATGGCATAGTATGTGCTCTGAGTTCCTTAAAGAGTCACTCTATCTATGTTGCAGAAATGTAAAATACATGAAAGGAATATATACTAGGGCTATAGGAAGGGAAACACACTTACTCCCTACTAAAATGAATGCTTCAACTTGCAAACTCTACTTAAACCTATTCTTTCAACCTAGAGCATTCACTATAACTATCCTTGCAGGTGCTGCAGGAACATTCACAAAGTATAATGCTGAGGAAGAAATTGTAATCTTATATCTAGAATGCTGGAAATGCATAAAGTAAATCTATTCTACTTCTACTCTAATCCACCTAACAAGTGGTCCCCCTTGGTCGGCTTCTGCTAATCTATAAACATAGAATATGAACCAAAAGTTACTTCCTTATCTTTCAAAACTGATTACATGAGAATGATACATAAAACTAAAAATGAACTTGTTGTACAAGATACAATCAGAACATTGTCTTTCCAAAAATCTAAACTTACAAACTATCAATCTCATGCCTATAAATAGAGGATTGGCTTGTTTATTCTAAAATAGAAAAAGGAACTATCTAACTAAAACCGCACCAAAGAGAAAAAATAGGAAACGCAACAGCCCACGACATATGCAATGAAGTCTAGGCGCCCAAGTCAACATGCTAGGAATATGGAGAGAATATAGTAGAGCTACATTCATGCAACTCTGAAATAGTGGCTCCTAATTTTTGGTAGCCGTGTCTTCTGATGCCATGATGGCTTATCTATTTGAAGCTGATCTTTAACGTCCTCCTTCAATGTTGTCAACCACTCCCAGGGACTCCTACTTCCTGGCAGGATTAGTTATCATGAAAAATATATTCATACAAGTAGCTTATTCAAATTATTCCAGATGTTAGAACACACATTCTGATTATTATATGAAATACTATAACATACATATAATATTGGCATAATATGACATATCTATTCCACCCATGGTTTAATGGTTCTATCTATACTTGACATAAGTTCAACTAACTAAAAGTTCACAATTATTCTGATAATACTTAAAAATAGAGTATAAAGAGTAATATAATAGAGACATTAAAATGGTCTCATCACTTACACTGCTCCAACATCATATCAGTTCAGCAAGGCAACTGATAGCAACTCCCAAGATGTTTGTAGCAGACAACATATATGACATGCACTCAAAGATCACACTCAAGCACATGGCTCTGGAGAACCTCAAAGAACAATGGGAAAAAATGATGGAAGACATGAATTCTTCATACTCCCACATTTTTTATAATCTCTAAGGTAAAGACCTTTGCCCTTAATATCAAAAAAGGGGGAAAATGATATGAGTACAAAATAAAAGAGGAAAATGACATGTATTGATTCATTCATATGGGCAAATGGAAAATGGTAAATATGTATATGTATATTCATAGGGAAAATGATATGTAGAAGGAAAGATATTATATGTACAAATATACCGACATATACATAGGGGGAGTCATGAAATGACTAAGGATTATATATTTTGTATATACTTAACATTTTGTTAGTATTTTTCACATATCAGTTTTTGATAATAATGTCAAAGGGGGAGATTGATGAAATTAATTTTTTATTAGTATGCAAACAACACTTTCGGTAAGCATACACCGAAACATAGGATAGAGAAAACCAAAGATCAGATATTAAGAGATCACTGAGATGCCTAAGTGCAAAGAGAACCGACGACACAACTTAGTGTGTAAACCAAAATCGTAAAGATGAGAAGATAAAGAGGAACCCGACAGAGGAACCCAACATGTAGGATACAGTGTAGATTGACAAGATAGTTAAAGTGCAATTAAAAAAACAAAACCAAAGGACAGTTAGAGCATAATAGACAGACAAAAACTGAAAGTCAGTTGCAGCCCGCAAAAAGTGGATCTAACTTCCACGTCAGATAAAGCAAGCTTATTCTATTTATATGATATTGATTTTTTTAAAATCCATTTCTTTAGGGACAAGATACATGAATGTAAGTTCTTTAATCAATCTAACTAATTTAAAACACATAGACTAAGAGATCTAGGTACAAGTTGTAAACCTGATCTTAGAGTTAACATTGGTTTTCTTGAAACTTAATGAAGTCAATCCATCTATAAATAGATGATGCAATCATTCGTTATTGATGGATGAAAAAGAATGTGAATAGAGAGGAGAAGATGAATGAAGCCAACGAGCAAATCTATGGATCAGATTGAGAGTTTCAAGAAAAAGAACGGCAAAAGGTGAATTTGGTTAGCAAGAACCAAGAATAGAGGATACCGAGAATCAAAGGTATTATTCAATCATAATTAGGTGATAATATTTTTCATGTAAAATAAATTGGATCTATATCAGCAATAGGAGATTTCATTTACCAGGTCAATTTGTAATTTTCTATCATTCTAACAAGCGAAGAAAAGTGTAAAAATTTGTTCAAGGAAGGTGGATTTAACAGTCCAACAACAAATCTCTTAACCGAGTGCACACTCAATAGGGTTGCTAATGATCTTAATAGAGTATACTTTAATAGGTCTCCAACGATACTCTTAACAAGGTATATCATCAGAAGTGATCAAATTGTAAGCCTTAACTGACCCCTTCCAATCTGCAGATAGTGAAGATTTTGTGGGTGCCATCCCCACCATATTTTTTACTTCCTAACAGGAGTTTTCTACGATATCATATCTTGTGTTATGTGTCAAATTACTTTCATGAATTTTTCTATGAATGTTCACATGTATGTTAATGTTATGAAATGATATAACTCATATCAAGATAGTATAGATTAGATTGAATGGATATACAATTGATTACAAAGGTTAATTGATTAAAGGATACAAAAAATTTTAGAGGTACTGATTCACCCCTCCCCTCTCAGTACATACTTCCCATTAATCCCAACAAAACTAAGAAAAAATCATAAGGAAAAAATGGTGGAAGTGTATAAGTTCTTCCTTGAAGAATGAAATCTTGTTTTAAAAATTAAACTTATTTTTGTATCATTATAATTGTTTTATTAATTTTAATTTCTCTCTTATAGAAGACTCTTATTATAAAATATCAATAGATGTTGTCTTCATCATCATTTATATCAACTTTTTTTTACCCATAAAATTGTATTTGTATCAATTTATTTCTCATTATCCACTCTCCTAACCATGTTCCACATCAATACGAACAGGTACACTAAGATCAAAGGAGGCAAGATATAGTTATATCAATTCAATAACGTAATGAATACAACAAATTTAAAGATTTAACCTATCAGATACCAAAAGATGAATTCAATGATCATGTACAATACAATATTAATAACCACGACATGCTACAACGTGAAGTGACATGATCAGTGTTGGAAAGCTGGATGATAGTCCAGTTATAGAAGAACAAAAATCTCTCTAAATAATTATACAATGGTTCAGTCTAAAAGGTCATGGAACAAAGTGGAGGGACATATATTTTTCATTAAGAATATTTTTAGAGACAAGCATATAGGGTGATGCAAGTGCATCTAGTATATTGAGCAATAAGAAACCATAATAGTTCAGCTATAGAGACATGATGAGTAGATAAAATATGTGTAAAAGACAATAGGTACATCTAAAATTTATTAATAAATTTTACATGTATAGAATTTTTATCAAAATATTTGTGTCATACAAGAAATCAGTGAAAATAGGGCTATATATGCATTGATATCATATAAAAGGATCAAAATTGGAGAGAATGTCTCATGAAAATGTTGTAATCTAATTAAGCACATTAGAATAATCACAATAATACATTTAAGGGACAATTTAATGAATGAGTACAACTGTAAAGATAGATCTGACACAATGTAGAACAAGAAGGTCAAGGCCGAAGGCACACCCAACTATGCATACACCCTACAAGTACACAAAATGGAAGAAAACAACACAGAGAATAACACCAAAGAGAGAAGAAATAATGGATATCTCGTATTGATTCATGCAATTATAGTATACATTCCCGACTGTGAGGCCTTCTGGGTTACGACCAACAATATTTATGAAAAATACAAATTTAATCTATCTTCTATCTTCTCACATCATCTGCTACTTGCTCTACTAGCTGATCCCTAACCTACTCCTAGATATCCTTATTTATACTTGCCAAAGTGGCTTAAAAAGATGGAAGGCCGGCTACCAACGATCTGCACACATCCCAAGACAAGATCCAAATATTAAATGCACAAAAATAAATTAAATACAAAATTTAGCTTCAATAGAAACCAAACACATACAAGCTCATTCAAGAAGAGCCGAGCATCAGGTTCACTCGGCACAAGAAGGAACGCTCGATCAACACTGGACAACTCAACATAAATAGGAACTCAGCCAACACTAGATAGCTCAGTACATACTACAACTTGGAAAGAACTGCAACTCGGCACTTACTATAAAAATGAACAAAGATGAATAGGATAGCAAGGAAACCCAAGATGCTCCTACATCAGACAACCAGGGTTGAAAGAAATGATTCCTTGAATCATTGAGGATTCACAACCTGAGTTGAATCCAAAATAGATAGATAAATCCATGAAGCATCTTTAACTGGTCTATTCTTCCTCTTCACCAAATATTCATAGTAATATTTTCCTCTTGTTCTTTTACCAATCCTCTAATCCAATATATGTTCAAATTCTTCAATATACTTCTTAGGATAATCATCTGGTATAACAACTTCATCATATGACTCATGATACTTTTGTAAATCAGCAATATTAAATATAGGAGATATATCCATGTCATCAGGTAACTCAAATTCACAAGCATTACTACTGCCAAAATTCTTCAGAATTCTACAAGGACCAAACTTTTTCATCTCCAGCTTACTGTATGTTCCAATAGGAAATCTTCCCTTCTTCAAATGAACCATCACCTCATCACCAACTTCAAAAACTTGATGTCTCCTAGACTTGTCAGCATTTTTCTTATATTTCTTATTACTTTGTTCCAACTTCAACTTCACTTCCTCATGTAAAGAGTTCATAAAATCAGCAAATACTTCCCCTTCATCAATTCCCTTTTCTTCACCAACAATATCCCTCAAATCTGATACTCCTCTAGGCTCCATTCTAGTAACAATCTCAAAAGGTGTTTTTCTTGTACTCCTATTCACAAAATTTTTATATGCAAACTTAGCTTGTGCTAATATCATCTCCCAATTACTTGGCTTATCTCCAACTAAACATCTCAGTAAATTACCCAAGATTCTTTTAACAACCTTTGTCTGTCCATATTTCTATGGATGGATTTTAGAACTAAAACTCAACTCAATATCCATCTTCTTCCACAAAGTCCTCCAAAAATAACCAACAAACTTTCTATCTCAGTCAGAGATAATACTTATCGGTAATCCATGCAATCTAACAACCTCTTTGAAGAAAATATCAGCAACATGCACAACATCTGATGCCTTCTTACATGGTATGAAATGTGCCATTTTAGAAAATCTATCCACAACAACAAATATGGAATCATACCCTTTTACTATCTTCGGTAATCCAAGAACAAAATCCATATTGATGTCACTCTAGGGTTTGTTAGGAAACAATAGGTGTATACAATCCAATATTCTAACTTACTCCTTTTGCAACTTGACAAATTCCACAACTCCTTACCTGTTAGCCCCATAGAAATGTAGGGTCCCTCCCACCATAAAATTGGGCAGGGAGCCCATAGAATAGTAGGGGGCTAGAGTAATACTAAAGTTATAACATCCTTATACATATGAGGCCAATAATACTTTTTCTTAAGAAAACTCAATATCTTATCAATTCCAAAATGTCCAGCCAATCCACCACAATGTTCTTCCTTAATCAAATTAATTCTCATGGAACTTCTTGGTATACATTATTGAATTCCTTTGACCAACATACCTTGAATGAAATACTCCTCAAACTTACTTGTTTGTTCTAACAGATTTGGTGCTCTGCACTCTCTCCACACCTCAAAAAAATCAGGTTCAGTATCATACAAATCCTTCATCCCCTCAAAACCAAGAAAAGTAACCTTCATCTCAGTCAACAAAGAATGTGTTCTTCTTAGTACATCTACAACTCAGTTAGTATCTCCACTCTTATGTTTGATCACAAATATGAAACTCTGTAAATATTCAACTCACTTCATATGTCTCTGATTTAACTTATATTGACTTCCTAATTACTATAAAGATTTATGATTGGTATACAACACAAACTCCTTATGAATCAAATAATGTCTCCACTTCTTCAAAGTTTGAAAAATAGCATAAAACTCATGATCATACATAGAATACTTTATTTTAGCATCATTCAATTTCTCACTAAAGAAATCAATAGGTTTACCTTCTTGACTCAACACAACTCCTATTGCACTACCACTTGCATCACACTCAATTTGAAATACTTTATTTAAATCAGGAAAGGTTAACATGGGTAACTCAGAAAATGTTTGTTTCAAAGTCTCAAAACTCTTGTCAGCTCCATGTGTCCACTTAAAATCCTTTTTATCTTCTCTCAAAGTCTCATTCATAGCATTACAAATAGAACTAAAATTATTAATGAACTTTCCATAAAAACTAGCCAAACCATGAAATTATCTTACCTCACCCACATTATTAGATATAGGCCATTCTAGAATAGATTTAACCTGCTCAAGGTCCATTTTCATTCCATCAACTGAAATCACAAATCCCAAGTACACAATCTCTTTTTGCATAAAGAAACACTTTTTCAAATTAATCATCAACTTCTCCTCCTTAAATCTTTTCAAAACTTGTCTAATATTCTCAAATTTTTCTTCCTTAGTCTTACTGAATATCAGAATATCATCCAAATAAGCAATCACAAACTTACCCAGAAATCTCTTGAGAGATTCATTCATCAACCTCATGAAAGTACTAGGCTCATTAGTCAAACCAAAAGGCATAACCAACCACTCATATAATCCTTCTTTTGTCTTGAAAGAAGTCTTCCATTCATCACCTTCTTTGATTCTGATTTGATGATAGCCACGCTTCAAATCAATCTTGGGGCTTAGGCTAATGTTATTAGGGATTTTGGTTTGAGGAACTACATGATACAATAGGATGGTCTCATGATGCCAAATCTCTTTAGGGAAACTAATCAAGCATCAGAAGAACAAAGAAATGAATTTTGGAAATTATTTTTTGATGGCACTAGAAGCCAACATGGCTCTGGTGGTGGTGCAATGCTAGTCTCTCCAAAAGGTGAGAAATATTATATAGATTTTAGATTCACTTTTTCTTGCACAAGCAATACTATTGAATATGAGAGTTTGGTGAATGGACTGGATTGAGCTAGAAAGAGAGGTATTAAATCCTTAAAGGTACATGGTGATAGTGAATTGGTTGTTAGCTAGGTGAAAGGGATGAGTGCTACCAAAAATGATACTATGAAGACCTACAAGCATAGGGTTTGGAATGCAATGGAATACTTCCATGCTTTCAATATCATTTCCATCCCTAGGAAGTTAAACCAGAATTCAGATAGGTTAGCCGTTGTGGGATCCCAATTTGATATCCCTAATAACATTTTAGGAGGAAAGGATCAATAGCATGTCAATATTATTGTCAGGCCTTCCATCCCTGATAATGATGTTAATTGGCATGTGTTTAAAAATGATGAACAGATTCTACAATTCCTATTTGAAGAAGATGTTTTCTCAGAACGCAATCAGGATAGGTTGATGCGAAATTATGATGACCAAGTGGTGCAACTCAAATCTAATAAGCTACCTAGGGACATTGTAACCTTAGATTCAATCTTCAATAAAGATGACCAAGCCAAAAGGAATAAGACTGGCTTAGTATTTCAAAAAGAGAATTACACTAATTTAGAGCTTGAGCCAGGAAAGAGCTTAAAGTTTGGAAAGGTAAGCACTAATTTAGAAAATAAGCTTGCATCTAATTGTTTCAAGAATTTAGTAATGTCTTTGCTTGGAAGCATTAATATCTCAAAGGGTTTGATCGAGCACTTTCTCAACACACTATAGATATAGAACCTAATGCTAAACCAGTCAGGCAAAAGCAAAGGCCTGTCAATCCTAAACTAGAGACACTCATGCATAAGGAAGTTCTTAAGCTTATAGAGTGTAGTATTTTATATCCCATTAAACATACTAGTTGGGTATCCAATCTTGTTCCTGTATGAAAAAATAATGGGGAACTAAGGTTATGTGTTGACTTTAGGGACCTGAATAGGGCATCCCTGAAAGATCACCACCCATTACCATCCATGGAGAATATTCTGTAGTGTGTCTCTGGATATGAACACTTTTCATTGCTAGATGGCTACTCAAGGTATAATTAGATCCTATTCAATAAGGAGGATCACTTCAAAAGTGCATTTAAAACCTAGTGGGGAATCATGGCCTATCAAAATATGCCTTTTGGTTTGTCAAATGCAGGTGCCACTTTTCAAAAGGCCATAGATATGGCCTTTAAGAGCCTCATATACAAGTTTGTGCTAGTCTACCTTGTTGACATCACTGTCTATTCAAAGCATGCAGTAGATCATATCAAACATCTGAGGAAAATCTTTGAAAGATGTAGGGAGTTTGGGAACTCCCTCAATCCCAAGAAATGTGTATTTGCAGCAAATGAAGGGAAACTATTGGGATATATCATGTCCTAGCAAGGTATCATAGTAGACCCTGAGAGGATTGCATCCATTCTAGAATTCCCCTTACCACCTCACAAGAAGAGTCTAAAATCCTTCATTGGTAGGATTAATTTTGTTAGGCATTTCTTGCCTAACATTACAGATATTTTGAATCCTTTGACATCCATGTTAAAGAAGAATGCAATTTTTTGTTTGGAGCAAAGAAGGAAAAAGTAGTTTTCAAGCCATTAATGGTGCAGGGCACCTCCCTTTTTTATTTTTTTGTGTGACGTAGTGTTGAATTAGGTGTTTTTGTGTGGATTGGAATAATATCTAATAGGTTAGATACAATGTTGTTCAACTTCATGCTTGTAAGAGCCAATAGTGCTCATTAGGTGATTTAGGGTAATTTTGGCCTAAAATAGGGAAAAGTTTCTATGTTGATGTAATGAGGGTTTAATGTGTGTTTTAGGACCCTAATTATCCTAACTAGGGTCAAGGAATTCAAACTCATCCATCGGGTTGACAAAAAGAATCAACTAGCTCAAAATGCAAAAAGTTGCTCGAGCAACTTTTGCAAGAAATTGGAAAAATGAAGTTAGAGAAGTTGTAACTACCCATGCTTGGTATATGAGAATGGATTCAATTATTTGGACAGGTTAATGAAATTTTGGATTGCAATACTTAATTTGTGAACTCCTGTATGGATGGTTTTGACTGTATTCTTGTGAAACATAGATTTTTTTGTATTCTGTATGGTCCTGTACAGATTGGAAAAGGAGATCGGACCCCATGGGGGTGGAGTTTCAAAATAGCTTTCATTTCCATACCTTATTTTTCTTTGAAGTTATTGTACTGTAGAGTTGTGTAATAATTAAGGTCACTGGTCTACAAGTGACATTCCCAATGTTGCAGAGTTAGAAATGGCTATAACCTAAGAACCCACTATTGGAATTCATTGAAACCATGGGGGAAGTAGGGTTAGATTCTGTAGATAGCATTTTTTTTTTCATTTTCATTGTTTCAATGGATTTCCTAGACCAAGATTGAATCCCTATGGTTGACTTTTAGGAACAGGTGAGCCAGGACAGGGATAAGATGGATTTCGCATGAGCACCCATGATCTTAGGGTAAAGACTTAGAGGCATTTCCAGATGCCATAAATATTCTTCTTGAAGGATCAAAAAGTGGTGGATGGTGAAATAAAGGCTGAAGGTCAATTTGACAATTGTTTGTGCTTATTGGTCCACAGGCCTAGATAATAGGCTAAAAACTAGGGCCTGATGAATACTAGGGTTGTGGGTGCATCCAGAAGATGGGGTTTTGGATTATGATAGGGATGATAGACACCTTGAATATTTTCAAGGTCTTCTATGGAGTTTTTTGGGATTTTTGGGAGCATGAGTCCAAAAATAGTGAATTTTGACCTACTAGGAAATAGGACAATTAGGCCTCCTAGTGAATTTGGTACCAATTGGATTAATAAAGTATCTTGAAGTGTGGGTAAGGGTTCAGAATGAATTTTAATGGGCCAAGGACATAGACAAGAGTCTATGGGATGTGTGGGAAGATCCTAAGCTAAGGGTTTGGGATTCTAGGAGGAAATCTAGTGAGGAAATCTAGGCAATTGAAGAACTAGTTGGACTAGTTAAGCCTAGAACCTTTGGAGTCTTCAATAGATCAACTATACCTTGGAGGAGAGGTTTAAGTAAGGGTCTTAGAGATCCTAATTGGAGAAGAATTCAAAAGTAAGTAACCATTGGATGGTTAGGAGAGACAAAGAAGCATATTGAGGATAGAAATCACCAGAGCCTCAAACCCTCTTCATCAAAGTGGTATCAGAGCCAGAAATTCTTGAAGTTTGTGTATGTCTGAAGGGCAGGAGAGTCAAGAGGTTGAAATCATGCCTCCTAAGGAAATGAGTAGGGATGCCATTGTGGAATTGGTTTAGAGCCTCTTGTAGAAGGCTATTGTGTCTGAGAAAAAGAGTTAAAATAAAATCACTGAATGAGGAGATGAGAGTGATGAGGATGTTGAAAGTCAGACAGAAGTGTCATCTAACAAAGGTAAAGAACCTGAGATGGATAAATAACAAAAGGTATGCTTGGATGCCTTTAATTCCCTTAACAAGGATAGTATGGAACACATAACATATTACTGTGGCAGCCTAAATGGAGAAGAGTTGATGGATTGGCTAGAGGCCATTGACAACTAGTTTGATTACAAGGAAGTATCAGAGGAGAAGAGGGTCAACTATGCCAAAGCTAGACTCAAAGGATCTACATTGGTGTGTTGGAACATGATGTAGGATGATAGGGTAACCAATGCAAAGAAAAATATAGTTTATTGGGAGAGGATGAAAATTAGATTGAGGGCACAATTCTTGCCTACTAATTATGAAATCCAAATGTACCAAAAGTTCTAGAACTTGAGACAAAAGGAGTTGACAGTGACTGCCTATACTAAGGATTTTCACAAACTGAGCCTAAGGGCTAGAAGATTAGAAGAAGAAATGGAGAAGGTGGCAAGTTATCTCAATGGGTTGAGACAAGGGATACAAGATGAGATTATCATGATGGCTCCTAACAGTATGCACAAGTGTTTTCAGATAGCACTAAGAGCAAAGGATAAAGGTAGGAGAAGGAATTGTTAGTAATAACTAAGAGGGGGGGTGAATCAGTGGCCTCAAAAATTAATCCTTAAATCAACTCTTCAAAACTTATAACCATGGATTATTTCTCAAGTTATCTCATGTCCTACAAGATGAATGCCTTGAATAACTTATATAAATTTACTAATTTTTGGATTGCTCTGTTAAACCTTCTTCTTAATGTTTACCGATAAGCAGTCATCTATTTATCAAAATACAGTAAATATGCAAAGTATACTGATATATCCAAAATGAATTATGTAAGATACAAAAAAGCAAAGAAATGAATCATACACACATAACACATGGATTTTAACGTGGAAACCTTGTTAAGAGAAAAAACCACTGGGACCGGTACCCCAAATTTTCACTGTTCTGAAGTGAGCCCTGTTAAGAGCCAACCCTGTTAAAGGTTACAAACACACTGTTAGGTGTGACCTTGTTGGAGGATTTTATACATAGAGGTTGTCACTTAGTATCAGGCATCTAATGTTGTCATCCTTGAATCAGCCACTCTCTTAGACTATCAATAGGCATCAGGCATATCCAATGCTACTTTCATGAACCAACCTTTTTGGCACTCCTTGGTATGTACCACTGTTGGAAAGTTTACTTCCTCAGGATGCATGACTCATTTTGTGTTTTCATAATGGAAAAAAAGTCATGTTTAGCTTCTATCATGAAAGACAAAATTACTAAGTATGGAAAATAGGGCAGACAGAGATACTCGGCGATTAGCACATCATCGCACATGCGAGAGATCAAGTTAGTGTATGTACATTTAGATATATGTTGTATGACACATGTACATACTACATCCAGACACACATAGTATGGAACAATAGTACGACAAAGTTATAGGCAAATCAGTAGACCAACAGTCCAGAAGATAGAGCATGGAAGCCAACTAGTATTTTGATCAGCATGCATTATTTTGTTATGTAATGGCTAAGCGCCTTTGGTTATATTTTTTTAATAATGTAATTAACATTGTAGTAAACACACTTGAGCTGAATTGTTCAGAAGCATTGTATATTTTTTTTTAGGGCTACCTATAGTCTTGTTTTCGGTCACGCCTATTCGAATATGAACATATAAGTATGTAATGTAAAGATATGTTACAAGCATTGATTATTATGCAAGAGGAAGATATTGAAGAATAGTAAGATGAAGTTAGTATATGATATATCTCTTTAAGAGATTAAGATCATTCACACATACACGGAACTGATTAGACAGCAGTGTTATCACAGCAGTTCATTTTGATATAGTGTATATCATCTTTCAGAAGGTTGTAGCCTTCATCCTATTGGGCAGTGAGCCTAGGAAATGAGCTATATACCTTTAATAGGGTTTTGTAAAAGACTCCTAATAGGGTCAAACCTTTAACTAGGTCATTGTATTCATATTGTAAAGACTGCTTCTAACAGGGCAAAGGAACTTTAACAGGTTCATTATACCTAGTACAATATTTGTGGGTACTAATTCCCACCGGGGTTTTCCTTTGATCAAGGTTTCCCCATAATCATA
>MU225631.1:708964-723312 GCA_018584345.1 Thuja plicata | reverse complement strand
TCCTCTCACCTACACTACTGGAAAATAGATTTTGAAGTTTATTTTGAACTATCTTATCTGTCGCTATGGCATTCCTTAGGACATTGTTACTGATAATGGAGGACCTTTCAAGAACAAGGATGTCACATAGCTATGTAGGAAGTTCAGCATCACCCACCATACCTCTTCCAAGTACTTTCCGCAAAGCAACGGTCAAGCTGAGGCTACAAATAAAACCATTCTCAGAATCCTCAAGAAGACAGTCAATGAAGCTGGTCGTGATTGGCACCTTCGCCTCAATCCCGCCCTTTGGGCTTACCGCACCTCCATTCAAACCCCCATGAGAGCCACTCCCTTTTCCCTTGTTTATGGTACAGAGGCTATTCTACCCATCAAAATTGAGCTCCCTTCCCTCAGAATCTCTCTGAAGAATCTATTGTCCAAAGAAGAATATAGAGTTGCCCGCTTGCAAGAGTTGGAACTCCTCGATGAGAGACACCTCAATGCCCTAGACCACCTCCGTGTGTATCAAAATCACCTTCGCCTTTAGTTCAACAAAAGGATCAAACCTCGTCAATTTGAGGTTGGTGATCTTGTCCTGCAGCATAATATGAAGAACCTCCAGAACTGTGAGAAGAAAGGGAAGTTTGAACCTAATCGGTTGGATCCCTTTATTGTTACAGCAAAATACGGTTCAGGCGCCTATCAGATTGCGTCTCCAGAGGGAGATCCACTCCCTGATCCTGTAAATATTGTACATCTCAAGTGCTTCTATGCTTGATCAGTTCATAGTCCATTGTACAACAGAAATTGTTCAAAATTCCAAAAAAATCAGAAAAGCAGAAAATCCAAAAAACATTCAGAATATTCAAAAAGAAAAAAAATCAGAAAAAAACACAAAAGCTTGAAAAGAAAATCAAAAAAGAGAAAGAGAAAAATAAAATTCGTCCATCTGTGAAAACCACTTCAGTGGCGCAATTAATAAGTACCATGGTGAAAACCTGTTTCATGCGCCATGTGTAGTCAGATCCACCATCAGTCTCCACCATTTGTCTATACATCTTGCATCGCTTTTCATAATAAGTGTCGCTACCCATATTTGTGTAGGTAGTTCTTTGACCATCCTCTCGCTTTCGCAATAATGATTCCCACACGACTGAGCTTACCAAATCACAAAACTGAGCTTTGTTCTAGACACAGTGATTGAAAATGTTGTACATCAAATCAGCAGACAGATTGACTTTCCTAATGATCGTTCTATTCATGAGCAATTGCCAGCGAATTTCCATTTTCTATCAATCAATCTTTGGCCCATCAGGATGAATCCTTCCAATGTTGGCTGTTCTATCAATCTTCACATCAAAATTGTTCATGGCAAGAACTTTTGGACTGAATGATCACTTTGTCAGGATGCCTTTTTGTTGATTTTATCTTGTGTTTTACTAGGTCCTTATCGCAACAGCCTCGATCTCTTATATCTTGGTTTGTTATGGCAATTATCTAGTGAATACGTGTCCTTTGTGGTATGATCTGCTTGTCATAGTTTTTTAGTGCATTTATGTTTTGATATTCGGTTATGACTATGTATGCCTCACTGGGGGTAGGATTCATGCATCCCAAATCCCTCACAAGATCTGGATGTACTGCATCTCCTCATGAGTCACATTTCATAGTTCTCATCATACCTACTATCTCACATTCTTGTTCCTAACAATCTAATTGTCTGAGAGTCTAGTCCACGCAAAGGAACCATGTCACTTGTGTTTTCTAGCACATGGTGCATAACTCCTTTTGCAATATCAAACTAGGATGTGCTCTCCAACATTAACACGGTATTAATCCTACTATCATATAGTTAGTCTTTGCATAGTGGTTAGGTCATATTGCATTATGATTTTGCTCTTGGAAAAGGTTTCTATTTATTCCCCTATCCGGTCACCTACGTGATTTTATCAGACTTATTGTGATACACACAAAAATAGTGTCCTCATTAGTATTGCATCCATTTCGTTCATTAGTCATTAATCATTAATCATTTGCATTGTTCATTTCAGTTCATTAATCATTAATCATTACACATTTGTCTCATATTACATTATGTTCATTAATCATTATCTTTTGCATTGATCATTTCATTAGTCATTATTCATTAGTTCCCTTAGTCATTATTCATAGCATTGTTCATTAGTCATTAATAATTAATCATTTGCATTGTTTATTAGTACATTAATCATTAATCATTTGTCTCATATTGCATCCATTCGTTCATTAGCCATTAATCATTAATCATTTTCATTGTTTATTTGTACATTAATCATTATACATTTGTCTCATATTGCATCCATTTCGTTCATTAATCCTTAGGCATTACTATTGGCCTAAGTTACAATCAGATGTTAGGAAATTTGTAGAGAAATGTCAAATTTGTCAAAGGGAAAAGTGACAAAGTAGTAATAGTGGGTTGTACCAACCCCTATCCATACCCCAAAGGCCTTGGGAGTGCCTAAGTATGGACTTTGTGTTGGGATTACCAAAGACAACAAGGGGTCATGACAGTGTATTTGTGGTGGTGGACCATTTTAGCAAAATGGCTCATTTCATTCCATGTAAGAAAACCAATGATGCTTCCCAAATTGTAGGGCTATTCTTCAGAGACATTGTAAGGATCCATGGATTGCCACTGAATATAGTAAGTGATAGAGATAGTAAGTTTGTGGGTCATTTTTGGAGGACCCTTTGGAAAATTTTGGGTACAAACTTGTCATTCTCTTCAGCTTACCATCCACAATCAGATGGACAAATGGAGGTAGTCAATAGGTCACTAGGGAACTTACTAAGATGCTTGACTAAGAAACATGGTCAGTCATGGGATCACATCATAGGGCAAGCAGAATTTTCCTATAATGACTCCATTAATAGGAGTACTGGTAAAATCCCCTTTGAAATAGTAAATGGGGTCAATCCTAGAGGGATCTTAGAGTTGAGGGATCTCAGTTTGAAGGACAAAAGGAGTGCACAAGGGGAGTCATTTGCAGAACAGGTGAAGGAGCTTCATGATCAAGTCAACAAGACTTTACAAAAGCAAGTGGAGAAATATAAGTCCAAAGCTGATCAGACAAGAAGGGATTTGCTGTTCAAAGTGGGGGATCTAGTACTTTCCTACCTCAGGAAGGAAAGGTTTCCCAAGGGTCAGCCAACTAAGCTACTCATGAAGAAGATAGTCCCATTGAATATTTTGCATAAGTATGGAAAGAATGCCTATGAGGTGGAGTTGCCTCCTAATTTGGGGATTTCACCCATTTTCAATGTTTGTGACCTGTATCCCTATAAGGGACCATCTATAGACACAAGTCAGCCCACTCTTGTAGATTTAGGGGATGATGATTGGGTGAAAGACTTGCCTACCCCAATACCACTGAAATTGGAAAGTGTACTGGATTCTAAAGTGATCAAGAAGACAAGGAAGGGTAACTATAAAGAGTACCTCATCAAGTGGCAAGGACTACCTAAAGCTGAGGCACTTGGATGAAAACGTAAGACATTTTGAAACATGGGGTCATCATTGAAGACCTCCTAACTCAAGGCACTTGGGTTCTTTGTCCCAGGGGAATATGGTGCAGGGCACCTCCCTTTTTGATGTGTTGGTGTGTTTTAGTGTTGAATTAGGTTTTTTTGTGTGGATTGGAATAAGATCCAATAGGTTAGATACAATGTTGTTTAACTTCATGTTTGTAAGAGCCAATAGTGCTCATTAGGTGATTTAGGGTCATTTTGGCCTAAAATAGGGAAAAGTTTCTATGTTGATGTAATGAGGGTTTAATTTGTGTTTTAGGACCCTAAGCATCCTAACTAGGGTTAAGGAAGTCAAACTCACACATCGAGTTGGCAAAAAGAGTCAACTAGCTCAAAATGCAAAAAGTTGCTCGAGCAACTTTTGCAAAAAATTGGCAAAATGAAGTTAGAGTAGTTGTAACTACCCATGCTCAATATATGAGCATGGATTCGATGATTTGGACAGGTTAATGAAAATTTGGAATGCAAGACTGAATTGCTGAACACATGTACGGATGGTTTTGACTGTATTCTTGTGAAATACAGAGCTTTCTACATTCTGTACGGTCTTGTACGGATTGGCAAAGGAGATCGGACCCCATGGGGGTGTAGAGTTTCAAAATATATTTCATTTCCATATCTTAGTTTTCTTTGAAGTTATTATAGTGTAGAGTTGTGTAATAATTAAGGTCACTAGTCTGCAAGTGACATTCCCAGTGTTGCAGAGTTAGAAATGGCTCTAACCTAAGAACCCACCAGTGGAATTGACTGAAACCGTGGGGGAAGTAGGGTTAGAGTCTGTAGATAATTTTTTTTCATTTTTATTGTTGCAATGGATTTCCTAGACCAAGATTGAATCCATATGGCTGAATGTTAGGGACAGGTGAGCCAGGACAGGGATAAGATGGATTTGGCACGAGCACCCATGATCTTGGGGAAAAGACTTAGAGGCATTCGCAGATGCCCTAAATAGTATTCTTGAAGGATCAAAAGGTGGTGGATGGTGAAATCAAGGTTGAAGGTCAATTTGACAATTGTTTGTGCTGACTAGTCCAAAGGCCTAGATAATAGGCTAAAAACTAGGGCCTGATGAATACTAGGGTTGTGGGTGCATCCAGAAGCCAAGGTTTTGGATTCTGATAGGGATGATAGACACATTGAATATTTTCAAGGTCTTCTGTGGAGTTTTTTGGGAGTTTTGGGAGCATTAGTCCAAAAACAGTGAATTTTGACCTACTAGGAAATAGGGCAATTAGGCCTCCTAGTGAATTTGATACCAATTGGATTGGTAAAGTATCTTGAAGTGTGGGTAAGGGTTCATAATGAATTTTAATGGGCCCAGGACATAGACAAGAGTCTATGGGATGTGTGGGAAGATCTTAAGCTAGGGGTTTGGGATTCTAGGAGGAA
The DNA here is from genome assembly GCA_018584345.1 of Thuja plicata. Lineage (NCBI taxonomy): Eukaryota > Viridiplantae > Streptophyta > Pinopsida > Cupressales > Cupressaceae > Thuja > Thuja plicata. Next base: position 718,371 of record MU225631.1, on the reverse strand, counting down.
ATCTAGTGAGGAAATCTAGGCAATTGAAGAACTAGTTGGACTAGTTAGGCCTAGAACCTTTGGAGTCTTCAATAGATCAACTATACCTTGGAGGAGAAGTTGAAGTGAGGGTCTTGGAGATCCTAATTGGAGAATAATTCAAAAGGAAGTAACCATTGGATGGTTAGGAGAGAGAAAGAAGCATATTGAGGAAATAAATCACTAGAGCCTCAAACCCTCTGCATCAATAGATCACCCTGGGTGTTATGTTACCAAGTACATATCACTGGATTCATTGTGTGCCCTGTACTTTTGTCTAAAAATTTTATAGACATACTGAAAAATCTTGTACTTTCCAGATCTGCAATGGTAGGTTTGCCACTTGTTCCTACACACGAAAAAATGGATAAAATGTTGTGGAAAGGGGTTTGCCTTGGTCAAACCCTTGTTGAGGAATCAACCTTAAAATTGAAATGAAATTGCATGAAAGGAAAATATGTAAATATAAACGTAAATGTTAGATTTACCTTTTAAATGTGTATGCCTTCAAAAATGGATATTGAGATTGCACATATTATGAAGATGCTTGTATGATGCTTGAATTGTAGTAGTTGAGATTTGGAATAAAGAAATGAATTAAGGTTGCCTTCATAAATGCATAGATCTAAAAATACTCTTCATAGATATTCAATGTTGTTATGCTTGATGGATACTTTCTTGTAAGGATGAGAAGAAGAATGCATGCGGATGGTCAAAGGATCTTCTTTCTTGATTGAGAACTCCTCTACTCGGACATCCTAGGAGAGAATCTTGCTACAATGGAGAAGATTATCTTCAAGGATACCTTGGATGCTTTAAGAATGTCACATCTTGAATTCATTTATAAATATTGAGAGCACATATGAAATCTTGATCTTGGTTCCTAATGGATGCTCAAATAATGAGAGATAAGTCACTTATATACCTCTCACAATATTTTAGGATTCAAAAATTAGAGGAGACTGATCGACACGATATATAATATGCTGGAAAATACTATAATAGCCCACCCATTTGAATTTGGGCCCAAATATCAAGGAACAAATCACCTAGGGCTTTTTGTTCCTATGAATAGATTGCCCGCGACATTTTGTACCCGAGGAAATAGGCCAAAATTTTAGCAGAGAGTTGTGAAGGAGGACAAGATGTTGGAAATGGAAATGTGTTGCTAGATAAAGCATAATGGACAGGAAATCTTGAGAATGCCAAAATGGGGCCTAATTGAGCATCTAATTATAGGTGCTTACTTTTTAGGGAAATACGCATTCATTTCCATTTTAGTTCATTTTCCATTATCATTAAGTATAATTAAATTTGTCTCAAACATTTGCATATGTGTATGCACCCATCCCATAATCATTAAGTACATTTTTCTATATAAAACATTTAAAATTCATCATTCCCATTAGTTTCATATATACATTTATGTTCATTATCCATTTCATTTTTTATTTTCCATTCAATTTCATCCATAATATAGACATATTAGATTGTGTATCCATACATTCCAAAATTTATCCATCTATTCATATACATGATGTAAGCACAAAATTAAAATTCCTATGAAAAAATGCAACAAAAATAAATATGCATCCATAATCAACATCGACACACTCATCTAGCTATACTACACATAAATAGTTTATTATATCATCATTGCATAACCATCAACCACTCACTAGCTATGTTTCAACTCAAATGTAATAATGTAAGTATAGGTTAATTCACATTAATGGAGCCATAAACCCCTTCGCCTTCCAATCTCCATTGTATCCTGGATCATCAAGTGTCAATATCATATAATTCCATCACATGAATATCATATACATCCATACACATCATATACATCACATCCTGCATCACAACTTGTTAGTATCATTCAGGTCTACTACATGCATAACATATAGATAGAACCATCACATACACATACATGTATCCACCTAAATCAAAACAAGAAATCACATCACATCATGCATATATCATAATCATCAATAATACATAACCAAATCCATCACACATAACCCATCACATAGTCCATAAATCATGCATAATAGATTTCATCCATCATATTCATAAATATCCATAATAGGGTTAAAGTACAAAGTTGTGTCACACTTTAGGATAACTTATCAGCACAACTGAATTTAAGTATTTCTAACTAAAAAATAGTTTTGGTCAAACATATGGTCTAGCTATATTCATTCCAGCTAAGGGTTGAATTACCAAAAAAATAAAATTATTTCAGAAAAGCGATGTTTCAAAGACTCTCACTTCTTTTATTGATATTTTTTAAAAAATATAAAAATACCCTTTTGAAGATCTATAAGTAAAAGTTTATAAAAATATATATTTTTAATATTTCAATTACTTTTTATATTTTATATTTAATTTTTATTCAAAGAATTCATCAGCACAAAATTATATGGTTGATTATCTTGCAATGGAAAATTAGTAACTTTATTTTAAAAATTTAGAAAAAAAATATGACGTGGTAGAGAAAAGAATTTATATCAAGAGGATATGATTTATTTCTATTTTAATTGAATAGTTAAGACAAAAGGTGACGTCGAATGAAAAGCGGTATATTTTAGTACACATGAATTTTTAATTTTATAGTTAAATATATATTTGCAAAAAAAGTCAAAAGGTATATCCATGCACTAAAGTTTCAAGTTATCTATACACACGAACAATTGAATAAAAAAAGGAAAAAAAAGTACTATATAAAGGTTGGCGGGAGATGTAACTTCGATTTCAGCATTTTATCAACAAATATATTTCTATACTTTTTTATTTTTTGCAAAAATTACAAACATAAAATACATAAAAAAAATAAACATTACATTAGTTTACATCGTTTAAATATTCACAACATATATCCCACTTTTTAGTAATTGAATTTAAAAACTTGAATTAGTGTTGACCATTTTATAAAAGTGTGACACAACTTTGTACTTTTACCCAATAAACAGTCCATAAGCATGAGTCCATGATAAATAAATATACGCTGCCAAAAACTATGTCATCACATATAAACCAAAAATGTGAGGCATAGCACATGTGTATAAAAATTGAGTCTAATATATGCTTGTGTCCCTAACATAGGCTCTAGTCTACACTCCCTTTGTTTGATTATGAGGGTCCTCTCATAAGATCCGGTGGAAATGGTAGTGGCTATGCCATCCTCATCCACATTGATTTTGTTGATGCTTCAAATGCCCTAGCACCTAAGTGCCTAGACCACATACTCTATAAAACTAGGATCCATAAATCCCTCTAGCACTACTTGATAGTACTTATCTCACTAATACTATGCCTCGTGCCCTACCCTATTCGCATCCCTTCATGTAAGCAATGTCTCTATATATACATTTGTAGGTCTCTAGGGTACTAGCATCTGTTGCACCAAATCTCTCTCCCCTCTATATTGTGTCATGGCTACATGTGCCTCGGTAAATTATGCATATAGGGCTTGTACCTATTCTCTTAGCCCCTCTATCTCTTCTAGTACCAAACCCCTCATGTTGACCATCCATTGATTTCTTTCCTTGTGTCCTCCAACCTATCCCTTTCTACACTCAGTGTATCTGTCTCCGTCTTGAAAGTATCTCTCTTTGTCTATACCTTGTCTAGCTCTACCTTTTTCACTACTGCCATCGCCTGCTAGCGGTCCTTGTCTTGCATAAGCATATAATCTCCCCTACAGTCTCTCCACCTCTATCCTTGGTACATGCTTAGGTTGTGGTTGTGGCCTTGTCCCTATCCCGACTTGCCCTCTATATCTATATATGTAGCCCTCTTAGTCTTTGGACATCAACTCCATGTACTTGTGGCTTCCTTGATGATCGCGCCCATATCTAGATGCTCCCATCCTACCTCTCCCTCCACAACCCTCTCCACCATCTCCACTGTCCCTCCATCATCCTCATCCTCCTCCTCATCATCTCCCTCCAATAGAATAGCCTATGAAACATCGTCTCTCACCTCTATCGCTACCTAATCTACCTCCAATACTCCTAGTACTATCAAATGTATTGGCCTCCATTTTTCCCAATTAAATTCATATCTCATCGTGACTCCTACATCCTCTACATCCAATCAAAGATATCATGCCACTAGATCCATAGATGTTCAGCTAGCTCTTTCCCATACCGGATCCATCACAACTTCCCATCTCTCTACCTCCCAAGTAAGATGAGTATGTACACCTTCATGTCTGACAATATCTTGTGTCAAGCCAAACTGCCTTGCCACCCGTTGTGGTTGATACTACTTGAGGACATGAATGATCCTCCCCATTAGCCAAAATGATCTTTGAGTATATGGTAGATGATGTCAATCGTCCTCCCATGTCTTACATGATCTTTATGGCTTTCATGTAAACTCTTCCATCTCATCAATAATCCTCTTCCAATATCCCAAGACCCTCACCCATGTATAATGCAACAATATTCCCTTCTACATGATGTATGGCCCCCCATCCTTGTGCTCTATATACCCAGTCAATCTATATACAAATATATTCTCAAACACCCAAATATCTAGTAGAATAACTCTTGTGTTGAGGTTTAATTGACCTATGTATGTACATAAATATAGGTCCATGTACAACTATCCAAGGATACAGTATCCTCGTGCATAGGTCATCCCCTCCAGTACTCTGAAGATGATCCTACTCTAGCTCGGTGAACAACCATGCCCTCCCAAATCTGGTACTAATCAATAAATGATCAACCCCACCAGATATAGGGGCAATGCCTCAAATTCCTCTTGCATCACCACATCTAGTCATAGTCAACTCCTTGTCAGTGGCAATCTCCATAAAATATTCCTATAATAATACCCCCATCTTGAAGGAATAATCTACCTCTTTGCCATGGATCGGTACTCGTAAAATCTACCAAACATCCTCTAGCATGATGGACGAATTAGTAGTTGGTAGGTGAAAAGTTAAACTCTCACTGTCCCATCACTTGACTAATGGTGTCATCATCTTTGTGTGTGCTTGCACATAAGGCCACTACTTTACCCACTCTATCTCAGTCACACTCATGAACTCTCACTCCATCACATCTAGTTGTAGTCGTAGTCACACAGTTTGAGGCCTATGTGTGCATAATAATAGGCTTCACAACTACTCCTACATAGTCAGTTACCATTTCAGTCAATCTCCTAGTCTACCATTGTGTAGGTGCTAATTTCTAGAGCATGTGTGCTAAAAAATGCAAGTCTTAAATTACCTTGCACATGGTCCAAAAATTGCATGTAATTATCGTGCATACACAATTCTGTTTCAAGGCACACACTGAAACGTATGATCTCCTATCACAATAGTGCATACACATGTGCTAAATGCTAGGGCACATGCGCTAATTCCCTATGTACATATATTAATGGTTGAATCACCACCTCCACTGCACCCCTAGAAACCCTAACCTAAACATTCTAAAACTTGACCAAAAGCACAAAAAACAAGGAAGGATAGGGTACTCACTAGCTCCCCTTTCTTTGGTGGTTATTGGAACATCCTAACCAACTCTACGCAATGCTCTTCCCACATTGTGTTCACAATCTTCTCATCTTTTTTTCATCGATCGCTCCAAATTTCTAAAAAAAGGAGAGTGCAAATGACCCATAAAAGGACCTTCATAGCCTACTTATATCCCATTCCTGCTCTCGACCCTTGTGAACTTCTTCTTCCTCTTGTTCGCTATTCATCCATTATTTTTCTTTTGTTCCTTAGCCAAACTCATTCTTTTTTTCAACATCTTTCTCTCCTCCCCCTTTCATCATTTTTTGAGACATTGCCTCAAAAATGTGATTATCTCGTGAATTTGTCGAGGGGGCATAACCCTTCCTTCGTTGTCGCTACACTGCAACCTTGGTGACCTTTATTCTTCCTATTTTGGGGCATCTTTTCTCTCCTTTGATATGGTGACATCTTAGACACTACATCAAGGAGGGCAAAATGTAGAGACCATAAATTTAACCTCGCAAATTTACTAATTTTTGTCACTAATTGTTCTTCTAAACCTTGTAATTAATTAAATTTTATTTAAATAATTATTATCAACCCTCAACATAATTAATTGTATGTTCCCTATTTTTCTAAAGTTTAATTGACTCTAATTAATTAAACTTGGTCTTTGACTTAATAACAAACTACCTCTAAAATCATGTTAGTTAATTATTTCTTGATTAATTAATTAACCATCATGATTCCTAACTTCATTAGCCTTTTCTTTTAATTTAAAATGTATTCTCACACATGTGACCAATTTCCTATAATTTAAAAATCACACTACCAAATATGACATGCATATCACTTTCTCACTCTTCCCCATTCCTCCACCTCAATATGTGAACCAAATATTTTATTTGGGGCACATATAAGAGAGATGACACCTTACTCCTATAGCCACCTTACCACTTCCATTTTTCTCCATTTGTCATCTATCTCCACTTACACCTCTTCCACTTCACTAAAAATGTTTCCATTGATCACCTTCACCTCCTCCCCAGGTTGTTCATGCATGTGTGAGAAAACCTTGCTAACTTCCCTGTGCCAAGTAGTCTTCCCAATGTCTTGCCACATGTCACAAGGTTGTGACCTTAATCCAACTCACCTCCTCACATTGAATCCCAACCCGCCATTAACTTTTAATCCTTACCATCCAATTTCCCTCTTCCAACTCTATATGGTGGAGCCTTCTCCCTTTGAAATTTATCCACTTTCATGCTATCATTTCCATGCTAAAATTATTTTAGAAAACCATCTTACATACCATCATTATGCTAAATCTTGTTAGACCCGTAGCATTCCACATAGTAGCTAATCAAAGAGAAAATCAAGCAAGGATTGGGTGCACTTTTCTTTCACTCATCACTCATCCATAGAGATATAAAGATATAATGCTTCTATGTTGCATTTAATTTATGTTCAATACATCCTAGATATTTTGAGTTCATGTTAAAATCCCTTTTGATCTTAGTCTTGAGTTAGAGCCACTTGTTGCCACATTTTTCATTTACTAGTTCCTACTAGAAATCAGTTTAGTCATGTCTTAAGTCTATCTAAATGTTCAGGTGACTGCCCCTGGTCCCAGTCCTTATTATTCATGTTTCTCAATTGCCTCCAATCTCCTCACTAAAGCTCCTAAGCCTTAAGGCTTCGTTCATAGTCTCACACTTTATTTTATGTTTTTCCAGTGACTTCTAGCTCCCAGTTTCTAATTATCTAAGTGACAACCTATGCCATGTAAAATGTTGGTCTACCAACTCCTTCCCCTAATGACGTTATACAGTCTCGGTAACATACCTATCACACCTCCATTGGTTATATTTTGGACAACTTATCTGATATCAGCAACTGAGATTCATTATGTTGTTGCATGAATTGATCAAATGTTAAGTTGCATGAAATGTGCGTCCATGCACAAGTTTTGAGTTAACTTATCTTCTGTGCACCTTAATCTAGATCAACAACTATGATCGATTGTGCATATTCACAAGATTCGAATTATCTTCCAAATTGTAAGGTGCAAAACAACACACAATACAAGTAACTCTCTTGTAGCTAGTCATAGGTGAATGGTTGAAATCAACTATTCTATTGTGTGGAATAAAAACAATGTCTATGAAACAATTTGCACAACCCTGCATGTCAAGTTACAAAGGAGTTAATGATCTGTAAGATCAAGCGAGATCAACAGTTAACAGTCATTGCACCATCACACAAGATCAATCTAAGGTCCAAGATGCAATCTACACAATACTGCATAAGTCAAAGTCCAAAGGCTTTTAACCATATACATCTTCAGAGAATATCAATAGCCATGATGGACTCCGCCATTGTGCAAGATCAAAAAGCAATGAAAAGTCTAGTGCCCCAGTGGAAGAAGAAGAAAAGATCTCCATGTGGCAGCTTACGTGGCATCGGACGTGGCGATAATTACCATTCCACTAAAGCTTGTGCTTTTGCTGGAACATTTCTAAGGCTCCATCAATTCGGCGGAAATATGACACATAGCAGACTTACCACATCAAAAGGTCACCTAGCCAAATATGTTTTTTTCATTTTGCCAAGAACCATTGATCAAATCAAATCTATGGGCAGAATTCAAATCTAATTTAGTTATTCTCCATCATAGAATTCCAGTTGTAGTGCAAGCCACCAAGGATTACAAGGCTAGGTCAGTGGCTCAAAAACAACAATAACTAGATGTGGCTAATCCAAATCAGCAACAAGTACCTTAGTTGTCTCAATTTCTCGTCTCTCTATATATTATTTCATTGTAATCATTTTGTAGTGATGCCCTATTTAACTGATTCTATTTTGAAGAAAGAATCAGTTTCAAAGAACTTCAATAGTTACTTTGATAGTAGTTATAAATATGTTTTGTAAACATTGCAAAGGTTCGAATTTTTTTTATTGCATAAGGCATTGTAATGTAAAGAAGCTATTTGTTGTGAGGTTTTCACACCATTGCCCCATTATAAATGGGGACCCCCTCTTTTGCAAGTAGTAGGAGTAGTGGTCTTAGGTAGTCTTTGTTGGCGACAGTTTTCAAGCCCCTTGGTCTGGCGAGTGAAGTTTGAGAGTTGGTTTTGGGCGATTTTGGCCTGCTGAGAAGTCAAGTATGTCTGGAACATGGGCAAGAGTTGTGCTAAATCTTTCCGGAATATGGGATAAAACCAAAGGATTCATGATGAAACAAGTCTACACCCTCTGAGAATCCTTGTTCCAGCTTCAATTTGATCTTAGAAAGTCGAAATAGATTGTAGGAGGTAGCTCTGCTGAAGGCGTGCTGAATCCTGAAATTTGGCTAAGTCCTGAAATATTTCAAAAACCCCCAAAATCTAGAATCTGCACCTTAATTCCTATGAAGCTGAAACCTATCTCAAACATCCTGGAAGGTATTTATACAAATATAACTTAAAGTATAAGAAATTAAAATTTCTTATACTTAAATGTTATATTTGTATAAATTCTCTGCTCCTGAACTAAAAAATGACTAAGTATGGAAGTGCAAATCACTCTGTCCCATGCCTGGGCGGATTCCGACCTCCTATAGGAAAGGATTTGTCCTATGACCTTCAATTTTCCGCCCCTCCTTGGTGACTTCCTTTCGGTTCCTTAGGTGGAATGGTGGTTTTTGGGGAAAGTTTTGATGGAATCCGACCTTTGGAGTGCGAGTTTTGGTCACTTGAAGTTGGGCGGAATTGTCCCATCCATAGGACAATTCCACCATGGAGTTACCTAGTCCTATACACCATGAATTTCCGCCCTCACTTACTCATGTGAAATGGCTTACTTGGAGTGTGGGGGTATTTTGGAGCAATGATTTTGTCATTTTCGGGGGGAGTACTAATGGGATTTGATGAGGAAA
>MU225631.1:690023-705523 GCA_018584345.1 Thuja plicata | reverse complement strand
GAACCTTGGAGTTTTTCTCATGTCCTTCATGAGTAATAACTTTTCAAGAGAGGGTTGAGTGTTTGATATCCTGTATCAAGTGTTTAAATCCTATATGTTATGTAGTGGTACAAAACTAACATCAACACTATTGAATTTGAAGATCAATAAAAATTTTGGCCGGGCCAGGTACTTGAGATTTACTTTGTCTATGTGCAATGAAATTGAGATGATGTTTACATTTAACCTAGGTTTGTGAACTTTAGTATTGGAAATCGAATTTTTTTGAAGTTCAATTTTGTGTGGCCATTTTCCCAACATCTTGAAATTGTGTTCCAATCATAAACTTCTTAATCTAGTTTTCATTTATTGACTTGTTAACTTGTGTGTTAAAAGTCTATTTCAATTACTATTTCAAAAAAAGTCTATTTCAATTTCTTTTGAAAGTCACAATTATTTCTTAAATAAAATTTCTCACATTCATTTCATGGTGATAAATAGATGTTAGTTGCCTCTCTACTCTGCTTAAAAGTATACCCAAGTTAAAATTCATAGAATTAAAAGCATTTGATGAAGGAAGATAAACCTTTATTAAAATTTGGAGGGGAACTAACCAATTGTTTGCTTAACTATTATTAAAAATTTGTCCTTAGCATTTTGGGTATTAAAGAGTCAATTTTAGTTTGAATTTTAAAAAGATGTATTCTGAGAGTCTAATAGCAGTTGGGGGTAAGAATTTTTCTCTAAAGTATATTATAATATGTTGTTGATTTTTTAATAATATATTGGACAACTTTTGGAGTGTGGAGGTTTTCTCTTGAAAGGATTTTCCCCTTGTAAATCACTTTGTTGTGGTATGCATGTTATTTGTGTTGTTTCGGGGAGAATCGACTTCCCGCGGGCAGGTCCAACACAAATGGGAAACTTCTGCATAACCCTCCTCTCAAGGTTAGTGTAGGAAAGTTGTTCCGCTATAGTCTTTGTGGAATTAGTTTGCAAATGTTTGTAACATTATATTGCATCCTTTTATACCTAGATAATGTGTTTGTTCTGGTAACTTTGTATGCTCTATATTTCATGAGGTTCGAGATTGATGTCTTATGATTTGAAAGGATAGCATGTCTACACATATTTCATCGCCCTTTATAGTTTTTGGAAGTTGTGTGTAATGGTTATCAAAAGCATCATGTTGCTAGTGTACTTAATTGTTTGTTGTTCTAGCTTGATGCAACAACCATGCATGACATGTGTCTTCCCAAGATTGATTGTAGATGACCATTGGGACTGGTTAAGGCTACATTGGGATGCATGTAACATGTTCTATCTTCTACTGAAGTATGTGGGCTATTAGACCTAGCCTACTACACATTTGATTTAAGACATGTTGAAGACCAACTTGCAAATGCAATAATCTTTAATGTGGATTGACATATGAATGTAATTATAATGAATATATATGGAACACGATGTTCTATCCCAAAAAGTTGAAAAAAAAGTAATAGAATGTTTATGTGTGTTTCATTGAAAAACATCTAATTAGTTGAGATGTGTGAAAATGAGAACCTACATTGATAAGGTCGAATGAACTTGAAGGTCTTCAATTCATCATATTTACTATTGAGATTGAAGTCCTAGTCATTGAGTTGTAGATTTGGGCAAAGGGAATTGATGTAATAAGTGGGTTGGTGTTCACATATACAATTGGAAATTGGTGTCTTTTGTAGGTTGGTGTCTGCTACTACATGGTGTCTTTTCTATCATCGTGTATAGAAGGTGATATCCCCTATTGACTGTATGAATATGCATCTTAAAAATAACTAACTATTACTTGGGCATATTTTTTAAGTCCCCTCTCACAAGAGAGGTGAAGTTAGGTTCACCATCAATGGGTACTCCTACTTTTTGGGGCAAAATTGGCAAAGCTACTCTTATTTGAACAAAGTAAAATAGGAAAATTAAAAACAATATTAGAATGATTGCTTTTTATTTTGTTCTTTAAAGCATGCTATAATTCATTGCCAAAGTCAAATAAGCAACTACTCACAACTTTAGAGCATTGGTGTTTACATATTGATACTTATGTGTATTTGGATTAAAATTTGTATATGACATCTTTCTACTTGGGCTAGGATGAGAAGTTGTAAATTAGTGTATACTTAAAATCTTTAACTATGCATTTAATATAATAATCATGTTTTATGTACATGCACAAAACAGTTAAAAGATTGCATAAATCTCAAAAGGCACTTGGTTTAAAATGGCAATGCCCATGTTGTAATGGCAATGCCCATGTTGTAGGCACCTAAGTGTTGAGTTCAAATCTTCTACAATACAAAAAATAATAATAATAATAATAAACTCCAACAATAATAATAATAATAAACTCCAACTATTAAAAGTTAAGGCTGTGATTATTAACAGTGGGATAACATGGTAAAACAGCCGAACCAACAAGAAAGGCATTTAGCATTGAGCCGCAAGAAAGGCATTTGTTCTTCACACCACTCATCAAAATTATTTTTGAAACGCCGTGGGGTTTGTGGTGACATTTGAATTTCTGATTAAACAGTGGATGCAAATTGTAAACGAGGAAGAACTCAAATTATGTATCCTATCCTTCCAAACTACGAGAGTTTAAACTCTCATCAAATACCCACTAGAGGCTTTTATTTGCACGATAAAACCTCATTTCTGGATCAAATACCTATGCAAGTATTCAAACCAAAATATGTCTGCTCCACATTTGAAAAAGAGAATCCCTTATATTTCTGGTTTAAATTGAAAAGTACTATGGACCAATTGAGCAAGATTGTTTGGAGTTGAAGCTGCCTCCACAAAAGATTCTCCTGGTAGAGTTTATATTTGCATTTAACAATTCGGTAGATTGCTTTGTATTTGCTAATTCAATACATTGCCCACATCAAAACTCTGGTATTTGAAATTTTGTTAATATGAGTACGGTAAGATCTAGGTGGGCATCTCAAGCTGTGCTTTAAAGACGAAAGGATGTAGATAGTATTGTGAACACATATAGAGAGTTGTCCATCTCCTCCGAGAAAAACCCATACCCATTAATCTTCCACATCTCTCTTCTATTTTTTTATTGAGATTCATTTATGTTTCTGATTATTTTAGATAATTTCCTTCCATTTATAAACATCTGAATCCTAAAGTTGTTTTCCACTAGGGAAATTACTGGAACTTGAGTATTTTTGTCTTTCAGATGAAAACTAACCTTGAAGTCACTCCGTAACACAAAGTATCAAGGTTTTCATTTTTAGTTTTTTAGATTTTATGAACAAGTTCCAAATTTTTCAGTTATCACTGGTTTAGGCTTTACAATCAAAAGATAGGAGTTGTTGATTTTATGAATCTTTTTTATTATGAAAATCTTGCAAACTCCTCTATCTCTACCTTGGCTGAATATTGTATAGTTCATCAAACCAAGCCAGGGAAGAGATCTTGTGACTTCTTGCAATATGAGTAATATATAAGCACCTGATTTATTATTATTTTCATGTGATTGTTTTTCTCTCTCCAAACATAAGCTTTAATTTGAATCAGGCAAAATAAATTTCAGGGAGGGTTTCATTCGAGAAAGATAACAATAGAGTTAATAATAGTTCAGAGCAGGTTTAACATACTTAAAGCTATGCAGATGTAAAGGATATAAAATAACAGAATTTGAATTAGAATATTTGCAATTTCAGAGCTCTATTTTTATTTTCATTCACATGAGAGTATTTATTTAGGAGATCCACAGAACATTTGGTCTTAGGTTGTCTTGGTGACTTTTAATAACATTAACATATTTAATTATAATGCGAATGACTTTGAGCCAGAAGCATTTTTCATGGTAGTATTGATGTTCAAAAGTATATATTTTCTTTTCTACATTAGAAATACTCCGGGAATGATATATAAATCATAACTTATGGTATCAAAACCAGTAGAACTTAAAAGTTCAAGCTATCCATATTCAGAGATTCCTTTTGTCATCATACTAAAAACCAATGACCATACCTCCTAGATTCCATCACCATTAGTTGATCTCATGGTGTACTCTGAAACAAGTTTCGCAAAAGCTGAAGACTTGTTCTCCAATAGTTTGATTGGAGAATCATATTCAGCAATGTTTCCTGATTCAAAAACAAGTATTCAGCACATAAACCAAGTAGCGAAGGAAATTCTTTCCACAAAAGAACAGGATTTGCAATCAGAATTATAGAAAATAAAAAGGTTTGAGCATCATACCATCACTCAAAACTAGGACCAAATCGCTATCACAGACGGATGAAATTCGATGTGCTATGGTTATGACAGTACAGTCATAGAATTGGTTCTGAATAGTTTGTTGAATAAGTCTATCAGTTGCAGTGTCCACTGAGGCAGTTGCCTCATCAAGTACTAATATGCGACTTTGTTTTAGCAGTACTCTCCCCAAGCAGACAAGCTGTCTTTGCCCCACACTCCAATTCTCTCCATTCTCAGTTACTGCATAGCATGTCAACCCTTTGCATTTAATACAATTTGAATTTATCCTATGTGGGAAAGGAAGTAGTAGAATTATACTAAAATGATTCTTTATTTCCTATTATAAAAGTACGTGTAGGTTCACAAACCAAGAGAATCAAGCTTCTCTTCTTTTGCTCGAACAACTTCCCCCAGCTGGCACTTCTCCAAAGCCTAGAACATTCGCACAAGCAAAGTAAATATAATTAACAGAAGCCCAGACCTTTAAATCATTGGGCACTGATATTAAAAATTGAAAATCTAAAACCATAAAAATATGTAAATCACCTTCCATATCTCTTCATCTGAATAGTCTCCCAAAGGATCTAGATTGTTCCGTATGGTGCCTTCAAACATTGTTGGATCTTGTGGAATAATGCTTAGTTTTGTTCTAAGATCATGTAGGCCTATTGTTAAGATGTCAATTCCATCCATGACTATTCTACCTCCTGATGGATCTACAATTCGAAAGAGTGATTGAATAAGAGTAGATTTCCCACAGCCTGTCCGCCCTACAATTCCCACCTTTGTCCCTCCAGGGAAAGAGCATGTAAGTCCTTTTAATACAAGTGGAAGATGTGGTCCATAACGCACCTGGTTGTGAGTACTCAAGTTGAGAAGCTGAATAAAGACTCAGAATGGAAAAAAATCACATCCATCAAGTCAAATAGACTGTTACAAGTGAGTACTAACCTGAAGATCAATGATATCAATTGTTCCTCTAGATGGCCAGCAAGAACTTGGTCTAGAGTTCTCTATGATCAATGGAGGTTCGCTAGGTATACGTGAGTACTGCACCATCCTTTCTACAGAGATCATATTGTTCTCCACGCTACAGAGGTCCCATATGACCAAAGTTTGTGCCAAGTTCAGACTGAGCCCATATGTTATTCCCAAGCCTGCAATGCCTGTTAAGGTGCCATGTGGTCAACTTTCTTGAATTGTGGCATCCATTTTGTTTGTTAAACATTGTATTATTAATAATAATTGCATCATAAATTACTGTGCTTTGAACCTACTTGGACTAACTGCACTTTCTGGCAAGCAAAGCAGGACCACCATGGAGAAGGCAAATACAAGATTTGAGAAAAGATCCATCCGAAAAGCAAGCCACTCCATGGCCCCAGAATTGTGGAAGCTCTGTTTGGAAAATCCATCAATCAACTGGAGATTTGTATTCATGAATCGAAACTCCTGGTTGAAACTTCTAATTGTGGCTGCACCAGAGATTGATTCTGAGAAATGTTGTATGATTGGAGCCTTACAAACTCCAATCAACCTGGCTAGTTCCCTGGATGTCCCTATGAAATATTGCTGCATCCAATGAAATGAAATATATTTATAAATAAATAAATAAAGTTCTTCAGTTATCAATACACAAAACCACAAAAAATCAAAACCATACAAATATCTTGGTAAAATCTCAAAGGTGACTGTTACACGAGTATTGTTACAATTTCTTGAGTAGATTGCCATCTCTACTAAAACTAGCCATTATGAATATTGACTATTCCCTCTGTTTCTCCTAGAGTTCTTTAATAACAATGCCCTCTGGTAATAGGTTGTAACAGTGAGTGCATAAGATGAAACTGTGACATGAGTTGTCTAGACTTGTACAGATTGCCAAGCTTTGTGAATGGGGATTGTAAAAGGTACCTTGCACTTCTCTTTTGACATTATATGGTACATTGCAGAAAAGAGTAGAAAAGGAAAAAATGTTAAATTTTCTTTCAAATAGGTGGTTAGAGCACTCTTCAGCAAAGGCATAAGACTGTTCTATATACTATATACAGATTCTATGCTCACTACTGGAGTTATTCAGGTACGTTCCTGTCTCTGCTCTACAGACAAACTAAAATTAGATGTTATGTTTTTCGTTGTTTCAATAGAAAAACCCCTTTAAATCCTTGCAGATGATGTTTAACTCACCACAAACACACATTATACAACATCAGCATTAACACAAGAAAGCAAGTGCACAATTGTAAGGGGAAGAATCCCAAACTGATAGCTGCAACGTTGATTATTTTGAAGATGAATAGTCAAAATTTTCTTTTAGTCCAAGAGAAAATTACAGATGTTCTTTTGGATAGTCTATCAACCTTTCACAGGACATGGATAGCGTGAATGTTCTCAATTGCCTGGAGGATCAATACATTTCCAGTTGTACAATATCTGTATGGTGGGATGGCATTTCACCATACCCTGTTGTAAATTGTACCCTGCTTGATAGCTTTGAAGAGTTTTAGCAACGTGAGGAGGAAAGACATGCTCACTTTGGGCGTTAATAATTTTCTTGACAAATGCTGTTTGTGAATGAAAGAAACTGTTGGACATCGCATGGCTTTTCTACTTTGAAGTAACTGTTAAGTTTTTGGACTGTCCCCCTGTTACATTTCTCCATAAATATCACCATAATTTTCTATCTTCTAAAATAGTGCTAAGTAGAGTACTGCTCTTCTCCACTTGCATAGCCTCTTTTGTTTGCTTAATTTGGAAGTTCTTTCATGGTTTAAGCAAGTTACCTTATCACCCACCTGCTTCTTTAACCTTTTGTAAGTTGTTTCATATCCTCTTTCTAGCATTCTGTAAAGTTAACAGTCTCTCTCCCCACATTTGCTAGTTTTTGTAGGGAAAATGAAAGGGATGCATTTAGGAGATCTGTGTTTGGCTGGTTGTTATGATTCTAAAGTGAATAGCTTAACATAATGTAGAACTGTAGGTAACGTTGTTAGAGATAGGTACTTAGGTGTATATGTATCTATGACTTGCTCTTGGAAACTAGAGGTGCTTTTACCATTGGTGTCGAGACTCTATTTTTGACTATGCAACTTACATTTCAGTATAGCAATACTAAAATACGTGAGAGAAATCAAATGCAAAGTAATTCTATACTGCAAGTTTATAGTCTTATTAAAACTTAAAAAATGTTTTAAATGCAGGTTATTACCTTTACCAACTCTGGGGGACAAGCCATCAATGTGCCGTATGTTATTGTGAAACTTCATCCACAATGTCCTTAAATGTTATCATGGATGTTGGAAGGGAGCTCAAAAGCAAAGTGGTGTCAGCCCATGTTGCAAGTTCTACCCTTGTTATATTAGTGGTAGTAGCGAGAGGTTGACTACCATTTGACACTTAATGCCACGAATATAGATATGTTGCAGGTCAACTACCATTTGATACTTAATGCCTATTATCTTAGTTCTTTCAATAAGGAACTATTGGATGATGCTTCAATGCCTACTAGTGTGCATGATGATGCATGTCGATGGATGAAATGAAATATACTTCAACAGAATAAGACAAGGTTGTTTCATTTTGCATTATGATTATAAGTCCTAGGTCTTTAGTTGTTTCTAGAAGGCAGTTTAGGATGAAGTTTCACAATAGTTTTTCAGATACTGAATATTATTTATATGGACTTCACAATTCACGAGGTAAAGAGTGTACCTGATACCATATACAAATTGCAAGCACTGGTATAAACATAATAAAGACCTGCCAAGCAACTTGAGACATGACTGCAATAGTTCCCAAAAGCCGTATAATTGAAAAAGCTAGAGATCCTAGTTTAAAAGGAATAACTTGGTCCACTTTACTCTGATCAGTTGAGGCCTGCCAAAAAACAGGGACTGTGTTATTCACTTTCTAGCTTTGAATGGTTCTTGCTCATTTGCTATTAGATAAATGATATGACACTGAGATCTACTCACACGATTCATTATACGGCCAGTTGGAGTTGCATCGAAGAAGGACATTGGTGCACGAAATATGCAGCTGTGCATGTTGCTGAACAGTTGTTTGGCACATTTATATCCAGCAAGACAAAGCAGCAGGGTCCTTATAAGAATGCATAATGAGCTGCATAGTGCCAAAACTATATAAACCAGAATGAGGAGGGAACTGCTAACAGGGGGCCTTTGATCTTCAGTCAAAGGAGTTGCCCATGCCATCCAGTAATTGCTACCTATTTCAAGAAGCTGATATACTGTGTGTACCAATAAAATAACAGGTACCAGAGCACCTTTGTATGAAGCGGTAATGTAAGCCCAGTACACCCACATACTCACCCTGCCTTTCTCTCTTTCTTCTTCTTGCACTAGCTGTGAACTTCTGTCTTTCTTATCTGTTTCTTTCTTGCTGCAAATTTTTGATTCAATCTCTTCCTCTACCTCTCCTGATTTATGGACACTGTCTTGCTTCAGGAGCTGTTCATGGTTAACATCTTTTGCACTGGTCCCATTAACCGTGCATGATCCTTCAACGAGTACTTGTGATGAGAGGATATCATAGTTCTCCATGGCATTGATGGTTTTCAATGCTTTCTGATGTGCACCCACCAATTCATCAAAATCTGTGTTTGATTGTAGTATATCATCATATTTTCCAGCCTGAGTAATCTTACCATCTCGCATTACCTATAAGAAAGGTCAAACCTGCCAAATATCAACATAACTTATATCCTAGTCTTCTAGTTATTCTCTACGAATAAGAAATCTTATAACTTATAAAATTAGACTGAAGCAGTTCAAACGTACCAGAATGAGGTCAGCAGCAAATAAAAACTCGACTTGATGAGTGACATAGACTACAGTTTTTAAACCCAGCATACCAAGTAGACATTCCTGGAACAGAAGAAAATAATCTAAAAATAGAGAAGTACACATGAATTGTTTTGCATAAATTCGTTATAAATAAATTAATTAACTAAGCTGGAAAATTTATTAACGTTATCACTTACAAATACTAAAATAAAAATACCTGAAAAATGTGTGTCCCAGTATGTGCATCAACGGCACTAAAAGGATCGTCAAAAAGATAAATGTCGGCATCTTGATATAAAGCGCGTGCAATCTGTATCCTTTGCTTTTGCCCTCCACTCAGATTTATTCCTCTTTCTCCAATTTCTGTTTGGTCCCCATACGGGAACAATTCAAGATCTTTTTTAAATGCACAAGCCTGCAATACACTCTCATACCTGGTTTTCTCCCATTCCTTACCAAAGAGAATATTGTCTTTGATTTTTCCACTCGGTATCCATGGAGACTGACTAACATATGCCTTGGTGCCACTTATCTTCACAGTACCTGATATTTTTGGTATTTCCCCTAGAATGCAAGATAGGAAGCTTGATTTTCCTGAACCAACAGTTCCACACACTGCAACCCTCATGCCTTTCTTTATTTGAACATCTAAGCCTCTAATGGTTGGACTAGGCGCTACAGGATCCCAAGAGAAAACCCCTCCTTGGATCTCAATTGCAATATCAGATGAATCTTTTGAGACTTCTACTGCATCTTGTTGCAGCTCCTCCTGCTGCAAAAAATTAGCTAGACGATCTAATGACACTTTGGTTTGAGCAATCATAGATATTAAGTCAGGAAGACTATCTATAGGTCCCTGAAGTATCTTGAAAGTTGCAAGTGTGGAGAGAATTTTGCCTGTAGTTAAAGGCACGCCTGTTAATTTACATGTACCAAAAGTGACAGCAGACACAAATGTAGGTGCTGCCCAAAATACAAATGTATACCCAGCACGTGTATAAAAATACTTTTTCAGCCAGTTACATTCTTCCCCCCTCAATGTTTCGAGTCTCAGCAGAAATCTGGTCTCCCAAGCTTGCAATTTTAAGATTCTCATATTTCTCAGTGTCTCTGATGTAGCCTTCATCCTCTTGTCCTTTTCTTCCATGAGGTTTCTGTTATACTTTTCTTGCATTTCCCCTAGCGGAAAGTTTGCCATCATAACTAGTACTGTGGCTGCCACTCCTGCTAGAGAGGCCAATCCCAAGTTCTGATACAGAATAATCAGGGCCAGGAGAACTTGCAAAGGTGCATTCCAAATGTCATTAACAGACCAACAGAAATCCCCAATTTGAGGAGTATCAACACTCATATAATTGATTATCTCCCCACTTGTATGCTTTTGTCTTGACTGACTGGAAAGTATCAAGCCCTTCTTGTATATTGCAGCTGTCAGTGCTGCTTTAACACACATACCCATCTGAATTGTTCTGAAAATATAATGTCGGGTACACAATGATTCCACTACCTTTGCCAAAAGAAATGCACAAGCTAGAACTATGCCTTCACTAGAAAACTTTCCTTTACCAGCAAGACACTCAACAAAATTATCTATAAAATAGGGACCTACATAAGACGAACAAGAATGCAATGCCGCCAGCAATGCTGTGAAGAGTACATCCTTCAGAACAATGAGAAATAACATTTTTGCTATCAAAAAGCCACTGCATTTGGCGCCTAACTGATTTCTAAATTTAGCATAAACTTGCTCAGCCTTGTGCATATCTGCAACTTGAGGTACATCATCTATGTTTAAAGGTTTCTTATTGCCAACATCAAGCAAAGGCTTCATCCATGAAAATGAAACCCGGCTGAGAAAGCTTGCTGTTGCATAAGGAGTGACTTTGGGCTTAAGGTTTTCAGAATTTTCTGGAAAATCATTCAACAGAGGTTCTTGAATGCTTTGAGATAAGGGGCCCTCACCAGTTGTGCCACAACAACTGGCATAACATAAAAAGGCTGAAAGAAAAAGCGCCAAAACTTCAACTACAAAACTGACTGTAATGTGTTTTTGTTCCTTAAACTCTAGAATATTGAGGAACAAGAAGAATCCATAAAGAATCAATGACAAGATCAACCACATCTGTAGCAAAAGCGGGAGTTTCTCTTTACTTTTTTTGGTGAGAGAGTAGTATGCATAAGCTGTGATGATAGCCCAAGCCATGGCCTGAACAACATACTCTCCTTCAGCTCCAAAATCTTTAGGCTTTTCTTTTAGCCACCAATATAAAGGGCTCCATATTCCAAGCATACTATACAAGACTGATAGAGAAACACAACTAAACATAGTCACTTTATGGATAACCCCAAAATGCAACTTCTTGGAATAATCATGTTTCAAAACATAAGATTCAGGCTTATGTGTGCAAATTCTACACCTTCTCCAGCAATAGGAAAGGCTAAGAGAAACAACAAAGACCAGGTGAAGCACAATTGCAAGTGCATGCCGCATGTAAACCCCAAAAGTACCATCTGCAACTTCTCCCCACTGCCTAACTTCAGCCAGTCTCATGGATTGAGTTGACCAAGAGGATTCCATCGCTACAAGCAAGCCGTATACATATGTCAAAAATGTGGTACTTTCCCTAATTTAGTTTTCCCAAGTGGGTTAAAGTCCATAGTAGCATAAATCATTTTGGGAAAAAATCAGCAAACCAGAGGAGTAGGATTTTTTGAAAAAATGGGGAAAAAATCGGATTTACAAAAAGACGTAAAAACTTGAAACAAAACAGTCAAAAATGACTTATTTTTAAATTAAAGGGCATTTCCACATCATAGATATATTGACAGCAAAAATAAATGCCAAAACTGAAATCAATTCTCTCTAGCAAAATTCTTAGGATTGACATCAGCTAAACATTAATTTTTCAGTTGAATCTTTCAGCATAGAAGAATACGATAATAATGGTTTCAGAATCTACACAATCCACCACGACCTAAAACCACACAAAGTCCTCTCAATCATACATACACAAACCCTACAGTTGTGCTTGACCATCGTGACAAAATATGTTATTGCCTTCATTTTTAGTTAAGATCTTTGCAAATATATGAATAGACAAGTGATCCGGTACAAATGTAAATAGTAAATACACCTCCCTATCTGCAAATCTATTGATAAATATGCATATCCATGTAGCGTGTCTCCTCGTTCATTACTTTATATCAGTTATTCAGTAAACTATGTTGGTTTAGGACTTACTGCATCCTCACAGGTTTGTTCAACTTGAGATAAAAACTTCAGCAGAAAAGATTACATTCAAGATTATCAAAAAATATATATACATGTTAAATACAGGTTTTGAACAGACTAAGTGAATTGAAAAAGATAAACATGTTATAATTCAAGGACTCATACAAGTTTCAGGATCTTCAACACAACCACAAATTCCAGTAGTCCAAGCCTCGCATTCGTTTTAGCATAGAAGAATCTATAGTGTTGAAACAAAAAAAAGAAGTGAACAAAATACAATCATCTGTAAAATCATTGAATGAGGACTAGTCTGTAAACGACTCTGTATCAGAAGTCAAATAGATGTGCGTACCTTAATTCGTCGGCAAACAGGGCAAATACACAACACTCTGCTCCGTCGGCAAACGCTGCTCCCACGACACCTCCGTCGGCAAAGACACCAACCTTGCTCCGTCTGCAGACGAATCGTGCGGCCAGTAAATAGGAAAAACGAGTTATTTTGGCACCCTTTACGATTTTCCCGGCAAAAATAATTGGTCACCAATTAATCGCGATTTTATCCGGAATAAAATCGGCTGTTGGCCCGACTCACGATTAATCGCGATTCACAGCCGATTAATGCTCCGTTTAACCGTTAAACTATCTACAATATCCATCTTCTCCCACTGCAAAACAAGTTCCAATTATGAATTTGATAACAAATTATGAGCCGTATTATGAATCTCTAGTTTACCAATTATGAATTCGTTAACAAATTAGATTTGTACCACATGGACAATGGCATTCTCATACTAGAATATCAGCTAGTGTTTAAACCTAATTTAGTTTCTCTCAAGTAGGTCTATATATTTATAATCCCAGCCAACTCCTGTAAAACAATTCTCAAGCAGGCCTCATGTTTTCCATTTCTGAAATCATTGACAAATAATAGTGGAGATTTTAGATGTTCTAATAAATGCATGCTTTTTGATCTATAAGCATAATGCATATGTATCCCCAGAGGGATTAAAAACCCTGTAGCTAGCAATAATGCATGCAGAAAAACTGGCTCAAATACAGACACGCAATCAACCATAAAATTAGACATGCACTCACTTTTTGGGGTGGAAACTGGTAAGAGTTGTTCCTCAATTGCTGTTGTTGTTGTTACGAAATTCTCTGTTATTTTCCTTCAAGTCCCTTGCGTTACTATTCCTTATTGCCAGTTTCTTATATTCTTCTGCCTTCCTGAATTTTATGCTCCGTGCAAAAGCCTGAAACCACACAGCCCAAAATGTCGGGAGATAACCTATTAAATCTTAACCAATTTTCGTGAATTTATTTGCTCCATGCAAAGAACTGAAACTACACAGCCCAAAATGTCGAGAGATTGCCTTTTAAATCCAACACACATTATGAATTTTATCCCGAAGATACAGAAAAAGAAAACGGTTAGCCTGAAAAAGTGAATTTAATTATTATTTTGGAAGTCACGTGCTCCCATTGGTTTTCCTCTTGTTCTTGACAAATGTCAACTGAAATCTTCGATGTTCAGTTTTTATTATTATTATTAATTGTTTTTTCCTTAAACTAAGGTATGTATCTTTAAAAAATCTATATTGAAAATTTCAAGATATTTTGTGGAAGAAATTGGATCTCCTGGAATCAAGCCCAACTTGTCTATAATTAGATTTCAACACACTAACAATCAGAGCAGCTGCTCAGTTAAACCCTTGTTTCTTAAATGGATTTGTAGGCTCGTTGGGAGATTTGTGAAGAGCTCTCACGCCCTGAGAATTTAGGAACAACGGCGTAGACATTCTCACCGGTAGCCACAATCAACCATCGACAAACATACTCAGTCTCCACTCCACTCCTCTTATTCACAGTCACAACTCTCCACAATCCACAGTCCATCGTAGAAGCAGATTCCACAGACTCATTGAACTCAGGACACAGATAAAAAATCTCACAGCATACTGTTCCACGTACTCAATGAACTGGTATTTGTTCGGGTAAACAGGGAAATATTCAGGAAATGTGTACTCATGGCTAAACCACCCAAATCAAAAGCCCAAAAGCCTGATTCAAACTACAAGATTCCTTAATTGGTTTTCCAAATATGATCTTTTTTCTTCTCTTGTTCAGGAGATGGGCTTCCCAAGATGCCCTTTCCCCATGGAAGGATTCAGGAACATACAGTGATCAGGTATCTTGCTACCAATACCTATAAGGCCATTAGTACAAACCCTTTTCTATTAGATTTTCTAAAATGTAATCAAACATGATTTTGTTTGGGCCGTTCAATCCAAAAGAAATCTCATGCATTTGTTTCCTTGCTGCTTCCTTTAGGACTCTATAGGAGAAGCGGCGGTAAATGATTATGTGGCATTTTGCTTAACTGCAGTTTGCGGGCATGAGTGACACCTGGACTAGGTATTGCCATGCAGAAAACATGCTCCAAAACTTAGATGGATTTGTATTTTTGGGACAGCTTGTGGGTATAGCTGGAAAAAATCTTTCATGGTGTGTTAAAAGGAGAGGTAAAAAGTTTACCACCCAAACATTTTCCACCAACAAATTTATCGGTGTGACATGTTTCCCAAATTCCAGTGACTTGCTTAAAAAAATTTAAAAATTTGCTCATTTCAAACATTTCACAACCATATTTTTTTTTGTCCCGCGTGTGGAAAATAATAAATTAACGTTTTAACCTTTAAAATGTCACTATTTAATAGTTGTATATACTAGAATATATAATATATTTTTTTGAGGTTCCCCTAAGTTACACCTAGGCAACACATTGAATATTCATCAAAATCAATAATAAAACAAACTTTTTAATGGGCATCTCTTCCTATAATAGTTGTTGTTGCTGCTATCTATAAAAGAATCTTAAGACTCTCTTTTTTGAAAGAGTAGTTTGAACACAAACAATAAGATGTTCAAGGGAATTATCTTAGGGCCCCTTTGGTTTCTGGTATTTACCCTGGAATAGGCATTAGTTAATGCTAGATTAAATTAATTAGTTAATAGGCATTTTATGAAGGAATTCATTTCTTATTCAAGAATAAGTTATTTATGGATTCGGATTTAATTTATTTTATTAATTTTCTTTTTCTTTTTTTAAATTTAATTTTTTTTTTTAATTTTTAATTTTTTAAAAATGCGGATATGTATATATATGCACATGAGTGTATATATACACACGTATGTGTGTATACACACACATGTGTATATACACATGTGTG
>MU225631.1:660136-674178 GCA_018584345.1 Thuja plicata | reverse complement strand
TGGATTCATTTGTGTATTAACCCTTTGGGGTTGATCAAAATTGGATCTCCTATTTGTGTATTTGAGGGTGAAAGAAAGGAGCATCTTATCTTCCATTAATCACAATCACAATTGCAATATACAATCAACACAAATAACAATTAACAATTCAAAACCTCATAAACCACAATTTTCTCCTTTACATTTTAGTAACATTCATTCACAACATTCAACACACCACATCATCATCTATTTTATATGTTACAATGTGTTTAGTCTTTGCTTTCATGACTAGATTCTTGGAAATGTTTATTGCACTGGTGTTATCACAATAGATAGTCACTGGTTCTAAGATTTTCATATGCATACCTTCCAGTAACAGTTTGATCCATGCAATATTTGAGCAATTTGAAGCAGCAACAACAACATATTCTTCTTCTGCAGTAGATTGTGAGATGCATCCCTACTTCTTGCTAATCTATGTGACAAGTTTGTCACCCATAAAGAATGCTCCTCCAGTTGTGCTCTTCTGGTCATCAAGATTTCCAGCCCAATCAGCATTGGAAAATACCTTTAGTTCAAATTTTCCTTCTCTTCTATACCACAAGCCGAATTCCTCAGTATTATTCAGATGTCTTAGAATTATTTTTACAGTAGTCATATGTGATTCCCTGGGGTTAGCAAAAAATCTAGCAACAATTCCCACTGCATATGCAATATCTGGTCTAATATGTACAACATACATGAGTTTTCCAATCATTGATCTGTACAAAGTATGATTTACCTCTGTTGTCTTATCCTCTTTTGTCAACTTACATCCAGTAGCCATTGGTGTTCCAACTGGTTTGGATTCTTCCATCTTGAATATTTTCAGGACCTCTTTGATGTACTTGGATTGTGTAATGAAAATACCTTCTCCTTGTTGCATGATTTGGAGACCAAGAAAAAACTTGATCTCACCAAACATAGACATCTCAAATTATTTTCTCATCTCTCTAGAAAATGATTTTCATAGCATATCATTGCCTCCAAATATGATGTCATCAACAAATATTTTAGCAATCAGGGTGTTAGCATCAGTATCTTCTTTTAAATAAAGATTACTATTTTCACTAGTCCTTAAAAATCCAATACTTATTAGATAGGAATAAATTCATTCATACCAGGCTCTAGGAGCTTGTTTCAATCCATACAAGGCTTTGTGATGTCTACATACCATGTACTTCTTGTCTGGATCAACAAACCCTTCTGGTTGTTCAATGTATACCTCTTCTTCAAGTATTCCATTTAGGAATGCTGACTTGACATCCATTTGGTATACCTTGAATCCTTTGAATGCAACATAAGAAAGTAATATTCTTACTCCTTCTAGCCTAGCAATGGGTGCAAAGGTCTCTCCATATTCTATACCTTCCTCTTGTGCATACCCCTTACATACTAGTCTTGCTTTGTTCCTTGTGACTTCTCCATTCTCATTTAGCTTATTCCTGAATATCTATTTTTTACCGATGACATTCTTGTCATCTGGTCTTGGCACAAGTGAGCATGTTTTATTCTTCTCAATCTACTCAATCTCATCATTCATAGCACTTATCCATTCCTCATTATCTAGTGTAGTATTGACAAATTTTGGCTCAAACTCACAAATTAAACAATTTGAGTTTAAAGACTTACTTCTTGTTCTTGTACCATCTTTCTTATCTCCTATGATCTGGACCTCTGGATGGTTCCTTCTTACATATATTGCAAGTACAGGTACAGTTCTTTGTCTATCAGCTTGATCGTTATTTTGATCTTCATTTTGTTCTTCATCACTTTGCACATTATTTTGATCATTATCCTGACCATTGATTTTTGTAGCCTGATGCTCGGGAGCAATGATTTGTAGCTTAGCGGCTCTACATTTTTGGTAGGGAAGGGTTTCAAGTTCCTCATTGTAAGTGAACTTATTGTAGGCCTCTAGTTCTTTAGTGCTTTCCTGTTAATTCTTCTCTTCAAATTCATCTATCTTTACATTTGCACTTTCAATAATTTTGTTAGAGGCTTTGTTTAGACATTTGTAAGCCTTGCTGTTGGTAGAATATCCTAGAAAAATTCCTTCATCACTCTTGGAGTCAAGTTTTCCATTTCTATAATCTTTTAAGATTTAACATTGACTACCAAATTTTTTGAAATAACTCACATTGGGTGTGTATCCATACCATAGCTCATAAGGTGTCTTCTTGGTGTCTTTCTTCAGTTGTACTCTATTCAGTGTGTAAACAATAGTACTGACAACTTCCCTCCAGAAGATTTGGGTGATGCCTTTCTCTATCATCAATATTCTTGCACAATCTACTATTGATCTGTTCCTTCTCTCGGCAATCTCATTTTGTTGTGGTGTTCTTGGTGTAGAAACCTATCTTTTTATACCATGCTCATTACAAAAGCTGGTGAATTCATCTGATATAAACTCACCTCCTCTATATGATCTCAAACATTTTAGATCCTTACCACTTTGTTTCTCTACCAAAGCCTTATACCATTTAAACATCTTAAATGCTTCTGATTTATCTTTTAGAAGCATAACTGTCATCATTCTAGAGTAATCATCAACAAAGAGAATAAAATATCTATCTCCATAATAACTCTTTGTCCTCATGGGTCCACATAAATCAGTATGGACTAATTCTAGAATTGCATCAAATGTATGGGTTTTGCTTTTGAAACTAGACTTTGTCATTTTACCTTTTTGACAATTTTTACACATGATGTTGTCGGGCTTGGTCATTGTTGGTAAGCCTTTG
Organism: Thuja plicata; assembly: GCA_018584345.1. NCBI lineage: Eukaryota > Viridiplantae > Streptophyta > Pinopsida > Cupressales > Cupressaceae > Thuja > Thuja plicata. Next base: position 671,413 of record MU225631.1, on the reverse strand, counting down.
ACATTTCTCTTTTTGCTAATTTTTATCATGTTGTCAAAGTTCACATGACACAGTCTTTTGTGCCACAACCATATGTCTTCATTTGTAGTAATCAAACAAGTGGAGTCTGTATCATTTAGATAGAATAAGTTACCTTTTGTCTGTTCAATGGTACCAATCAGATTTTCAGATTTGTTGAAGATCTTTGCCTTCTTATTTTCAAATGCTACTTTGTGACCTGAATTATTCAACTGAGAAACACTCAATAGATTTTAATTCAATCCATTTACCTAATAAGCATTCTCACACTTTATCTGGTTATTCAACATTATTGTTCCTCTACCTTCAACTGCATAAGGTGTGTCATTTCCCATTCTTACTGATCCACCCTTGTAGTATTCAAAAATTTCAAGCTTTTTCTTATCACTGGTCATATGATGAGTGAAACCACTATCTATGATCCAAACATCATTTTTGCTAATTTTAGATATGAGAGTTGTTTCTACATACCTTTTTTCATCATCATCTGAATCACCCTTTACAGCCACAAACACCATCTCGATGTCTTCATCAGATTCGATTTCAGTATCATCATCCTTACATTTAGCTAGGTAGCTGACCTTCTTTCCTTGGTACTTATAGTCTCGGGTATCTCTTCTTTTTGATTGTCGGTAGCTTCTGTAATCACCTCTGTCAAACTTCTTCTGAAAAGATCTGTCATTACTTCTGTCATCTTTTCTTTTGTTAGTGCATCTTGCAGCAAAGTGTCCAATCTCTTTACAATTAAAGCATACAAGTGGTAATTTACCTTTGTATTTACATTTTTCTCTCTACATTCCTCTGGCCATAAGTGCTTCAATTTTATCAAGATCATCTTCTTCACTTTCACTATCACTATCTTTTCTCATAGTATTTTGTGACTTGATTTACTTATTCTCATAGAAGTTTTAAATGCAGACTCTATGTTTGGTAAGACACTATTATCAAAGTTATTCATCTCAAATGAAATCAGTCTTTCAATTAAACTGTCTAGAGTAACATTTCTATTTGCTATTGCTCTCATTTCTTGAATGATAGATACTCTAATAGTATAAGTAGGCAGTAAGGTTCTTAGAATTTTACTTACCACTGTATCTTCTTCTTGTACACCTCCAACTCCTTGGATAGCATTGACTACCTCTTTAATTCTCATGTTGTACTGAGTGATGTTTTCTCCTTCTTTCATTTTGAGATCATCAAACTTTCCTCTAAGGTTTTCTGCCTTGGCTCTCAAAATATTTTTGTCACCACCATGTACAAGCTTCAATTTGTCCCACATCTACTTTGCAGTTTTGCATTCTTTGACATCTTCAAATTCAACATCGGAGAGTGAGGAAGAAAGCTCTATTATCATGCCATTATGTTCATGCTTCTCTCTCATTTGTTCAACTGTTGGTGCTCCTGTGGGAAACACATATTGAATTTCAAGGAATTGAGTAACATCATTACCAATACCTTTTTTGTGGAGTCTTATCCTTCTTTTCTATGAGGAAAAATTATCTTTGTTCAACTTGGGCACATCTCCTCTATTCATCTTGTGATATTTGGCTTAGGTCTTGAAGCCTTCCTTCTAAGCACACAAGCTCTGATACCAATTGTTAGTAATAACTGAGAGGGGGGGGGGGGGNGGGGTGAATCAGTTGCCTCAAAAATTTATCCTTAATCTAACCACCAATCAAATAAACCTTAGATTATTATGTCCCTACAAGATGCATGCCATGAAATTCTTATAATGATTAACTATTTGTCAATTTTTCTTATCTGTTCTTATTCTCCTTGATTATCGATAAGCAGTATAACTATTTACTGAAATACAGTAAATATGCAGAGTATACCGATAAATTCAGAAATGCATATGTGAAATGTAAAATAGTAAAGAAATAAACCATACACACATAACACATGGATTGTAACGTGGAATTAAGGGAAAAAACCACTGGGACCAGTACTCCAAATTTTTACTCTTCTGAAGTGAGCCCTATTAAGAGCTAACCCTGTTAAAGGTTACAAACACAGTGTTAGGTGTAACCTTGTTTGAGGCTTTTACACATATAGGTTGTCACTTAGTATCAGGCATCTAATGCTGTCATCCTTGAATCAACCTCTCTCTTAGACCGTCAATAAGCATCGGGCATATCCAATGCTACTTTCATGAATCAACCTTTTTGGAACTCCTTGGGATGGACCTCAATATATAGAAGACTGTTAGGTCCTGCTCTGTTAAGAGACTTGATGCTTCAATGGTTAAACTGAAACAAAATAACCTGTTTCTAATGCAACTTGAATTGAAAATTTTCAGATCTATTTAAGTACATTTACCTCTCTGATCAATGTTTCAAATCAATTCTTTTCTTCTCTATACTTTATGCTCTGTGATGTTGTGCTCACTGTTCGTCAGTGTCTGAAGAATTTCTTAGCTCTCCTTCAACTTGATTGATCAGTACTGCATGAAGTTGTTCTTCATCAGTTTCTTCTTAGCATCCTCTTTCTATTCACTCCCCTTAATCCCTTTTCATGTGATACACAAATGAATTAAACTTGTCTCTTATATAGACATAATATTCATTGATTCTTTATTCTTGGCATAAAAAACAATCCAGCCAATCTGATTTAAAGCATAACTCCTGATTTATTTCGTAGTTATCTTTATGCCAACTGTAAAAATCTTCTTTAAATCAATGACTTAACTCTAGTCGAATAAAACAAAGAAAACAACCAGTTAAGTCAATCTTTAGCTCTTGCCAGCTAGATACTTTGTCATTTTCTAAACTCTCTGTTCCGTCGGTCAACTCTTCAGTTAGTCATCGGTTACAACTGTCAGTTCTATCGATGTGAGTTCCAGTTAGCTTTGGGATCTCCGTCCGTCGGGCAACTCTATTTTCATATCGCCGGGCATCACATGGTTTGCTTCATCGGGAAACACTGTCTTCTGCTCGTCAGGTATCACTGTGACTTTTCTTCTTTGCCTTTACCGATGGTGTGCACTCCATCGGTGTTGTCTGTCACTTAGTGAATACTTGACTTTTATGCATTGCTGAAAGCATAACCTTGGTTCCATTGATTTTTCACTAAAGTCTTTTGGCATTATGTACATTACCATACAGATGATATCAAGTTGACATCAATGACAATACAAATCATTAACTGATTTAATGCCTTGCATTATCTTCAACTTAACATTATCAAATATTTAATCAGTTACATTTCATCAATGCTACTTTTGTGAATCAACATTTTTGGTACTCCTTGGGATGTACCTCAATATATAGAAGACTGTTAAGTCCTTTCTGTTAAGAGACTTGATGCTTCAATGGTTAAATTGAAACAATATGACCTATTTCTAATGCAACTTGAATTGCAGATTTTTAGATCTATTTAAGTACATTACCTCTCTGAGAAATGTATCAATTCAATTCTTTTGTGCTCCACACTTTCTGCTCTGTGATACTGTGCTCACTATTCATCAGTGTCTGCAGAATTCCTTAGCTCTCCTTCAACTTTATTGATCAGTATTGCATGTGTGTGCATAATTGTTGACACACTTCTATGAATCATTCCATCCAAGGTTGCTCAAGAATGAGGCCTCAAATATCGATCCATAGCTCTCTAGTCATGGAGTAAAAAGGTGTGAAATGGAGGCCCTCAGATTGATCTAGTTGTGCCTATGCAAATACACCATGAAACGAGAGATTCAAATGCATGAAAATGAGATCTACTCTATATGATAACAATGCATGAAAAGAAATTAATCTAAATGATAACAATGCATGGCTAAATCTATGAAAGGAAATATAAATGCAAGTTTAATCTATGAAAATAAATATGAATCTAATCTATATGAAAAACCATAGATGTAAGAAGAATGAGACAAGAAGAGAGAAGTTGCAATATCCAAGCTCAAATGCTCAAATGCTCCTCCAAAATTGCTCTCCAAACCTACATCATAACAATACTTAAAAATTCTATATATGATTGATTGGTGATTGATGATTGATTGATGATTGATCGATGATTGATGATTATCAAATGAGAATGAGAGATTTCCTTATAAAGAAAAGTGAACGATTGAGATTAAGAGGCAAAAAGAAATAATCAATGGTTGAGATTAAGAGGCAAAAACCCACCACTTAGGAAGATGTGAAGAAAAAGAAATTTTTATTTATTTTTCATTTAATTTATTTCCTTTTTCATCAAATAAAGTGCTTTAAGTGGAGATTTTTATTTATTTAATTAAAAGAGGGTTTTCTTTATAATTAAATAAATTAGAAGAATTTTATTTAATTAAATGGAGGGAATTGAATTTAATTAAATAAGAGGAATTTTATTTAATTAAAAGGAAGATTAAATCTTTTAATTAAATTAGAGGAATTTCATTTAATTAAAAGGGAGATTAAATATTTTAATTAAATAAGATAACTTTAATTTAATTAAAAAGAAAATTAAATCTTTTAATTAGATAAAAATTATCAAACCTTAAGAAATATTGAAATAATTGAATTAATTAAATTAATTACCATTTGATCAAGGAAATTGATTTAAATTGAAAATGTTCCAAAGCATTGATTCATGAAATTGATAAAATGATAAAATAATAAATGGGGGCCCACAGTCTAGGCAACTATTTTAGGGTGCATACATTTGCCCCTCTTTGACAAATGTGTGGTCGACTCGGGAACACATGTAGTCAAAGAATGCAATTGAAGTGTGAGGTTGACTTGGGATCACAAAACAACCCAGACCTGTGGTCGATTCGGGAATACATCAGGACAGAAATAAACACAATTAAAAAAGACAAAGTCAACACTGTTGTCAATAAGTAATTGACATGTCAGAGATAAGAATCTCAAGAAAGACTGATATAATTGATAAAGCTAAATCAAGGATTTAAGTTTGATAGGTATTGCCCCCTCATGATTGAAATTGAAATGAGATAGAGGAGAAACAACAAATTGATAAATTTGATCAAATCGAACTAAAGATAAGGTTCTTGATGTAAGATGAAAGATATAAAGATAAAAAAACCAAGGTATATCATCAAGCACAAAAGATTATGCCCCAAGGTTGAGTTAGAAGAAAAGAAGAAGAAAAAGAAGAAGAAGAAGTGGGGTGAAAGAAAATGGGAGATAGAAGTTTGGAAGAAGTGGAAAGAAATGGAGAGAAGAAAGAGAATTTGCCTCAAGAGAGAGAATGCCCCAAAATTAATCAACTGGTTAAGATAGAAAATTTTGATTGAGATCACGAAAGAAGATAAGGAAATGAAGATCAAACATGATCACAGTTGATTAAAAGTTCACAAGAAAGATGAAGGAAACCCTGGAAAATTCATAATGCAACCTAAAAATGCAAACTAGCACGAGGTCTAACAATGCAAGCTACATGAAAATGCAAAGGTGTACTTGCAATAGAGCAACAAACATAGGATCTTGTGTTCATCATTCATTAGAGAATGTAAGGAACTTATTTTCATCATTGGGCCATTATTAACAGACATTGGAAAATCACACAATCATCACTAGTCACAAGCGCAACCATGAAGATATGAATGTGATTTATATCGGAAACATCAAACAACCATCACTAGTCATGAGTGCAACTATGAAGATATGAATGTGATGTATATCAGATATGAAATGTGGAAAGATTCTAACATAAGCATCAAAGACATAAAGGTCAAGATGACTCGCTGTTAGCTTACCCAATTTAATATAGCAAAACCATGCTTACATCAAGGCATAGAGGCCAGGATGACCAACATAATGGTTGTGCAAAAATAGTTAAGCATACTGCAGGAAGCAAATAAAAATATGTCCCATATCCCAAGTCCTCTAGCTATGCATCATGAAAAGACTTATTAGACAAGGACACTCAACGAAAATCAATAACAGTCAGCACACAAAGAAAATATCATGACATAGCTCAAGCATTAAGTGTTGCATTTAAAATTTTAAGTGTGTTAACTAATACTGAGTTCTGAGGATAAGGATCGAATGCTTGCAAGCAAGAAAGACCACATGACAAAACGGGGTAAGACCAAACTGATAAGTGTTGAAAAAAACTCATTGGCAGGGGTTGTATTGAAAAATACAGTTGGGGTGGTATTGAAAAACACCATTTGGGAGGCGTCCTAAAGACTAACATATCCAAGAGAGCAAAGCTAATATAGTTATGTCCCCTAGACAAAGACAAAGACCAATTCCAAACCAAGGAAACAAGGGCAAGGCATGATAGAGAAAGGCTAAGTGTCAAGGACACGCGCTAAGAAATAGGGGTGCAAAGGCCTCAAGTAGCGCTTGTTTCCAGGTTTTCACCACTTGGATTTTATTACAATTTTTTTATTTTTTTATTTTTTTCATTTTTTTCTTCTCTTTTTTTTTTAGGACTTTTTATAATTTTTTTGAATTTTTTCTACCAAGGCGCTTGTTTCCAGGTTTTCACCAAGGCACTTTTTCTATTTTTTTGAATTTTTAAATTTTTTAAATTTTTTTTTCGTATTTTGAAATATATAATTTTTTTTTGAAGATACATCAAAGCGCCTATTGCTAGGTTTTCACTAAGATGATCATTTTTTCAAGACATTTTCTAATTTTTAAAATTTTTGACAATATATCATTTTTTTGAATTTTTTCAAGATCAATAATTATGTACAAAAGGATGCCCCTAGACAGAATGGGCATCATGCTCCCAAGCAAGATCACATCGTGCAATACCAATATTTAGCAAGGTGGAGGACAGGAGGGATTAGCAAGCTGGTGGAAAAGATGGAAGACATGAAAATGAAGGAGAATAAAGGAGAATGAAGGGAAGCAATCCTCAAAGGCAGACTCCTCAAGAGTACCCAAGCTAGAAAAAAAGAAACATCATGTAAAACACATTTGGACAAGAATGAAAGGCCAACATAGGATAAGTCACAAAAGTGTAATGCAAGAGCAGGAAAGGATGCAGTCCAAAGGAGTAGACATGTCAAGAGGCTTCATAGCACCATGTTTTACTCTTTATTTTTTATTATTAGATCAAGACCAAAGGGGAAAAGGATAGCGATAGACAAAAATGAATGGAGGAAGATAGATATGAAGGCTAAACATGAAATGAATGAAAGCAAGGTCATTGTAAGATAGCTTACAAGATAGCCCAAATGTTCGTGTATAGATCAACACTGACAAGATCAAAGAGAGAATACAGAATGGATGAAAGAGGTAGAAGAACTACGCATGATGCCCGATTACCAGGTTTTCATCATGGTACCTATCCAAGGTGTCACAAGGGAGTGGTTTTCACCATAGGATAAAATTATTTCTCTTTAATTATTTTTTTTTTCTTTTTTGAATTTTTTGGAAGAAGGCAAGCTTTTTAGATAATTCTCCTTGAAAAGATAAACCATGATATGCCAATGATTCAAAATGATATGCTCAAAGATGCTGATAGGGAAAGGAAGATGAAAGAGAAAAATGGAGGATAAGGTTTTATGCAAAGCAAGTGAGGTTGGAAGATAGGAGGAATAGACAAACGAGGAAAAAGGATATAAGGTAGAAGGATAGTGAATGAAAGAATTGTGAAAGGGTAGATGGAAAGGAAGGCAAGATCAACATCAATACACACCTTGAAGGGTGGCGAGAGGATGGAGGAAATCTGAAAGAAGGAATATGGTGAATGGATAACAGATGTTGTGGTTTAGGCGCATGGAATGAAATAATATTTTTGGAAGAAGATGAAGTGGAAGCATTTGGAAGTTTGAATGTCAAATTCACTTGTCTCTCCACATGAGAATATTTCAAGAGAGACTTTGGAATCCATATAGTCGTAGGCTTTTCATTTATTTTTGATGATTTAGAGAGAATATCTTCAATGATGGATTTTGGAACCCATATTTGCCTTGTAGTTTTCTTCTTAGATATCTCTTTTGACTTTATGCCCCCATATCGATTAGAGGAGACATGGTGATCTTCTTTTTTAGATGGATTCTTGTATTGCTTTTTTTTTTCTTGTATTGAACATTCAAGTTTCTTCCAAAAGACTTGGGACTTGTGGAGGAAGAAAAAGAATATGACTGGTTTAGATGGGTGGATGGATGAAAAGGATACAAGGGTATGCATCTATGTTGATCTTGAGGAAAGATATGAGATGGAGGGATGTAAGGACCCAAGATAGATGATAAATTAGGAGAGTTAGGAGGGGAAAGTGTGTTGGTACTCAAAAATACAAGGTTTTTGAGTACCTTGTTAAACATTTTGCATTTTTGCCCCTTATGAGCACTTTTGAGCCTTTTTTCCCAAGCGCAATTCTGAAATTTTTCATGCATATCAGGTGTTCATCACTCTTTTTTAGAAATAAGAAGATATCCCAGATCGTCAGATTCAAGTTTTGAGTCATTTAGTGATGTCTTGTTTTGAGCACTTGTCCTTTTTTGCATATGATGATTATAGTGTCAAATTGTTGTAACTAGCCTACTTTGCATCTGAATAACTTGTGCCCTATTGAGTTTCATAGTTCACCACTTTGGGAATGTTTAACATATATATCAGAGAGCGTATGTTTTAAATTCTAAGTCATTTTGAATCCATTTGATAAGTTTTCAGTCTCCCCAAAGTTGGTTCTGCAGAACTATCTTCTTTCTCTGTCATGTCCAGATATCTGAATAGCCTACTTTGAGCTTCTGAAAATTGTACCTAGTTGAATGCATTGCATAATTGAATGTTCCCCCATGTCAAAAATATGAAAGTGTACCCATTTGAAGAGTTTCAGACTCATACCAATCCAGTTGTTCACTTTCCCAACTTGATTCCAAATCCAATTTATGCATATTTGCTGAGTGCAAAATCAGGAAAATTGTAAGATGCTAACTTTGCAAATTGATGCCGATAGATGAGTTCACCTTCAGTGCAAGCTAATTGAATATTCATGTTCCATGTGCAAAGGTGAATCAAGTTTCAGAGGTTCAAATTATGGGGGCTCTTTTTGATTAGTTTGTGAGTCAAAATTTGAAGACAGTTTGTGCAGTTTGGCAGTGCAAAGCAGAGGTTTTTTTTAAAAAAATTTAAGTTATAAAAGGGAAAAATGAAACTATGGCAAGGGGAGCCCAGACCTCTGGAGGGAAGTTATGATGTCCATTAGCAAGAAAATTTAGCCATTAATGAGCAACATTTGGAGGCAACTTTTAAAAAATTTGAAAATGCAAGTGCACAGCCAGTCACATTTTTTATCATATCTCAAAAACTACGACCTGGGTTGGGCTGAATTTTGGATATGTTTGAAATGACCATGCTAGAAATCTACAGTAAAAATTTGAGACAAATCAGAATTGAAATGAAAAAGTTATGGCTCTCTGAGTATTGACAGCAATAGCAAAGTTTTAAAAATGCACAGAGATATATCCCACATGCATGGGGCTATGAAAGTTTTTAGTATTCATATACTACAACACTTAGTATATGATTTGAAGAAAGAACCAAGAGGCCATTTGGTGGTTCTATTGGTTGAAATTTCAAAATTCTAGTGGGCCCCATAATTTTGAAGTAAAAATGCATAAAGTTAGTCACCTAGTCTCCAAGTCTCCAAAGCCAAGAAAATCATATAGAGACTTAGAGACTAAAGGTAGTCTCCAAGTCTATATATAGTTGGAAAAATCATTCAGAGACTTAGAGACTACACTATCCAATTTAACCACAGTCAAGGCATGGTCAAGGTGCAGTCAAATTAAGCTCATTCAGAGACTTAGAGACTAAAGGTAGTCTCCAAGTCTCCAGATCGAACCATGGTTAAGAAAAAGTTTATGAGACTTAGAGACTACATTGTGCAAATTAATCACAGTTGAGGCATGGTTAATGGTTGAGTTAAGTTTAAAGGTAGTCTCCATGTCTCCAAGTCTCCAAGTCTCCAAAGCCAAGAAAATTATTCAAAGACTTAGAGACTAAAGGGTTGTCTCCAAGTCTCCAGATCTAACCAAAGTTAATGAAAACTTCAAGAGACTTAGAGACAATGAGAAAAAGTTGACCATGGTTAAAGTGCAGTTAAGGTGTGGTTAAATAAATATCTAGAGACTTAGAGACTAAAGGTAGTCTCCAAGTCTCCCAACAAACTCATGGTTAGTAAAAGGATCTAGAGACTTAGAGACTAAGTTAGTCTCCAAGTATCCAAATAGACTCAAGGTTAAAAAAATTATTCAGAGACTTAGAAACAATGAAGAAAAAGATGACTGGGGTTAAAAGGTGAGTTAAAAGGCCAGTTTAGAGCAGCAAATCAGCATGTGACAAGTGTCAAAATCTGGTGGATTCTAGGAGAAAAAAACATAAAATAGAATTATAAAGGGAGAAAATGCATAGATTTCAAGATTAAAATGATTTGAAATGTTATAGTTTGTGCATGGAATATTAAAATGAATATAAAATCAGATTTGCATAAAATATTAAATCTGTATAGTCTTTTCTATAGTCTATGTGCAGATTTTTTTTATTTTTCAAAGATTTGAAAATGCATTTCGGGAAGAATTTTCAACACAAAGGAAATCAGATTTTTTGCAGAATAATAACAAATTTGGACAAAATGAAGATTAGATTATGGAGATCAGATTTGCACAGAAAGAAGAGATAAAATACATATATTTTATTTACAAAATCAGATTCATATTTGCTTTCCCAGAGATTTTTTGAGGAAGGTTGAAATCAGATTTTCTCAAATTAATATCAGATTTGGAAAGCTTCTCAGTGGAAGAATGAAAGAGTTATAATGAGGATAAAATTAGATTTTAAAAAGACAAGTGGAGTTAAAAATTGATTAAATCAATCAGATATTTTGAAGACTTGGAATGCAAGTAAAATCAGATTTTTGAAGTCACTGAGAAGGATCAGGTTTTTGGAAAAGAAGGAATGAGTGCAAATTAGATTTGAGAGAAGGACAGGTGTTTGTCAGACATAGTTTTTAGGGTTTCTTCTCTTCTATATATCTTCTTCTTTTCTCAGTTGTAATGGTTCCTTTCCTCTGCTCTGTTCTGGTTTTTTTCTGCAGATGCCCAGAGCAGGTCCCTATTGGTCTTGTGGAAATTTTATTGTAAGTTATACTTCTATGTCTTTGATATTCTAAAGGCTTATTATCTAGATGTGTTGAAAGAGAATACAGTAATAGAATATAGTGTAGTTTTTCCTCTTTCATATTATCTTGTCTCTTTGCATTTTGTTTGTGCTCTAGTGTGTTTTACTTGTAAGGCATTTGAAATACACCTGCTACAAGGTAGTTTGTCTAATTATTTATGAGTTCCTTTCAAGGAGA
>MU225631.1:591522-615573 GCA_018584345.1 Thuja plicata | reverse complement strand
TAAAACTGGGGTGGGGATGACACCCACAAAATTCTCCACTATTGCAGTAATAAAGTGTGCATGTTAAGGCTACAAATGTTGATTACAAAATGTAATCTACCCTATTAAAGGTCTACTCAGTTAAGAGCTAAAGATAATTACAATCTACCCTATGAAAGGATTTCAACTTACAATAAAGTAAGCACTCTAATAGGAGATTAAGAAAGGTCTGCTAGAACCACTCTGTTAAGAGATTTTCACCTAATACAATGATTAGAATGTCTCAATTATCGATCCGTCATTATGCACTCTAATGCTGATGACAAATCTCCTCTTTCTCGTACCTTCTATGATCTCACAATCTGGTATGTCTTTACTTCTATTTCTCACTGTGCTGTCACTCTGATTGATCTCTGCTTCTTAACAAAATAACCCTCTGTGCATTTCAATTCAAAATGCAGTCACCACACACTTTGTCTGCTCTCTCCTTACACTTACAAAATAGGGTTTAGAAGAAATCTAATATATCTTGTTCGAGTCTGATAGGGAGATCTAGATCAACGATCAAGATCTAATACCCATACCTTGATGGTATTATAATTAATTTTTACAATAGATCATGCATAGGATAAAACAATTAAATGCATAACTAACTCCGTAGAAGAATATTAAATGCATACATAAGTCGGCCCAAAAAGCTTATAGAAATTGGCCAGATCACTTATCCTTGAAGTTTGAATCATTCCAGACATGTATACAAAAACTATTCTGCTCGGTACTTGACTTCTTTGTCACTCAACACTTAACATCTCTGTGTCCTACTCGGCTTGGCAATGTAACTAGGCAAACTAAAAAACTGCTTGGCAATGATGCTTGGCCTTGCATAGTTTTAGCTCAGCCACAGTGATAGCCAACTAAAACTGCCTAAGTGAATGACTAAGTGTTGGTCACTAATCATCAACAGAACTTAAAGATTAACAGTTTCCAAGGTATATCTGATCATCTGGGATATTTTTCAAGGTATATTTATGTGTAGAGGTGACCATTTTAGGGTTTCTGATTGTTTTGAAGGAATATCTTTTGTAACCGTAAGTTTCTCCAATCTGATCTGCATTGATGGTGAATTAACTCCCGATCCATGGTGGTTGAGGAGTTTGTATATAAGTAGTTTTATATGTTTTCTAAAAAGGTTCAGATTATGTAAGACTTTCTATGACATACTTTCTGTCTGCAAGTTTTCATGTTTGTAATTCTCTCTGAAGCATAATACAATGGCTAAGTTGTTGGAGAACTCTTGGAATTATCTGAGTCCTCTTTCTTTTTTGCAGTTTCGTGTACATTGCGAATGATTTCATGGAGGTAATCTTTTGAATTTTATCATTCCCTATTATCTTGTCTCATTTCAGTACCTTTCTGCTGGGGTGAATGTTTGTTTGCAGGTCATAGTCTGTGTTTATGTTCACTTGAGCTATTTTTGTGAAAATCCTTCATTTCCCTAAATGGTTTCACCTCATACCCTACTATGAAACACTTTTGCAAGCCTATTCAGGAAATTTTACTTGTTCTAAGTCAAATTTCATGCTAACTCTTAGCCATCTTTGTTATGATTCATGTCATTCTAGTGTATCACCTAATAGATTAGGTTCTTGCTTTATTCCCCTTTTGTTTCCTTTTATCCCTTTTCCTACCAAGTTTTATTTTCAAGTTTCAAGAGCAGAATAGGTGATTATCCAAGAGGAACCAACCTAGAATCCAGAGGTCTCACTTCATGTTTAGCAAGGTCCCACAACCTAGAAGTGATTCCCATGTTATACCAGGTCACTAGAATCTTAAGTTTAGTAGGGTGCAAATTTGGTGTATAACAATTATTTGATTACATCTATATACTATACAATGTAATATTAATAATTTCATAAATACAATTAATTGTATATTTAAAAAAATAACTAGTACATATTAATTTTAAATACATCTAGATTTAAAAGACGCTAGAGATATCAAATTTATTTTATTTATTTAAGAAATATTCTATTTTACTATACAATTATTTACGAACCATCTTAATTAATTAATTATTTTTTTAATTTTAACAAATATTTTTATATACTTGAGTTATTTTATATCACAAAATTTTTTTTTCTCACTCCTGAGCAGTCATATGGAATTTGGTCCCTAGCAAATAATAGGGGAACTTGAGTATATCTATACATAACATACTTGGTGAGTTATTTATTCTTTTCTCAATGTATGGTTGCAACTTCTCTTCTTCAAGGCTCAAATTCTTGTGACATCCTTGGTTATGGCTCCAATGGTGCAGGATTCTCAGGTTATGATGGTAAAAGGGATACCAAGCATATGAATTTAGGGACAAAATACCCTTCCAAATCAGCTTCCAATTCTTTGGAAAATGCTAGTCCATGCAACACAAATAATTCAGATTAGCTTGGGATGGATGAAGGGAAGTTAAACTTCAAACAAGTACTATGCCAAGGTACCCAGGGATTGAATCTTGCGGGTGAGCACTCCAAGATTCCAAAATCTCACAATATACTTAGCTCAAATCTGGGCAGTTTCCCTCTAGTTGATCAAGCTCTGAAGGTGGCTCAAAGAATGAAATAAACCAAATCCCTAATATTGTACAACAATTGCTTGGAAATTCTAACAATTTGGGTTTTAAGATGAACCCCTTCATCAATAGTGACTTCTAGGGGTGCCTCTAATAAGAGGTTGAATCCCTCAGGATGGAATGCGCGACCAAGAAGGCAATTTTTGGAAAATGAAATGGTACACTGCAAGGATAATGCAAAAATCCCTCTTAGACAATTTACCACACAACTAATCCTAATTTTCCCAGAGAAACTACAAAAAAACATTATTGATAGCGAGCAATACTTTGCAGCTAATGGTTTGATTGTCCAATTTAATTGACTTTGGTACAAACTCCCTAGTCTACATAAGTGGATTTGTGATGCTTGGGAACCACTATTGAAAGGAAATATAGAATTTTATCCTTGTGCTCCGGGATTTTTCATTGTGGTTTTTTATTGCAAGCAAGATTGATATTTCATTCTTTAAAGTGTTGGTGTTGGGGGAAAATAATTCTCCTATTCCAACCATGGTTCCTTAATTTATATCCTCTTACTAAAACATTTTTAGTAAAACCTATTCAGATTTAAATCCAAAATGTTCCACTACTATTTTGGTTTTATGCTTGTTTCAAAGCAATAAGAGATTCTTTAGGCAATTTCTTTGCAATAGATACTAAAACCTCTACTCACTCATACCACTTTTTCTCACATTCTTGTGAAGGTAGATACTTCCAAGGATTTCCCTACTAGAATCACCTTCAAGGTTTCTGATTGTAGTTGGATTAAAGCACTTGATTATGAAGGCTTTCTTTTAATATGTCAAAGATGTTTTGAAATTGGCCATATTGCTCATAATTGTTCCAAGTCTGGGATTAGATCAAATCATTAAGGTTCTTGGTGGGTAAATACCATTCCACATCACTACTCTGTGGTTTCTTCTCTTATTCCCTCTAAGAAGGTTCCTAATTGGGCGCCTACAAGAATTTAAGTCACACTTTTAGGCAAAAAGTGGAAGTGTTTTCCCTTATTTTCAAAAATTTTGTCAATTGATGTTAAAATTTTGTGAACTTAAAGATTGAATCTCGAAAACCTTTAGGAATAGGAATTGTGGTGTTCGGAGTCTACTTTATAAATATGTAATTTATTTCAATACCCAGATGGTAGAAATTTTTGTTTAGTAGGCGTGTGTAAAAACTACTTTTTCAAAATGTTTGTTTTAGGACCATACCATACACGTGTATGAATACCATATTTTGACATAAATAAAAGTTTTTTAGTAAATTCTTTTGAGGAAACATACATAAGACACCAAAGATTGATGAGCATATTTTTTGTTTTTTTATTGAATATATTTTTAATTGACCCTAAAGTCTATTTTGGAAACCCTTGGTGTACGACCACCATAAATTGACATAAACTTATCATTTTTTTTCATTTTTTTAAATCTTGAAGAAAATTGTGTAAATTGATGTCATATAATTTATTTTCCAAAAAACTTAAAAACAAAATGTTATTATAATTTGGGACAAAAACCCTATTTGAATTTTATGTTTCTGTTTGATTAATAAATAATACAAAATAGTAAAATTAATCAAATCCCCAAAAATACATTTTTGAATTTTTCACACTAAGAAGTCTAATGGGTTTTTGTTTTGTCAAAAAATTTGATCGAGAAGGCCTTCTAAAATTTATGGCAAGTCTATCCTGACCCAAAAACCAAAGCGGAGGTGTGGAGTTCAATTCAAAATTTAAATAATGCGTACATGTTATTTAAAATTCATACATGTTTTGAAAACACACATGTGTTCCATTTTTTTCTACCATTAGATTGGTAATAGATACGCATTTATATAATACATCTATTTTTTAAATAATGTGTAAGTGTTTCTAATATAGCTATTACCAATCAAATTTGGTCCATAAAGGATAAAAATACAAAGATTATTCAATCATTCTTGACTAATGTGCAATAATAGATTGAATGTTTCCATGATGATGGTTCTCATTAGTTAAATTATTCCACATTCTCATCTTTTGTGACTTTTGGCATGAGTGGAGTCATTTGAATTTGAAATTTGGCAAACATTGGAGAGTTTTTTAAGTTGATTGAATATGGGATTGAAGCAACATAGAAATTGGAAAAAGAAGGTTATGACACCTTAGGAAGTTGTACTGAATATGGAAGAGGAAACACGACAAATAAAAATAATAGAAAGAATTTGAGAACTGAATAATGTTGGAGCAACGAGTTCCACAATCACTTTAGAAGGAGAGGACATTGAGGAAACTATGATGGATGCAGATGTCGAAGAAGTAAATATGAAAGAATAAAATCCAAGTGTGTCTTCTCATCCAATTTCAGATACAAGTATGTCTTCACAACCACATTCTTTTTCTGATATAGAATTTGTTGATTTAAACAAGAAGGATACTCATTCAAAGATATTAATAATATTATAAAAGATGGAGAAATATAAAATTAAAATTAAAATGCCAAATGATAGTAATAATATTATTGAAGATAGAGAAATAGAAATTGAAAATAAAATACCAATTGATATTAATAATGTGGATGTAGATATGGAAACCCGAAATGAGAAAGAAACCCCTTCTTTGAGTGATAATGAAAATATTGAAAATTTTCAAATTGAAAGTAATGTGTTGGACAATCTTTGTAGTTTGGTTTTGTGGAGACAGATTAGGACACATGTGAATAAATTGTTCACACAATTTTTTTATAATAAAAAATTTGGGTTTCAATGTCCACTAGTATTACAATTAATGAAAATGATAAAAATCCTAAAAGTGATGAAGGGGTTAGGCATTTATGTCAAACCCAAAAAGAAGGATGAGTATTTTAAACAAGTTGTATCAATTGATACAAATGGAAAGAAATGTCATTCTAAAGATAGGAATTGTAACACCCCGCCAGGGAACCCAGGAGAATTAACCTATATCTCATATTTTTAATAATTTAAACATACAACATCAAGCAAGGAAGTTTCAAACACATCATCCCAGTAGTTCAGATGCATAAAAGATAGAGATCTGAAAAACTGGAATTATCAAAGTTTCAAAACCTACCTCAACAATGAAGAACAAATCTGAAACAAACACAAAGAATGATGTGATCCAAAATACTCCTAAGCTTTACAAAAATTCTATCTACCGAACTCTCCTTCAACCTATCAAAATGGCTTTCAATTTAGATATATAGAAAACCCAGGAAATTAGGTTTTTAAAAAGTGCAACTTTAATTAGGATTAAAATTTTAATTAAAAATTAAAAGAAACACTTTAATTTCAATTTTGACTTCAATCAATTGCACAACTTAACTTTATAAAATAAAGTTAAAGTCAAAATTCATTAATAAAGTGCATATTAAATGCATGATATTATTATTTTTCAATAAATCAATTGCACAACTTAACTTTATAAAATAAAGTTAAAGTCAATTCATTAATAAAGTGCATATTAAATGCCTGATATTATTATTTTTAAATAAATCAATTATGCAACTTAAATTAATATTTAATAATTTAATTTGCACAATTAATTAGAATTTTTGGATTTAATATTTATTAAAATATCAACTATTAAATTAAGACTTAATAATTAAATCAAATTTTTTTGGTCGATTAATTAAATATAGGTATTTAATTAATATTTAATTATTAAATAGCTATATATTTAATATATTAATGTTTAACCTTATTACAAGTGTAATTATTAACATTAATAATTACCATAATTAATCATTAATCGAAACAAGCAACATTAATCTAACTCAAACCATCTAAACAAAAAAACTGAAACAAAAAGAACAAGCATACACAGAAAGGCTCACGAATCCACATCACCTTGACGGATTGAGATAGGGTAGATAGTCATATTCTTGTACATTCCTAGGACACAATGTAGGTTTAGGATAGGGATTTGGGCCTCGACACTATCTCCCCCCTTTTACCATTGAGATATTGCGATAGAGCATGCTCACCCCTGCCAATTCAGGGAAGACGTTGTTCGGTACCTACAAACCTGTCATAATAAAGAGGAACATATGTATACATTTAATATATCAAACAATGATTGGAATCAATACATCGTGTGGATCTTGATAGAGCAAGTAACTAGGTCTCTGTACCATACCATATCAAACACACCAAACAAAAATATAAAATATACAAATGATCCATGTGCATACAAATATAGTGTCAGTATTGTCAGTAAATCCATAATCATAAAAACACCATAGCATATAAATAACCATCATGAAATAACCATAATTCTATCTGAAAACACAAGATATCACACAACTATCTATTGGATCATAAATATCAAATCATAATGAAATTTTGTACACCAAAATCCCCAAATAACAATGAAATAACCAACACACACATGAAAGGCCTAAAAGAGTTTGGCACCAAAACTAAAAAAGAAAACTATGGGGTGGTTATTACACTTGCCCCCCTAAAATTAGGCTTACTCCTAGAAGCCTACAACAAAATAGGGATATGAATCCCTCAAACTCAAAGCAAGTAAAAAATAAAGACAAAATAAATGATCACAAAGAAATAATTTGAAATACAATAGATTTTTATGTCTATGTTTGGTTTCAAGTTTAAACTATAAGACACCTAATAAACATACAATTCCCAGAGTTCTGAGTGTAGAAACTCGGGCTCTAATACCAAGTGTAACACCCCACTAGGGAACCTAGGAGAATTAACCTATATCTCATATTTTTAATAATTTAAACACACAACATCAAACAAGGAAGTTTCAAACACAGGATCCCAGTAGTTCAGATGCATAGAAGACAGGGATCTGAACAACTAAAATTATCAAAGTTTCAAATCATACCTCAACAACGAAGAACATATCTAAAACAAACACAAAGAATAGTGTGATCCAAAATACTCCTAAGCTTTACAAAAAAAAATTAATCTTTCAAATTCTCCTTCAATTTGATTGAATTCCCTCCAAATGACTTTCAATTCAAATATATAGAAAACCCAAGAAATTAGGTTTTGAAAAAGTACAACTTTAATTAGGATTTAAATTTTAATTAAAAATTAAAAGAAACACTTTAATTTCAATTTTGACTTAAATCAAGTGCACAACTTAACTTTATAAAATAAAGTTAAAGTCAAAATTATTAATAAAGTGCATATTAAATACATTATATTATTTAATTAAATAAATCAATTATGCAACTCAAAGTAATACTTAATAATTTAATTTGCACAATTAATTACAATTTTTAGATTTAATATTTATTAAATCTCAATTATTAAATTAAGACTTAATAATTAAATCAATTAACTAATTATAGGTATTTAATTATTAAATAACCATATTTATATAATATATTAATGTTTTAACCTTATTAAAGGTATAATTATTGACATTAATAATTACCATAATTAATCATAATCGAAAAAGCCAAAAAGCAACATAAATCTAACTGAAACCATCTAAACAAAAACAACACACACACATAAAGGCTCATGAATCCACATCACCTTGATGGATTCAGATAGGGTAGACAGTCACATTGTTGTCCATTCCTAGGACAGAACGTAGATTTAGGGTAGGGATTTGGCCTCAACGCTATCTCCCCTCGTTTACCAATGAAATATTGCGATAGGGCAAGCTTAGTCCTGCCAATTCAGGGAAGACGTTTCCCGGTACCTGCAAACTTGTCATCACAAAGACGAACATATACATACATATAACATAAAAAATAATGGTTGGAATCAATACATCATGTGGATCTCGCTAGATAAAGTAACTGCGACCCTATCCCATACCATATCAAAAACACCAAATAGAAATATAAAACATACAAATGATCCATGTGCATACAGATATAGTGTCAGTATTGTCAGTAAATCCATAATCATAATGACATCATAACATATAAATAACCATCATGAAATAACCATAATTCTATCTGTAAACACAAGATATCACACAATTATCCACTAGATCATAAACATCAAATCATAATGAAATGTTGTACTTAATATCCTCAAATAACATTGAAATAACCATCGCACAGATGAACAGTCCTGAAAGTGTTTGGCACCAAAACTAAAAAAGAAAACTATGGGGTGGGTATAATAGGAATTCGACACGACGAGCAATAACAAATTTAGTCAACAAAACAACTTCTAATAAAAGAATGGTGAGTAACATAAGTGGATATTTTGATATCCATCGCAAAAATTTGTCAAGACCTATAATGAGAAGAGTTAACATTGAAAATGATCCGACAAACCAATTGTGGAGTTTTAGTGGTAGACTCCTGAAGTCTAACATGAAACTTTATGGTGAAGTCAGAACTTTGATTGAAAAATTTTGGCACGATAATGCAAGGGTATTACGTAATGCCAAAGATGTTTTGAAATTAAGAGTTAGCTCAAATATTCATGATTTAAATCCAAAACACCTTTTGGACATGACTTAAACTAAATTGTATAATTGTTTTTTGGACGAGAAGATGTTAACAAATATTAGCATTATTCAAAGATCTTATGAAAAATGCAAACCCTGGTATGTAAGAATTAACAAGGAAAGAATCTCCTGCTATTGCAAAATTCACGTTCAGTTTCATTATCATCATGATGTATTTTGATATATACGTTCTACCATGCATACAAAAAAAATGCTGTAGGAATGTGGTATAAATATTATACCTCAAACTATAAAGGACTTTATATTAGGTTTATTTTGTAAACCACCTAATGATCAATTATTTCTTCTAAATGCATGTGTTACTTGTGTATGCAATAAATGTGGCAACCTTGCATTGTTTTTTTTTTAAAGCCAAAGTGGGATACCCACCATATCCTCGAGTATGAATGAAGCGATTGGAAGCAACAACCTTGCATTGTTATGTGAATGTTTGCGTGAGAATATTTCAATTGATTTTGGACAAAATTAGTTGATGTAAATTGTTTTTAAAATGTTGAGTATCCATTAAAGGATGGAAAGGTTGGAAGACGACGTGATCTAATCACTAAAAAAGTTAGTGTACATGGATTTTTATCAGTGAATTTAAGAGTAAGATCGTACCTAAATATGTGTAACACTCCAAACATGCTCAATGGATTGCTAGGCATATTTGCATATGCAAGAACATGTTTCTATTTAATAGTATACTTTGTTGACTTTGCAGAGAACTACACACTTGCACAACAACAAGAGATCCAATTGCAGTATTATAATTTAGTGCAAGTGGCAATTTTTGTTCATATTATTTATAGGCATGCACCTAATAGTACAAAAGAGAATCAAAATATTTTTAGGGGGTACCATTTCTATTTGAGTGATAATAAGTTACACTCATCATAGTTTGTTCAGTACTACTATAAGAAATTTTATGGTGATTTAATGGAAAGAGAAATTCAAATGACACAACATCTAATATGGTTAGATAATTGCACAAGGAAATTCAAGAATGCTAGAATATTTTATTGTCTGAGTGGGACACACAAGAAAACTAACATCCAACATATGTGGAGCTTCTTTGAGGTGGTACATGGGAAAAAATAACACGATGGAGCTAGTTCATGTGTTAAAAGAGTTGTTTACAAAGAGCAACTGAAATTCAAGGATAAAGTCAAATTTAAAGATGCACATGTAATTGTGGAATATTGCATTTTAACATGGTCTACAAGATCAAGTTAGAACTCCACAATCAGACGCTCTTCAGGCTAGCTGAAGAGAAGATATCCTTTCAAGACATGATTGTGATACAATCAGTGGGTTAGCTAAATTGAATTCATTTAAGAATTCTAATTCTAACACTTTGACTATATGGACTAAGGATCTTGCATGTTTCAATCAATTTTATGTTGCAGGTAATTGGGAAGCATGTGAGAATAAAAAATGGGTTGAAGAATGAAAAAAAAAATCCTTCACACTTATTGAGACACAAGATTAAGATGATATAGAAAATGAAGAGCTCTAGATCATGCATTTGCATCAGAAGACTATGATCGTTTTAGACCTCATACAACATGGTAATTTAATTTCTATTTCTTTAAATTACATTATTTATGTATGTCATATAGTATGATTGTAATTGAATTAAATCTAACACTTCATGTACACTTAATTTTGGTTTTCAAGACATGTGTATGCTATTGTTGCACCTGAGGACAATGTAGAGGAAACAAAGTATTGACTAGCTTGGTGTGTAGAACCTAAGAAAAATAAATCTATCTGAAAGTAGATGATGATGGTTTTGAATATCCAATTGGGTTTATTTTGGTAGTTGGTACGTGGCTATGTAATACCTAAACAAGAAAGAATGGTTTGCCATTTTTTTAAGACTACCAAACAGAAAAGAAGATTATAAACTACTAGCATTTGGTGGTGGAAACAAATATTATGGACACTCTCAATGGAAGAGCATGATACAATCATAGATGCATAACAGAAGACAGAGGATGCATATGTTACATTGGACTGAATAAAATACATTTAAGTTTTTGGTTCTATTTATTTGATTCTGATAACTTTCATATATAATTACTCTTCATCACATTAACATATATTCTTCTTATATATTATATATAGCTAATTATTTTTTTATTTAGGTGTCCTACAACTTGATGGCATGGATGCCAATTACAAATTTTGCATTTTCCAACTTTTGACTATTCAAAATTCTAATAGTTGGTGAATACAATTGTTTAATTTAACTTTATTTAAATACATATTTTCTAGCATTAATTGAAGCAAAGATAACTTATTTGTACATTCATTTTTATGTTGCAAGTCCCCTAGAAGAACATACACACACATTATATGCAATAGTGTACACTTGTATTAGTCCAATTTGTTTTGTAAACAATGTATTAGTGAACAATTCATTGTCCTATGTTGAAAAATGTAATCGTCCTATGTTGCTAGCTTTAATTATTTTTTTATTACAAAAAAACTAGGTTTTGAAGGGACCCAAAACCTTATATAAAAAATGTTATTACATAATAAAATAATCTAATAAAGCACCAGACTATAACCAAAGAAAGAAAGGTTTCAGCATAAAGATAAACAGAGAGAGTGGCAACCAAAGACCAACAAAAATACAAGAGACAACTGAAAAAACTAGAAAACCAAAAAAGAGGGGCACCGGCTAAGCCATGTTCTTGAGGGTTTCTACCACCTTAGCTTCCAATTGGATCATGTTCAAAACTGATTTCTTCAAGTCTTTCAGATCAAGAGAGGGGATATGGATTTTTTTCTTAAGATTCCCTCTAGTCCTCTTGTTGGGCTTAGACTCCCCCTGGCCTTTATCATTGTTAGCATCCAAGTCCAAAATAGTCTTCTCCTATTTCACCTTATCCAGGTTTCCCACCATAAGCTTAATAGTATCAGAAACCTTCTTTATAATCTTGTGGTTATGATTCATAATAGCTTGGAGAGAAAGCTAGATTTTCTTGGCATCCTCCTCAATTTTAAAAAAATCTAGCCCCATAATTATCCTTAAGCTTCTCAAAGGCCTAAGGTTCTTTTGAGGCACTCAACAACCAAATTATTCTCAGCCTTTGTCCATAGAGAAAAAATAGCTTGTTGGTCAATATAAGAAGGAACCTCCTCTGTATTCTTTCCCTGCATAATAGACTCCATCGCTTCCATCTTACTTCCCAAAGCTCTTTGTTTAAATTGCAATTCCTTCATCTCATAAAAGACCCATTGGAATATACTAAAGGAATCTAAATAATTCCCTCTAGAAATCCCAAGGACATATGACGATAACTCATGCTCATAACCAAGGAGGTCAACTTTATGGTTCTCCAGGGACTTAGCACCATCCCCACTCACATCCCTTGAAAGATGCTTTCTAGAATTATGGGAAGGGGTGGAAATTTTATGACCAAGTATAAGAAGGGGGTGCACAAAATTCTCAATATTGTTCACAACACATTTACCTTTACCCTTCCCTTTTATCTGAGACTCTGGAGGGGGGAAGACTTACCCTTATCCTCTATATCAGTAGTAGAAGTAGAGGAGGAACAAACCACTTTTTTCCTCTTACCCTCCCCTTTAAATATAGAGACTTTAGCTACCTGCTTTGGTTTCACCTCCCTCCTAGGTTTTTTTGAAGAGGTAAACTCTTCCTCCTTCGTATCAATGCACTCTTCCCCTTTTGACTCACCACTAGTATAACCCACACTAGTATCCTCCCGTCCGAAACAAGAATAAAATTAGGATCAGGGAGAGCCTTGAAGTGGTCATCAATTAAAATAAGAAATATCTCATGTAAAATAGACTACTTCTTCAGATTATCCCTATGGTCATTGATTCTTGCAATAAGAGAAGACAACATATAAAAGAGATGAGAAACCCTAGTATGGTGTCTTAAATGATTAAAAAAGACAAAGTGATGGCCAAATGCCCTAATAAAATGATCATCGAGGGTTAGATACTCCATAATTACCTTCAACACTTGCCTCCAAATGATCTTGATGATCCTAGTATTGTAGCATCTTTGAGATTTTTTCTCAAACTTCTCTCTCTCTTCCACTAGCTTTAGGAATTTCAGCACCGCAACCTCAGAGTACTTACGGTCCCTATAAAACTTCATGTCATCCAAAGAAATAACCATCACCTCCATAATCAGCTTCTCATCCACTATAAATTTTCTCCCATGCAAGGTGATTAAACCATCATTCCAATGCTCAACAAAATACTATCACTATCTTATTTGATCCATGCAACCTTTCAAGGTATGGGTCAAGCCCACCACTCTTCACACTGTGCCAAATGGTGGGCTTATTTCTCCATTTTTCACAATCCAAGGGCTCCATTATATGTCTATTTCCACTCATCTTAAATTGAATCACACTGTAGATCTTTGAGATAGTAGAGGAAATAAGAAAAAAATTGAGGATAAAAATCTAGACAGGTACACAAAATACCAACAAAGTGTGTGGGTGATAATGACACTAATCTGCCTTCAAATCCTCATAATTCAATAAAATTATGGTCAAGGCATACTTCCAAAAGGGAAATCCACCATGCCACCTTATGATGGGAAATCTCATCATTACTTTGTAACGTCACTTAAATCTCCCCCAAGCGATATGTCATAACAAAGGAGAGATGTGACGCCATCCTCCAACCTATCCTTAGCCTTCCACGTAAGACTCCCAATACTGATGACACCCTTGTTAGAAAATAAGTCACCAACCATATTCACCTCCCTATAAGCGGGAGATATTAAACATTTATCAAATGAGGCAATTATCTCCTTAGACAAATTGATCCCTTTTTCTGTAGTCCATGAGGGTTGATTCATACCATTAATAAATTGAATTATATTCTTAGAGTCTCTTTCCAACCACACAAACTTGAAATTGTGTTGTTGGAAAAAATTAAAACCCTGGAAAGCACCTATGGCTTCGACTACATGGTTAGTCTGGCTACCCTAGGGGAGTGTCACACCCAAGATAAAATTTCCATATTCATCCCTAATCACCCCCCACACCTAAATGGCCCAATATTTCCCTTGTTTGCCCCATCAAAGTTGATTTTGACCCAACTAGGAGGAGGACGGACCCAGACATATTTATCCCTATTGTTCTTCATCTTGTACAAAGAAAAAGAGATGTCCACTTGAAATTTACAAGCCTCTGCAACCTTATAATCATAATCCTTACAAATTAGCTTCCCCTTTTCTCCCACAAGAATATTCAAAATGTTAAGATTTTCGTTAATAGCTCTGAAGATTTTGTTGAAACAATATCAGGTGATAGATTCTTTTCTCTGAAAATATAGTTGTTTCATTTTTTCCAAATTCTCCAAGTCACATTTGGGAAAATATACTCACCAAGAAGCTTCAAAATATGGTTATCAGACGAAATTCTCCACTAAAGAAAGAAATATGTTACAAATTCAGATAACACCCAAGAGAGGTTCCATTATTGGAAGATGACTCCAAATATCTGAAGCAAAAGGACAATGAATGAAGAGATGATTAATCAATTCAACATCATCCAAAAAAAGGTAGCATCTATTAGGAATAAATAAACCTCTCTTCCATAAGTTATTAATAGCGAGGATTATATTCTGAAGCACCAACAAAAATAAAATATTAGCTTTAGGGATTAAGTTTTTAATCTAGGCCTTAGACCAGCAAGGAGAGAGGATGGAGGATTGAGACAGAAAAGCCATAGTGAAGACACAGGGTACAAGCCATTAGAAGAACATCTCCAAAAAATAATATCATCCTCTCTACTTTTCTCCAAAGAAAAGGAATTTAATAACTTCTACAAGGGAGGGATTAATGGGTTGATAAGGGTAAAGTCAAACAAACCTTCCAAATATAGAAATGTAGTCATCCTTAAAAATACCACACTCAGGATCTTCAGCTAAAGGCTCCCTACTAATCCATAAATCATACCAAAAGAGGGCATTCCTTCCATTACCAATTTTACAACATGCATCCAAAAGAGAAACCTCCCTAGCCTTGATAATTTTATTCCAGAGAACAGAACCACTTGAAAGATTAGGAGAATGAAGGAAATTGTTTAAGTTCTAAATATTGCGAAGGTATTTATTATGCCAAATATTATTCCATTCCTCTCTACTATTGTAAGTTCTCCAAATTTTCTTCACCAAGAGAGATTTATTAAACATTTTTATATTTCTCAAACCAAGACCTCCACCTTTCTTCATTTTACAAATATCCTTCCAAGCCACCAAAGGTAAAAAATGTATTTCCTCAATACCAAACCAGAGAAAGAAATTTTGGATTTTCTCAATTATATCTTCATTTTTAAAAGGAATTTTGAATAGCCTTAGGGTTTAGATGGGAAGATTTTTAAGAGAGGACTTGAGTGGTTGAACCTTGCCTACCTAACTTAGAAGAGCACATTTCCATCCTACCATCTTTTTATTGAACCTGTCAATCAACGATATCCAAAAAGAGTTAGGAGGTTTACTACCAAGAGGAAGACCCAAATAGTTGGAAGGGAGAGAACCAATAGAACACCAAAGGATTTCAATAATTCTTCTTTGTCTAGCCTCAAGAGTAATAATGAAAAACAACAAACTCTTCAACCTGTTCACTATTTTCCCAAAACCTTCCTCATAAAGGTTCAACACATTTTTGATATATCTCACTTCTCCAATAGAGGAGCACCGCATAATGATTACATTGCTATTCCCCATAAAGGAACCCTTAGCATGGGGGAAAAATACTCATGAAATGTTAAATTTTGAACCAGAATTTACAATAATGCAAAATACTGAAATACAAAAAAAACAAAGAATAGTAACCACAAAAGACTTAATTTGGGAAAACCCTCCACATGAGGGTGAAAAACCCATCCCACAAAAGATGATAGATTTATTGAGTTCTCAACAATAGATAAACTAATTTATCACTTATGATTGATGACTTCAAAACTGTCAACCAATAAGCCTTATTACTTTTCAGAGATTGAACACTTTGACAATATATATATCAAACTAAACAAAGACACTAGTATCTATTAGATATAACTAATACTGATTGCAATTTTACAAAATAATAATATCAATCCTATACATATCGAATCATTCTATAAAAAAATACTCTAACACTCTTCTCTAGACACATACACTTGTGTTCTCCCAAATATAAGTTCCATGTATAGAAATGATCCTCACATGACATACAAAACAATACCCATTCCATAGTAACCATTCAACAACTAAAGAGACACATAGAGGAATATGAAATGATTGTTAAAATAGGAAAAACCCTATTCTCCCAAGAACACCTACATGCAAACCTGTCACATGGAAGAAGCAAAGTACAGAAGACAGGAAAAACTATAGAGGCCAAAAAGCTAGAGGAGATATCATATGCACAAGAAAACAATTTATTAACAATATCTTTCAAGATAATACAATGCGATGTGAAAACTCCTTATGAAAAACAAAGAGGTGAATCCTTATAAAAGGAATCACAAAACCCTAAAAGGGAAAACCTAAGGTTAGCTTAAGCAACTAGAGTGAATATGTGAGTTAGTAATTAGATCATAATGATTTAATTAATAACCTGAGAGACTATTACTCTAACACCCCCCCTTAAGATAAGATTAGGGAGAAGAAAAACCTAGGAGACTACTGCAGAAAGTAGGAAAGAAGGGTCCCGAAAACAAGGCCTGATCAGGTACCCAATACAAGAAATAAAATAGATGAAGGAAACTAAGCCTCCAATCTAGGGAAAAGTCCCAAAGAGAGGAACAAGAAAGAGCAAGAAGCATCTTCAAAGCATGAAGCTGTAAACACTGTTAGAAGTAACTGCTGGAACCCCCAATGAAAAAGTGCATGACCAGGTAGAGAAGAAAAATTCTAAAGAGCTGATCAATTGAACCTGGGAAGCAATAGAACCAACAGGAGAACCCCCCCATAATGCTAAACAGGGAGAGGGGTGACAAGAACACTGAAATGCAATGCCAGAAACATCTGCAGAAAGAAGAATTGGGAACACCAACAGTGCAATAGAAGTACAAGCATAGGATAAAGGGTGGTGTCATAGACACATAGCATGGGCTAATGTCATTGAATGTATGCTCACTTGACAAAGGTGGATGAACACAAAATGGAAAAACATCATAACCCCCCATGGCACTTTATAATTGAGTGCGAGTACAAAAAACACACAAGGTGCTTGAAATCCTAGATATACAAAAGCAAGCACTTTATCTCAGTGCATTTACAAAAAATAAAATGCTACAAAAGAGAAGCAATGCTTAGAAGTCAGAAATAAGAGTGAGCCAGAAGGATAGAAGAAGAGATCCCAGGACCTGTAGAACCCAAGTAATCCACCAAAGTGAGAAAGAGAAAATCTCAGAGGAGAGAGAACCTAGAGAAAAATCTAAAAAAAAACCCCTGCAACTGAAAAGCTCACTGAACCTGCTTTCTGACGATATCTGGTTTGCCAAAAATAGAGTCTGGATGGGCCAGATATGGCTCTCGGAAGGCAGAAAATAGACATCAGATTTTGACAGAAAAAAATATCAAAATGGCAGAATCCAAAACCCCAACCTCCATCATTGGAAAGTACTCGAAAAGATCTTTCTGACGATATATGGAAGTCAGAAAATACCCCCGTATGCTCAAGATAGAGTAAAAATAGTGCGGGAGGGTCAAAAAGGCCACAAAATCAGGTTTTAAGCCCCTAGGGTTGAAAAAAAGGGCCCCTGGGTGCATGGCGCACGCAGGGGGCTGGAGCTTAGCTCCCAGTCACTGATATGACCACCGGTTAAAGGCATAAGCCTGAGGGCTTTTAAACAAACCGCCGAGCGGCGGAGTGGTAAGGACCAGGAGGTGGTGGCCGGCGGAGCTGCGGGGCAGGTCGGTGGGGCCGTCGGGGCCGGCGGAACGGTGGCCGGTGGGGGCCGGAAGGTGGCAGACCGTAGGGTGGTGGGGGTTGTGTGGTGGGCAAAGTGGGCCATGGGCGTCAGAGGCGTTGCCGGCGGGGGCCAGGCGGCGATGGTGCGGCGGTGACCCGTTTGAAAATGCATTGGTAGCGCATAAAAAAACATTAAAAACAATATTTTTTTAATTTTTTTTTAATTTTTCTCGGTTTCCATGCCCGTACGACACTGGAAACTAATTTTTTTTTGCCTCGGAGGAAAGATGTCCAAAATGGACAAATTTTATATGGATTCTAGGGGTTTTGGGCACTCTGAGCGCAACGGTAATGTCTGTTTGAGCGCAAAATGACCAGAAACAAAGGTCCCCCTAAATCCACATAAAATCTTCTGAAAATTAGAATAACCTCTAGCTTCTAATACACTTTGACAAAGCACAAACAACGAGTAGCAAGATGGCTCTGATACCATGTTAAAATAGGAAAAACCCTATTCTCCCAAGAACACCTGCATGCAAATCTGTCACATGGAAGAAGCAAAGTACAGAAGACAGGAAAAACTGTGGAGGCCAAAAAGCCAGAGGAGACATCATATGCACAAGAAAACAATATATTAACAATATGTTTCAAGATAATACAATACGTTGTGAAAACTCCATATGAAAAAAAAAGAGGTGAATTCTTATAAAAGGAATCACGAAACCCTAAAAGGGAAAACCTAAGGTCAGCTTAAGAAACTAGAGTGAATAGGTGAGTTAGTAATTAGATCATAATGATTTAATTAATAACCCGAGAGACTATTACTCTAGCAATGATCACCTTTATGAGCACTATCGTTGTCCTTCCATAAATTTTTGGTATCATTATTCCTTGAGTCGTCGGCAATGAATCGACAACATTTACACCCGGGTGGAAATACAAATCCATGTCACACATAATTAGCGCCATATCATCACATAATCAACATTTAGGAAGATGAACAAATAAGAACAACTAAACCAGCATAAACGCCCAACACAATATCTCTGGCTGAAGGGATTCAAAGAATGAATCTTACTTCATACAAAAGATTCTATGAAGAATAAGTGAAGCATAGCCCAATAATGTAAGGCATAAAATCAATAAAATATACTTCCAAGTGCTCAAACTAAGAAATGAAAGATATAGATCAATAAGTAGGAACTAATATGAAACAATACAGGTATGAAGGTGCTCTATCACTGCTACCTCATCTTTAACACTCCCTCTTAGCAAGAGAGAGATCAATCATATGTCATACCATGACAAGAATAAAGAGATGCAACTAAAAAGTGTCAATGTCAAAATATCATCACAAATTTTCTCAACATAATATTGTTATCTTAGTATGACATTCACCATGGCTACTCCCAGAGGGTGAAAGAATAGAAAACTAAGTCATGGAGTCTCATACATGAATTCCACCATGGATACTCCCAGAGGGTGGATCCACCATGGATACTCCTAGAGGGTGGAACACAAACTTTCACCTCAAACTTATATCTTAGAGAAGAATGCATTAACAAGGGCTTGCACCTCAAAATTCTCTCGCAGAGAAGAATGCATTAACAAGGGCTTGTACCTCAAACTTCTCTCACATAGAAGAATGTGTTAATGAGGGCTTGCACCTCAAACTTCTCTCACATATAATAATTCATTAACAACATAAGAAAAGAGTCACTAAAGTTGAGTCTCTCTCAACAAGAGCATCATTCTCCACAATGCCAAGCTTATCTCAAAAATAACAAAAATTTGCTCTAGGAAGTGCCTCGGTGAGAACTTCTGCTATCTTGTCTTCTGTGAAAATGTAATTAAGCTCAACTGCTTTCCTTTGAACCATATCTCTCAAGTAATGATACTTGATTTCCACATTCTTTGTTCTATCATGAAAAATAGGATTAACTACAAGATTCACACAACTTTGGTTATCACAAAGAATTGCAATAGGTTCTAAAGGTTGTCGAAATAGACCTGCGAGAATTTTATGAATCCACACTGCTTCTCTTATAGCCACACAAGCTGAAACATATTTAGCTTTATTTGTACTCTAAACAACACGTGACTGTTTCCTACTACACCAAGAAAGCATATCTGAACCTAGGTTGAAACAATATCCTTAAGTGTTCTTTCTGTCAGGAACACATCCTCCCCAATTTGAATAAGAAAAAACCATGCAAGTTAAACTCTTCACAAGAAGAATATTTCTCACCATATCCCACTATACCACACACATATCTCAAAATATGTTTAGCTACAAAAAGATGGATTTGTCTAGGCTCACACATAAACTGACTGAGAGTGTTAACTATGTAACATATATCAGGCCTAATATTAACTAAATACATTAATGAACCAATTAATTTCTTGTACATAGTGGGATCAACTAAATTTGAATTGGCTGCAACCTCATGTAACTTTTTCAGATTTTCTTCAATAGGAGTAGCCATGGACTTGCAGTCTAACATGCCAAACCTTTTCAAAATATCAAAGGCATATTTCCCTTGACTCAAGATATTCTCATTTGGTCTTTTGCATATTTCAAGTCCAAGGAAGTAGTGCATAAGACCAATATATTTCATCTCAAATTCAAAAGATAACTCCTTCTTGCATACAATAATGATATCATCTTCACTAATGACAAGTAAATCATCAACATAAAGTACTAAGAGTAAGGCTTTATCATTAATTACTTTGGAATATAAATTTGGATCAACATCATTCTTTAGAAATCCCAAGCTCAATAAATAAAGATCAATTCTCTCATATCATGCAGATGGAGCTTGCTTAAGGAAATAAAAGGCCTTTTTCAATCTACACACAAGTGATTCCTTTTCATTAATCACAAAACCCTCTAGCTACTCAATGAAATCTTCTTCTTCAATTACCTAATTCAAAAATATTGTCTTCACATCCATTTGATGAACTTTCCATCCCTTAACTACTGAAACAACTATGATAGTCCTAATAGAAGTGTAACATGCTACAATTTCAAAGGTCTCTTCATAATCTATACCTTCTTTTTGAGAAAACCCCCTAGCTATAAATCTTGCTTCATATTTTTCTACACTCCCATCAACTGCATGTTTGACTTTGAGCATCCACTTAGAAGAGACAACATATTTATCTTTGGGCCTAGGAACAATGTCCCAAACACCATTCTTGATTATGGATAGATACTCCTCCATCATGGCATCCATCTATACTTTTTGATTTGAAGACTTCTTAAAAATTGAAGGCTCAGATGCTATAATATGACTCATCAAATAAACATCTCCTGCAAACTTATGAGCTATTTTACTTTCCCTGAAAGTGCCATGTGGGGTTGCATATTTTTTAGCCTCTTTCATAGTATTCTTGGCCCACAAAGGTCTCTTCCTGTCAAAAGAAGCATTACTTGGACCGAAAATATAATCTATAGGATCTACAAGATCAATAGGATCTACAAGATCAATAGGATCAACATAAATCTTCAAACTCAGTTGTCTCCCTCTAAATCTCTGTAGGGGAATCTAAGAAAAAAAATCCATATCTTGAGAAGGCTCAAGATCTTCTCTATCAATTTCCATATTAGATTATTTAGATATTTTTCAAGATACATCTTCTTCAAAAGAAGCATCTCTATTGATTTCAATATGCTTTTGATTATTCACTATAACCAACAAATATTCCTTTCTTTCCAAAAGGTTCTAACTTAGTATTTTTATCTTTTGGAACATGAATGTAGACTAGACATCCAAAAATTATAAGATGACTAATACATGGATTAGAACCTGTGAATGATTCTTCAGGTGTCACATTTTCTAGGATTTAGTGTGGACAATGATTTTGAACATATATTGTTGTCCTGCAAGCTTCTTTCCATAAAAAATGTTTGAAGACCTTGATTATAAATCATGACCTTCACTGCCTCAACAATAGACCTATTATTTCTTTCAGTTACATCATTATGTTGTGGATTATAAGGGACACAAAAATCCTTCTTAATCCCTACTTCAATACATAAATTTTGAAATATACCAGAAGTATACTCATCCCCATTATCAGACCTTAAAACTTTTATCTTCTTATTGGACAAGTTTTCTGGAAGGGCTTTAAAATCTTTAAATATGGACAACACTTCAACAAACTCTTTAGATTTTAGAAAATAAATCTATCAATTACAAGAGAATTCATCAATAAAAGTAACATAATACAAAAAACCACTTAATGAAGCAACAAACATAGGACCACACATGTCATAATGAATGAACCATTGGATTTCCTTTTCTCTACTTTCACTACTATGAAAAGGAATTTTAATATCCTTACCTAGAGAAAACCCTTTTCAGACACCCTCATGATCTTGATTAAAATTTGGAAGGACAACCTACCATCTTCTCTATTAATGACAAAGTTAATAAATTTAGATTCCCAAATCTGTTATGCCACAGCTCACTCGAACTTGTTGAATTGTGTGCTAAGTCTTGAATAGGATGGGCTTAAAGTCTATATAGGCTTTCATGATGAACACCAATCTCCTAAAATGACTTAATGTTGGTGTTCTTCTTCCATGTGAGGAATTTTACTTCAGAAAATCCAACATTATAACCTCTATCTTCCAATGCTGAAATAGAAATCAGATTTCTCTTGATCCCAGGTAGGAACAATACATCACTCATATGAAGAGGTACTCCTAAATATAAATGAATTGAAGTAGAACCAACACCCTTCACAAAGTAGAAAGAATCATCACCAATGATAACTTGTAAGTGAGAGTATTTTTATTTTAGGTTAGAGAGGTTCTCACAATAACCTATAATGTGGCGAGAGGCTCCACTATCAATAAGACACATATCACTGTCAGTAGGAACATTACTAGAAAGAGCATAAATAAATAAGAACCCCTCTAAATTTTCACTTGAATCTCTATGAGAGGATTCATTTTCAATATTTGTGGAAGAAACTTAATCCTTGGGTCTTGAAGTAAAATCTGGAGCAAAGTGACTATATTTCTCACATCTGAAACATTGAATCCTAGAAAGATCCTTCTTCTTTTTCTTGAATTCAGGGGTTGAATCACAATTCTTATCTCTTAATCTCTTGAAGTTTCATTTATTTCCTTTTTCTTTAGAAGTATGTGAAAAAAGGATGTGATATTCTTCATGATGAGATTTATGTCCATTACCTCTAGCCTCTAATCTACATTCCTCCTAAATGCAATCAACTCTCAATTGATACAACTTGGGAAGTTCAACTCTTCCACTAATTCCTTAAATGAAGGATTAACAAGAGTGAGGAAGGCCATTCATGGGAAACATAAAAAAACTTTGTCCTCAACAGAATCTCCAATATAATTGAGTTGATCCTTTAATTCTTAAATCTTCATGAAGAAAGACACAAAATATTCACCTCTATCCATCTTTAAATTTAACAACTAGAATCTCAAGGATAGAGCTTTGCTAGTGTTTTTGAATTCATACAAACTTTGAAGATAGTCAAACATCTCCTTAGCTAAATTCAACTTGGATATATCAGATAACAAATGATCCTTAACAAAATTAATCAAGATATTTCTTTCCATGATGTTTTTCTTTCTCCATTGTGCTTTCTCAGTGTCATAAGTAGGCTCAGCTTCATTAGAATTTACATAATTGAGAAGATTAGTTTCTTCAAGTGCAATTAAGACCCTAACTTTACATGAAGTAAAGTTGGATGCTCCATCCAACCTATCTTCAACTTTTAGTACGTTTACCATTGTAGAGAGATAAAATAAACAAACTAAAAGTAGAGAAAAGAGTAATATTTAACTTAAAGATTGTGGTTCTGGATCATTTCCTTCGAACCTCTCTAATACCATGTTAAATTTTGAACCAAAATGTACAATAATGTAAAATACTAAAATACAAAAAAAAAGAATAGTAAACACAAAAGACTTATCCTGGGAAAACCCTCCACTTGAGGGTGAGTAACCCAACCCACAAAAGATGATACCTTTATTGAGTTATAAACAAAAAATATACTAATTTATCGCTTATGATTAATGACTTCAAATCAATCAATCAATAAGCCTTATTACTTTTCACAGATTGAACATTTTGACTA
>MU225631.1:559099-575859 GCA_018584345.1 Thuja plicata | reverse complement strand
ATGATATCTGCTAATTTCCCTACAACATGTACTATTTGAGGGTCTTTCTTCTTCCATCCTGGCTTTTTAAGGCATGCTTCCTTAATAGCCTTTCCATAAAGAGGTATATCTTTGATAGCTTGGAACATAGGGATTTGAATGTTCATATTTTTCAGCTGCTCAATAATATCAAATGTTTCTTCCTCTTGGGGTATAGGTTTTTATTTGTTTAGCCTATGTGGAAAGATTGGATTTGGAGTGTGGACAGTAGTTCTGCTGGGTATATCAGTTGGCTGGCTAGTATTTGGCAGTGTGGCTTCTGGAAGTAGTGCTGCAGGAGTGTCTGCAAATTTCGTGATAATAGGATATTCAGGTGTAGGCAGTGTGGTACCGGACCTCAAATGGATATCATCTATCTCTAATGAATAATTAAGGCACTTCTGAGTGTTAGTAGTGTATATTTGTTGTTGTTGTTGTTTATTGTTTGGATTTGGTTGTGGTTGAGCAGGCAATTGGGTTGGCTTTGGATTAGCATTAGTTACTGCAGGAGGTGGCATTATTGCAGGTGGTTGTACTGGAGGTGGTAATGGTGGATAGCCAGAGTTTTGGTTAGGCCACTGTGGAGGCCCCCTCCATTGATTAGTTTTCTGCCAATTTCCTTGCGGTGGTTGTCATTGATTTTTCTGATTAGGCCACTGGTTATTTTGCTGATTTTTCCATTGGTTATTTTGCTGATTTGGCCACTGATTATTTTGCAGGTTTTTCCATTGGTTATTTTTCTAGTTAGGCCATTGGTTATTCTGCTGGTTAAGCCATTGGTTATTCTACTGGTTTGGCCACTAGGGTTGAGAGTACTGAGAAGTGTTCTGATAATTTTGGTTTTGCCACTGATTATTGTTAAAATTTGAAAATTGTAGAGGATCTTGTGGCATACCTTGTCGTGAATCCCATGGTCGACATTGAGCAACAAAGAACACTTGATCATTGTATCCTTCTATCTTCATGTAGTCAGTTGGAAAATGTTGATTTTCCAAGTTGGCTACCAGCTTACATCTGTAGTCTTTCTTCTGTTTGCAGGAGTGTGGACAGTACTCTACTAATTGTGATTCAGCTTCTACATGCTTCTTCTTGGTATTCATTGTGTCAAGATGTGTAGCTACATCATTTATAATATCTTGCTTGAAATCCATGAGCAAATTAGATATCTCTAGCTTTGAAACGCCCAAACCAATCCCTTTTGTGAATGTGGGCCAGTATCCTGTGCCTTTCTTCACAGTTGACCTTGAGTAGTTGAGACAGATTTTCTTGAGGTCATCCCAAGAGGATTGGGATATATCTCCACCAGCCATCAAGTCTAATACTTCCAGACAGTTGTCATTTACCCCTCTCAAGAGGACTAGTTTTTGTGAATCCTCTGCCAGTACATGTTGGGGATTCTTCTGCATTGTGTACAAAAAATGTGAAACATAATCCTCCAATGTTTCATCTTCCTTTTGAGACATCCTAAAGATATCATCTCCTTTTGGGTCACTGCCTTTGCAATAATCTTTATATTTCTACAGAAACAACATTTGCATCTCATCCCAGGTACCTGCTGCATTGGCTCCTAAGCCCATGAACCATCGTAATGCTGACTCTTTCAGTGTTGTAGGAAACAACTTGAGCTTATGAGCATCAGTATTATAGTTGAAGCTTTGACAGAGTATGTCAAACTCAAACAAGAAAGTGTCAGGATCCTCCATTATAAGACCATAAAACTTTGGAAGAGCAGCTGTGGGTATATTTTTGAGATTAGCATTATTTATAAGGCTTGGGAGAGGAAATGGGAAAGTAGGGTGTGCCATTACTGGAGGTATTTGATTATCGGGTTGCTGCTGGAAAGGAGCATTAGCTACTAGATTGTTAACAATAGGTGGATTTGGGCTGGAATTATCTAGAAAGCTGGCCAAGATTTTTGCAAAAGGTTGGAAGCCGCTTATATCAAGTGGTTCTACTCTGGAGGAAGATGCTACAGGAAAGTCGGGGCTTGCGTCTTCAAAGGGTAACTCAACTTCTTCAACTTCCTCGTTCAAATTAGCAGACTCTGCTGGGAGAAATCTGCCATATTGATCTTGTCACCTTTCTCTTCGATGCATGCAATTGGATTCTTCACGCTTGTGAAGCAATTTTTAGGGATAAAAATCTAAAAAATAATCTAGGAATGAAAAAATGACTCACAAATGTTCCTAGCTTGACACCATCCCCAGTAGCGGTGCCAAAAATGAACCGCCTCACAATAGGTGTGGAATAATCATTCTTAAGGCCTTTCTTAGGAATGGTTTATTCAATCTAAGGACTACTTCTCCCGTTATGAGGTGCATTTAACTTGTCAACCCAGGGACGTACACTTGTAATGGTCGGCACAATATGTGCACTAGGTTCCTTAAGGAGTCATTCTGCTTATGCTGCAGGAAGGTAAAAATGCATAAAAGAAACCTACACTAGTGCTGCAGGAAAAGAACACATTTATCTCCTTACTGAAATGAATGCTAGAAATTGCAAACTCTACTTAAACCTATACTTTCAACCTAGAACATCCATTATAGCTATTCTTGCAGATGCTACAGGAACATTCATAAGGTACAATGTTGTAGGAAGAAATTGTAACTTCTATCTGAAATACTGGAAATGCTAGAAATGCTGGAAATGAAATCTATTCTAGTCTAACCTATTCCACCTCCCAAGTGGGACCCCTTGGTCAGTTTTTGCTAATCTATTAACACAGAACGTAAACCAAGAATTACTTCATTGTATTTCAAAAACTCATCACATAGAAACAATACATGAAACTTGAAATAGATTGCTGTAAGATACAACAGTTTTCTTCCAAAAAATTCTTTCTCTAACTTTCCTATCTAACTTCAAACTATCAGTCCAATCCCTATATATAGAGTATCGAACACTTATTACAAAACAGAAAAGAAACTATCTTGCTGAAAACATGCCGGAGAAGAAGATGGAAATGTAATAGCCCACGGTGTGGGTAATAAAACTCGGGCGACTAGTTCAACATAATAAAGTGCAGAGGGAATATAGCAACACTACATCCCCGCATCCTGGAATAATGGCTCCTCCATTGTAGCATTTGTGTTTCCTAGTGCTGTGATGATCACTCCACCTTAGCTGATCCTCAACAGTCTTCCTTGAAAGTTGTCGACCACTCTCCAACCACTTTCTCTCCTGTCAAGTTAGTTATGATGCAGAAATATTCATGCAACAAGCTTAATCAAATTAAATCTAGATATTAGAACATAGATTCTGATGGTTTTATGAAATACTGCATTATATGTATAATATTAGCAAAATATGTCACAAACATCTACCCATGGTTTATCAGTTCTATCTGGACTTTATCACAAGTTTTGACTGGCTAGGCTCTCAAATGTTTTGTTAGAAACTAGAACAGATTATTTAAAATTATACAAAATAAAGGCAATAATTTGGCCTTATCACTTACTTAAGGGGGTATGATGCTAATTTGGCAATGGGTGCACCAACTATGAACCAGACACCCTAGTATACTTACCCCACCTCCATCCAAATCCTACGTGGCCAGAGTATGCACCATGGGTGCAACCACAGTATCCAACTCCTCAACCTACCGAAGTGCCCTTCTTCTAGACGCTCCCTTCTGGAGGGTTATCTTCTGCAAATCTGGGTGTTGCTATGTCTACCCCCCACTCTTGTTGTCACACTATGACA
This sequence comes from Thuja plicata, assembly GCA_018584345.1. Lineage (NCBI taxonomy): Eukaryota > Viridiplantae > Streptophyta > Pinopsida > Cupressales > Cupressaceae > Thuja > Thuja plicata. Next base: position 572,139 of record MU225631.1, on the reverse strand, counting down.
GGACTACCCTGCTATCCGCCGAGGTTGAATCCCTCTAGTGATTGGTGTCCTCCCTCACCATGAACATGGGATAGATGAATATGGGACCTTCTATGCCCCATAACACCAGCTCCTCTTAGAGAGGAAACATATTTTCAGGACAAAAAGGTTCCAATAACTCTGGGTCTCAGAATCACAATGACAATAGCACAAATGACAATGCTCGGCCCAACCAACAGCAATGGAATAACAAGTCAAACAATGGGGTGTTCCTCCCAAATCATCCTAACAACCAAGGGGGTGCAGGTCTAAGCCACGCCACACAACTCATTAAATACCACCCCTTGACATCATAGTGTCGGCAGCATGACACTAGCTCGCACTTTGAGGTAAATTGTGCATTGCTGAAGAAGATCATTTAGATCTCTCAGTCCAATAGGCAAAAAAAAATTGATTCTCCTCCCCTATAATCCTCAACCAAACCCCATCACTTCAATTTTTCCTATGAGACCGTCTTCTTTGGGGAATTTGTAGAGGATGAAGAAGAGCCCGATTTGGAGTGGTTCTTCGATGACTCCATTTCAGCCTTTGAAGCCAATGCTTTATGCAAAGTCAATCTAGCAAAGGATCCTTCACAACATTGAATCCTCCAAAGATTAAAAATATCCCACCAAATCCCCTCGCAAATTTCAATCCGCCCCCTCCAAAAGGGCCTATTCCCAATCACATGCAAGATTTCACAGGAAAGACTCAATGGAATCCAAAAGGGAAGTTTGACATCATGAAGGTGATGGAGAATACCACCAGCACCATGACCTTAATGGAAGTATTTCTTAGTTGCCCTGAGTAGCAGAAGTCCCTCTTGCAATATTTTTAAACCCAAAAAGTTCACAATCACCCACCCAAGTAGATCTTTCCCATTTATGTGCGGAAAATAAACCTGCTCCCTCACCGTGGCCTGAGAAGTAGAGAAGTAGATAAGCAGCCTGAACTTAGAAAAATTTTCACTCAGTCACAAGGATTATGATCTGCATGGGTGACTGGAAAAGGTAATGCCTCAGGGAATCAATCCCCATGAGAGACACTTGGAGGATTTTTGGGTAGATTGCTAAGATGATTTTGATGTCTAGAACCGACAGTGTTCTAGGATGCCGAAAGGAATGATGGAACATCTCAACCTTCGGACATTCCCACATAATTTTATTGATAATGGGTTAAATGAGGACCCTTAGTGTAAATACATAAGTATTGACAAGATGGACCTCTTTCTGGTAGACTAGGACACTACATAAGTGTTACTATCGAGGTCATCTTGAGAATAGTGATCCAGTGCAGCCATGCCTATTTCACAAATGCTTTCCCAAAGAGTGTCTAATTGGACAATCAATTTTTGGGAGTATTAGGTTCTCGGGTGGCAGAACAATTCAAATCCCAAAGAAAAAAGGCCGGTGCTCTCCCTCAGGTCTCGGACCCCATTTTGGCACTCCTGATGGAGAAGCTAGATGAAAATTTGGAGAAGTCGTAGAAATTATGGGAAACAAAAAACTACGGGGTGACATTCGATCATTGAGCCAGTCTGGTGGGTTCCTTTCCCTGTCAAGATAATCCCCCTCTCTAGCCACATTAATAAACATAACATGCAACAAGGAGACCAAAGAGGCAGCAGTGTTCACCAGGGAACCACTCCAGAATAGGAAAAAGAAGAAAGAAGAAAGACCCCAATGAAATAAAGGCCCAGGCCTTGAATCCATGAGCACACCTAAGGTCTTATTTATCTCCTCCTCCTCCAATAAAGGAAATCCTCCAAAATATCCCCTAGAGATATCACAGATTATTGTTGATGACTTCTTCTAGATTGGTGACCCGGGAGGATTAGAGAGAATGGTAGATAAGGTGGTGGAGGAGATAGTGGGACAAGAAGCTGAGGTCCCCATGAAGAAGAAGAAACACAAGCTGAAGGAAGGATGGCCCAAGGGAAAGAAGATGAATCCTAACCAAAAGAGGCTGGAGAAGGAATGAGTATAGAAAAGGAGCAAGAAAGTGAACAGGCTAAAGAGAAATTGTTGGTAGAAGAGGAAACTGGACCTACAAGAAAAATCATACCCTCTGATGTAGTGCTTGAAAACCCAACCGAAAACCAAGGCCAATCACCACCACACAATATACCAAGTGACAAGGTCATCAATTTTCTTCAAATGGTATATTTGAATGAGTTTCCTCTACAGCCACCACCATCTAGCCCACTAATGGAGGATATCCTGGGAGATGGTGTGGAAAAGGAAAAAGGAAGTATAGGTGAAGATCTCAGCAACACAGATAGAAACACATCAAAAGGAGAGCCTGAGAAAAACCCTGAGAATACTTCAAGCTCAGGGATGGTAATGGGCAGGTTAGAAGGACCGCCACAATGGCTAGTGGAATCCTGGAGAAGCAAAGCTCTGATGACATTAGTGGCCCCATTGTCACTAGCTAAAATGTTGTCCAAGGGCCAGATAAAAAAGAATCCCAAAAGGGATCGCACCCTTCATAACACTCAGAGGGACCCAGATGGAAATTTGGTGGAAGTAATAGAGGCCCCATCAATAGGAAAAGAAGAATCAGAAGTTACTGTCAAAGAATATATAATCATAGAGGTGGTTCTAGGTAAAATAAACCAATAAGGATAATTGGATCTACTACACGAGGCAAGCCAAAATATCCACACACGGTATGAAAAGAAGCCCTAAAAGGTAAATGAGCTGAAATCTGTGAATGCAAATATTCTTGGGCTCCTGACAGAATTAGCATGTCCCTGTGCCTCTAAAACACCTAGACCTTCAATGTCTGGAACACCGCTTCCATAGGGTGATGTTGACGCGCTAAGAATAATAAAAGGAAAGTGTTGGTTGTTGATGAGTGGATGACCCAACAAATTGGGGCAGTAAGGAGTTTTTTGTTTGAGTCTCTCCCCGATTTCTTCTAGACTCAAGACATGATTAATTAATTGGAAGCCACCATTCCTCGGTGGCAGGGAGAGATTGAAAAGTATGAATAATGGAGGGACAGCCTGGGGGAAATCCTAAACCTCGAGGAAGATAGTTTGATGATGATGGGCATCCTAAGGGATGAGTCATATGGGTTCATCAAAATCCAGTACTCCAAAATTGCATTTAGAGTCAAAGTGGGAAAGCAACTGGTAAGGGATTTGGAGGAATAACTTTTGGTGGTCTGGACCGTGCTGGTCTAATATGTTACATTTATCGAAGAGCTTTCTTTGGCTAATCCACTCAGCCATTGGACTTATACTCCCATCAATACTATACTCAACAAATTTGATAAAATGGTGGAGGCTCAATTCTGACCCTGTTGCGATTTCAACGGTACCATAATGGTGAAACTCTCCCAAATGATGCTTAAATATAATGATGTCGCCAAGGTGGCTGCAAAATTGAAGGAGAAGGTTGAGGATGATGATGATCACATCAAGATTTTTCTCGACTATCTGGATTGTTTGAAGGATGTGGAGGAGGAGAGCGTACTTCAAATTTTGGGAGCATATGAGAAATTCAAATGTCAATAAAATTTCTCAGGCTTTGGGAATCCCTCTTCCTATGAAAGTTTTAGGCAGTGATTCTTTATTCTTTGAGCACAAGCTCCTGGAACCCAGAATTCTAGGTCTCCAGTTTCGTATTCTTTACAGTGATGTGTGTTGATAGTTCCTCTGAAGCTGATTGATCATTGTGCAAGATTTTTTGTCAAACATGAGGTATTCCTTTGTGTTTGAATGGGTTACTATTGGAAGGAAAGTTCACTGCAGACGTTTCCTGGATTCTAATGCATCCTTCCAACATTTAATACCCAGCGTACGAAATACCACTTGAAGACCAAGAACCAAAGGCCCATTAATGAGGGTGTATTGTCCAAGTCATCAAAGGTGCACCATCACGTCTAATATTACAGAGGCACTCTTCCCAATGATGGCTTTCCTGGGAATTCTCTCCTTTTTTTCTTTCCTCTCTTGTCTTCTCAAAAATTGTATATAGTAGGATGATACTGACAATGTAGGTAGTATCGAGTAAAATATTATAATTTAATATAAGTAGCCTGTATAGGTTAAGGTTCTTGTTGACACCTAAATTTGCGGACACAAATTTGCTTAATTAATAGCCTAATGGTTCAGAGCATTATATGTGAAACCTAAAGGATTTGATTTTATCAAAATGATGAAAATTAAATAACCATGACACCACCACAAAGGGAGTATTTCTCACCTTTATACTTTGAAGATTAATTATTATCTAAAACATTATAAGGGGAGTTACATTGAAACATTATAAATTAATTATTACTTTTCTTATAAATATTATAGTGGTGGAATAACTTCTAAAGTGAAAAATTAGTTTACATGCACAACAATTACTTAAGAGAAATGTTGGATATTTAATTAATTTATTCTATGTGCAGGTTGGACAATCAAAAAATTATTCTACAGGGAGTATATCTTACCCAAGAATAGTTTTGATTTGCAATATGATTATTTTTTCACATATAGATATTGTTTACAAAATAATTATTGAGAAAAAGGGTAGCGAGAGGGAGTTGAACACTCAACCTCTCAAGCCAACCCCTTAACTACCCTAACTACCCATTTCCCCACTTTTTACCAATTGCTCTATTATATTCCTTGAAAATATTGATTAGGGTGAGGAGATATATACTTTCTAATAGTAAATTCTTTTACCCATGTTAATATTTGAAGTCATTATTAGGGTAAACATTACTAAGGACATATCAATTATTTACGTTTGATTAAATTTTCAAAGGGGACTATTTTAGGAAAATTTATAAAGTTTTATTAAACTCCTAAAAACCCTAATGAAAATGTGACTAATTTTTTCCTTTTTGTGCAGAACATTATGGAATCTTAAGAAATTTGAATTTAATCAAAATAGAGTTTTGTTCAAAGATTACAAAGGAGAGATTATTTACCTTTCACATGAAGAAAAAGATGACATTTCAGAAAGAACGTTAGTGAAAGATTGACTTATTAAAAATATTAACCTTTGGACGGTTAATATTTTATATTATACATTGTAAACTTTTAATGTTCAGTTGTTGATTTAGGATTAGGTATTATTTTTGAATGGGTGTGTTGATGTGTAGCTTGTACGCATCCTTTGGACTCTATTTAAAGGATACCAGGATCAATACAAGAAGATATAATATAATAGAGATTTTAATTGGATAGAATTTGATCACAACTGCAACATGAACTCTGATGTACTATTTTTTCAACATTAATAAAGAGATAAGTGCTTTTTCTCTCACCTGTGGTAATAGTTTTCAATTCTTTTCAGTTAGTCTCTCAGATAAATCTATTTAGATAAATTGTTTCATTGCGTTGAATTCTCATGTTATTTGTAATGTGAAATATATATAGTTTGATCAATAGTTGAAAGGTGTGGTTGACAAACTTACCTTTTCTCTATTGGTCTCTCAAAGACAGAGTTAAATTTAGTAGAACTAACTGTATAATCTAGTTTCAATTATAATTCATGTAGAAGCCCTTGATGTTGATGGTCTTGTTATATACAAGTTATTAAAACTATCTCTGAGGTGTACATAGGATTGATATAGAATTGACTCCATTTCCCCAGTAGGAGCAATGCACTGATCTTATCAATAATTGGAGTATAGTCATTCAGTTCATTGTTCAAATTTTGTGATATTTTATTCCTTTGATCTATTTCATTTTATATACCTTTTGTCAAACATTTACTATTAATTAAAGCATTTCAATTTTTCCAGCATTCAATATACTATTGATTGAGATACTTACAATTTGATTCCTCTCAAGTTTATTTTCCATCTTCTAAGAATCCACAAGTTTTATATTCAGTTATCTACTATAAAAAGCCTTTGAATCAATAGATTTGGTTAAGGTACAGGCCTACCAGCCTTGGCTTTGCAGAGCCATAATTGCAGAAGTTCAAACCTCCATTTGGTTGAACTTGTTAGTCGGGAAAAATGATTGGGTTTCCTAGCATTGGATTGGCAAGCCCATAGGAAATCCAAACCATTTTTTTTGGGCACCAACAGTTCCCATGTAGATAAGGTGTCTATAAATAATAATTCTGATGCCATTCCAAGGGTCGACAAATTAATGATTTTGTTGTCCACAAGCAATATTAAGTTTTAGTTGTTTTGTTCAAATTTATCACTAGGTTAAAGCTCCCTTGGAGCCTCTAGTGTAATCATCAGTGATGTTGGATTTGTGAAGTTAATGAAGGAATGAGAGGCACCACTTGTACTACATTATGTGTTGTCTCTAGTCCCAGAGTTAACAAACCTCTTTCACATTGTATGCATCCTTGTGTCCTCTGCTCTAGTTCTTTAATGATTTGATGAAATACTTTACCATGCTAGTGATATATGTTTAGTTGACTATCATATGTATGTTCATTATTTGTTTTTATTTTTCTTATGGAGCTTTGTTGATGTTTATGGAAATATATAGATCATGAATATAGATAGAAAATTATACTAACCCTATCCCATCTTTTTGCATTTTATTTCGTTGGAAGTATAGAACGCTTGTAGGGAACCTGACACTCTCAAGTTCCCAAAGATTGATGAGTCAAAACCAGCTATTCCCTCAAACCAACAGTCACTTTTCCAACTAAGATAACCCTGCACCATTATGACTTGACTACCAAGTGCTTGGAGGCTAGGAGACACCGCTCTCTGATAAACCTCTTCAAGCAAAGTTGGTCGGTACCCCGGTACCCGATGACAACTCTCTCCCTCTTGGTGAGGCCATCACAAAGTCCCGTCAAGAGTTGGCATATCTGATATAGTGATGGTAAGTGTGTTTTGGTGACGACATAGTGATTTGATTACAAGATGATAAAAAATTATATTGTCATTGATGTCAACTATTGACTTTGTGTTCTTAGTATGTTGTCAAGCATATTTGTGGTGAATGATGAGTTTTTGTGACTTTCAGTGGTTTCTATCTTTAGGGGAGACTCAGGTATGTCTCTGGATGTAAAATACATGACCGCTACTACTGAAGTAAGTTTATGTGAGAGTTATAATTGAATGGTGTATAACGGATGCAAGGATGGATGGAATGAGGGGCCAAGGGCTCTCCCAACTACCAAACCAGCTTGCAAACACAATGCAGAAAAACAACAACACAGTGAGAGAAGTAAAAGTAGAGATCCTTTTCATCAATTGATCAAACTTTTTACATGTTGGGATGTAAGGCCTTCCCAATTTGGGCCATAGAAATTCAATGAATTACAAACTAATATTCATACATGTGAGGTCACAGACCTTCCTTTCAATTATTTCCATGCTTAATCTTCTATCTTCTAAAACTGATATCTAAAACTAAGAACAAAGAACAAATATATACAAGAGTCCACCAAAGAGGTCAGTGCTCAAATCCATAAGTGAGACCCAGATTTAGGTCCACACAAATCCCAATAAGAGACCCAACATTATTTATTCCATGGAAATTAAATGTAGAAGTCGGCCAGATCAAGATAACCAATTCGGGAAGAAGATTACCGAAAGACAACAACCCGTTGGTAAAGCATACCCGAGAAACAGACAACCCGTCAGTAAGAACACTACTAAGTAACATGAAACCCATTGGTAAGAACATACTCAAGAAATAGAAATGATTCAGGAAAGAGATCATCAAGACTCGTCGATAAAGAAAGAACCCGAACAACAGAAGACAAACTATAAAACAAAGTAAATATCTTTTTGGTTGATCAGGATTGCCAAGGACCCAAGATGCTCCTGCATCAGACACCTGGGGTTAATAGAAATGATTCCCTGAATCATGTATCAATTCCAACCTAAAATGAATCCATCTTAGATTGAGAAATCCAAGATGAGTCCTCAATCAGCCTGTTCTTCCATTTTACCAAATACTCCATGTATTCCTTTCCTCTTGTACTTCTACCAATTCTCTATTTCAAAATTAGTTCAACTTCCTCTATCTATTTCTTAGGATAATCACTGGTACTGACACTTCTTCATCAGGTTCATGATATTCATATAAGTCTAAAATATTGAATATAGGTGATAAATCCATGTCATCAGGTAAATCAACTTCATAAGCGTTTCCACTATCAAATCTTCTTAGTATCTTGCAAGGACTAAATTTCTTCATCTTAAATTTACCATATGTGCCAATAGGAAATCCCCCTTTCTTCAAATGAACCATTACAACATCACCAACTTCAAAATTTTTATGTCTCCTTGATCTATCTGCACTATCCTTGTATTTCTGATTGCTTTTCTCCAACTTCTATTTTACATCTTCATGCAATGTCTTCGTAAACTCAAAATTCCTCTGCTTCAACACTCCTTTTCTCTTCTCAAACAATATCTCTCAATTCTGATATACCTCTCAGTTGTGTACCATGAACAATCTCAAAAGGTGTCTTTCAAGTACTTCTATTCACTGAACTGTTGTATGCAAACTCTACTTGTGTCAACATCAAATCCCAATTACTTGGTGTTCTCCAACTAAGCATCTCAACAAATTACCCAAACTTTGAGATAAATCTATTTGTCCATCAGTCTGTGGATAAAATGTAGAACTATATTTCAACTCAGTATCCAACTTCTTCCAAAGTGTTCTCCAAAAATAGTTTACAAATTTACTGTCTCGGTTAGAGATGACGCTCCTCAGTAATCCATGCAATCTGACAATTTCCTTAAAGAAAAGATCTGCTATATGTACTACATCTGATATTTTCCTACATGGTATGAAATGTGTCATCTTATAAAATCTATCCACAACAACAAATATGGAATCATTACCTCTTTCTATCCTAGGTAAGCCAAGAACAAAATCCATGTTGATATCACTCCAATGTTTCTCAGGAATAGTAATTGGTGAATACAAACCAGTATTCTGACTTACTCCTTTTGCAACATGACAAACTCCACAACTTTTCAAAAAAATTTGAACATACTTACACAACTGAGGACAAAAATACCTTTCCTTAAGCAAACTCAATGTCTTATCAATACCAAAATGTCTAGCCAAACCACTACTATGTTTCTCTTTAATCAAATTAGTTATCATTTATCCTCTCGGTATACACAATTGAATACCTTTGAGAAACATATCTTCCTGAATTAAATAGTCTTCATACTTACTTGATTGATTTTAATTAGGTGCTCTTCACACTCTCCACTGCTTAGAAAAACCAGGATCACTTTCATACAAATTCTTCTTATCATCAAAACCAAGAAACTCAATTCTCGTTTCAGTCAATAAAGATCTTATTCTACTTAATGCATCAGGAACTATGTTAGAAACTCCACTCTTATGCTTAATCACAAAGGTGAAACTATGCAAATACTCTACCCATTTCATATGTCTCTAATTCAACTTATTTTGACTACCCAAATATTGTAAAGCCTTATGATTTGTGTACAACACAATTTCATTTGGCATCAAGTAATGTCTCCACTTCTTCATAGCTTGAACAATAGCATATAATTATTGATCATAGACATAATATTTTCTTTTAGCATCATTCAACTTTTCACTAATGAAAGAAACATGTTTACCTTCTTGAGTCAACACAGCTCCAATTGCACTTCAACTTGCATCACATTTAACTTGAAATAACTTATTGAAATCAGGTAACACTAACATAGGTAATTCAACAACCTTCAACTTCAAATTCTCAAAACTCTTGTCAGATCCATGTGTACATTTGAATTCTCTTTTGTCTCCTCTCATTGTCTCAGTAATAGCATTACAAATAGAACTGAAATTTCTAATAAACTTTCTGTAAAAACTTACCAATCCATGAAATGATTTTACCTCATTGACATTCTCAGGTGTAGGCCAACTAAGTATAGCTTTAACCTTCTCAAGATCCATCTTCAAACCATCAACTGAAATCACAAAAACCAAATGCACAAGTTCTTCTTTCATGAAGGAACACTTTTTCAGATTTATCAACAACTTTTCTTCTTTCAATCTCTGCAACACTTGCCTTATATGCATCAAATGCTCTTCTCTAGTCTTACTGAATATCAAAATATCATCCAAGTATACAATCACACATTTATTCAAGAATTTCTTCAAAACTTCATTCATTAACCTCATAAATGTACTCGATGCATTAGTTAAGTCAAAAGGCATAACCAACCACTCATTAAAATCTTCCTTTGTCTTGAATGCAGTCTTCCATTCATCACCTTCTCTGATTTTGATATGATGATATCCACTCTTCAAATCAATTTTGGTAAAAATATCTTGCTCCACTCAAACAATCCATTATGTCATCCATTCTCAGTATAGGAAATCTATACTTCACTGTGATCTTATTGATTTCTCTTGAATCAGTGCACATTCACCATTCTCCATTCTTCTTGGGTGCTAATACAGCTAGCATTGCACATGGAATCAAACTTTCTTGGATCAATCCTTTGTTCAACAATTCATGAAATTTTTGGTTAAGCTCTTCATTCTCGGTCGATGTTAACCTATGTGGTGCTTTGTTTGGAAAACTAGCTCCAGGAATGAGATCCATACAATGACTGATATCTCTCATTGGTGGCAAACCATCAGGTACATTATCTAAAATTATCTCCTTGTACTCAGTGAGTAACTTCTCAACTTCTGCAGGAATTTCATCTTTTGTATTCTTACTCAGTTTGTTAGGAATCAATGCATAGAAAATATCATTTATTTTCAAATCCTTAACAAACTGTCTACCTTCCATCAAACAAACTTTTACAGATGTACATATCTCACCAGCTGATTCTTCAACCAAAGGTAACAAAACTTGTTTCTTACCATCAACCCAAATAGAATATCTATTCAATCTTCCTTCATGTATAGCATGTCTATCATACTGCCAAGGTCTACCCAACAAAATATGGCAACAATCCATTGGCATAATATCACACAACACCTTATCATAATATTTTCCAATTTTTAAGATTCACAAAACATTGTTCACTCACCATTAATGTATGCTCATCCTTGATCCATGAGATCTAATAGGGATTCAGATGCTTCATCCTTTCTAACAGAAAATTTGTGACCATTTCCTCAGATGCCAGATTCTCTGAAATTCCACTATCAATAATTACCTTCCAAACTTTGTCTTCAACTCTACATCTGGTCTTGAACAAATTTTTCCTGACAGGATCTTGCTTATATTTCTCACTCCATAGTATCCTTTGGATCATGAGATTACTTTTAGGTTCATTAGGTGACTCCTCTTGAACCAAATAATTTCCACTACTACTGATCTTCTTGCTTTTATGTGTACACTCAAAGGATTTATGTCCTTCCTCTCCATAATTGTAACAAGTTACTTGGAATCCTCTTCTGTTATAGCCACCTATGGAGTAATTTCCTCTTTCTCAGTATGAACTTCCACCTTTCCATTCAGCCTTTCCTTTATCTTGAGATGTGTCTAAATTTGACTTGTCTGGTTTAGATCTACTATTTTCACCATGAGATCTACCTCTTCCTCTAGGGAATCTACCACCTCTACCTCTTTGTCTTTTCTTATAGCTTTTGTTCAGCTTCTCCTCAGCTTTTAGGGAAAACTGATATGTTTCCTCAATGCTTTCCATCTTGACCAAATTGATCTCATCTTGTATAGAACTTCTCAATGCATTCAGATATCTTGCTACTCTTTCCAATTCATCTTCAACATGTCCAGATCTGATGTCCAATCTATAAAATTCTTCAGTATAGTCCTTAACCAATCTATCTTTCTGCTACAAACTTTGCATTCTCCTAATCAGGTTAATCTAATAATCACAAGGTAGAAACTTTCCTTTCAATTTTTTTACCATCTTATCCCATGCCTTTATTTTGTCTTTACCTTTCTTCTTTCAATCCAATTTTAGATGTTCCTACCATAAGGATGCATGACCTTTCAATTTTGTGCTTGCAATATTCACCTTCTTGTCCTCTGATACATTCTCATACTCAAAGTACTTTTCCATCTCAGTTATCTAGTCAATCAATTCATCAGAATCCAATTTCCCACTATACTCAGGAGGATTAAACTGAGGTGTGGATTTCAAACTTGTCAAGGCTCTCAGGAATCTCTCTTCTTCCTGGTCCATCATAGGTGCAGGTGCAGCTTCACCTTGAACCTCTTCCAATTCATCATCACTAACTTCCTCAAGATGTCTTCCTCTGTGCTAGGCTATCTCAACAGCTTCCAATCTAGCAGCCATCTGTCTAAGCATATCAGCTAGACCTGGATCATCATTTCGTCTCTGACGAACCATCTTGAATCCCTATGCAATTGTAGGTCAAATCGTAATCTGCTACCCTACAAAAATACCACCAACTAGGGTTAGGGTTTACAATAAGGAGCTTAGATCTCACCAATGCTCTAATACCACCTAATGCAAGGAAGGATAGAAGGAGGCACCAAGGGCTCTCCAAACTACCAAACCAACTTGGAAACACAATGCGGAAACACAATAACACAGTGAGAGAAGAAACAATAGAGATCCTTTTCATTAATTGATCAAACTCATTACATGCTGGGCTTTAAGGTCTTCCTAGTTTGGGCCATATACAAGAAACCTCCCTCTCAAAAAAGATATAAAATATTGGCGAATATTTCATTTTGTTGAAGAAAAATATTAATTTCTATTGGCGAATCTCTCATTTTTTCAAAAATAAAAATTATTCCTATTGGAAATTATTTTTTCAATCACAATCTTTTGTAGAAAATATTGACGAATATCAAAAAAAAAAAAAAAATCATTATTCACCATTGCAAATAATTCAATTAAAAAAAATATTCTTATAGAAAATTATTGGGCTAAATGCGGAAATATTTGATGGGTTGAAGGGCTAAACTATATAATATTTAGTTGTTGTTATTTATTTAAAATATAATGTAATAACTGTAGTTGTATTGTGTAAGATAAACGTACTAATGGGACCTCAATTTTTTTCAAGAATATTGATTTCTATTGAGATCAACAATCCAAATGAAATTTGAAACCCCATAAGAATTATAAATCAAATAGGAACATTTTTACCTCACAAAATA
>MU225631.1:548143-558898 GCA_018584345.1 Thuja plicata | reverse complement strand
AATAAATTATTTGGCGATTTAAATATTTATAAAATAAAATTTTGTAAAAATGTGGCTATTTAGGTTACCATAAATCTGGAATTATTAGCCAATTTTGGATTCTCAAATTTTGAAAATTAGCCAATTGGCGAATATTAGCCACTAAAAAACACCCTACATTCAATGAATTACAAATTGATCTTCATATATGCGAGGTCACAAACCTTCCTTTCAATTATTTCAATGCTTAATATTCTATCTTCTAAAATTGATATCTAAAACTAAGAACATAGAACAAATATATACAAGAGTCCAAAAAAGAGGCCGGTGCTCAAATCCATAAGTTAGACCTAGATTTATGTCTACACAGATCCCAATGAGAGACCCCACATTAATTATACCACAAAAATTAAATGTAGAATTCATCTAGATCAGGATAACCAATTTGGGAAGAAGATTACCGAAAGATAGCAACCCATCGGTAAAGCATACCTGAACAACAGACAACTCGTCGGTAAGAACACTACCGAGCAACAGGAAACCCGTCGGTAAGAACATACCCGAGCAACAGAAAAAATTTGGGAAATAGATCACCGAGACTTGTCGGTAGAGCAATAACCTAAACAACAGAAGACAAACTATAAAACAAAGTAAACATATTTTTGGTTGAGAAAGATTGCCAAGGACCCAAGATGCTCCTGCATCAATAACAGTAAAACTACTAGAACAATTAATGATAGTTGATAGATAATTTGAATATCTTGTCAAATATCTGATGTATCATGTGGCACGCTCACATGATATGGTGGTTAACAATATTCATGTTCTATAGTTTCTATCACAACTATTTTGCATAACTGGTGGGAAGGATAAGTGATCAGTAAGAAGAGAAAATGTTATTCAACAGGTTAAGTGTTTGTGTTCTTGTGCTATCGATGGAAATCTTGTATCAGTGATCGGTATCGATGTGACGATGATTAATGATGAATGATTCATGATTTGGTGATGTGTATTCATGATTGGAGGTGATGATCTTGCATCACATTGTTCAATTTTATCTTGTAGAGAATATTCTAGAGGAAGTTTGTGTATGGTCAAAATGTGTTTGAATCTTTGTCTCAATTTCATATGTAAATTATTGTGAAGGCCTACGCCATCTTGGAAATATGTTTTGTATATTTAATTTTTTTGTTTGGCATGTTGGATTTGAGTGGGATTCTTTATAAATTCATTTTACAATTTGATTAAGGCATTGGAATTAATAGTTTAGTATATAATGGTTGAATTTGTATGCAGTTATTTTTAATCATGTGTTGTGCAAGTGCAGTGTAAGGTGCATGTTGCGATCAAGCTAGGGAAGAGTTAACTATGCTTAGAAGAGATTGTGTGCTTCAGTGAATCTGATTAAGCAAAGGTATTGCTATTTTGTAGATAATTGTCTATTGTTCCCTAACAGTTACAAAAGGTGAAATCCCCTAATAGGGTAGATGCTAATAGATCTTTATTGTAAATCCTCAAACAAGGTGACACATTATATTTTGTTTTAAGTCCTCTAACAAGGCTACTCTTAACAGGGTAAAGCTTATAACAAGCCTAAGGTAAATCCCTTTAGCGGGTAGCACCTAACAGTGTTGTTGTAAACTGTGAACATGGTTAAGCTCCTCACAGGGCATACTTTAGAAGAGTACATCCTTTTAGCAGGTACTAATCCCCATCATGGTTTTTTCCCTATTTGGGTTTCCATGAGATAAATCTATGTGTCAAATTTGTGAATGAATCTGGAAGTTTATGACTTTTAGTTTCTACCATTAAGGTTATCTTGTAAATGGTGATTAAATTTTAAGTGATTGTAAAGGTTGGTATATTTGGTAGATTACCGATTCACCCCCTCCCCCCTCTCAGTAATATGATCTCAAGTCTAAAAATTTGTATTAGAAATTTAGTCCTTTATTTTGGTGAAGCTTAACAGCTTGACATAAAGATCGAAGATGATAAGAAAGGAGGGTCCTAAATTCACAAGAGAGAGCTACTCAATATGGTGTGGTCAGATGAAGCTCTATCTTAAGGGATTGGGTGATTAGTATTGGGATCACATGGAGAATAGGTATATTGTCCCCCAAGGAACCCTAACTCCAGATCATTTGAAGGTTAAGCATGAACATACTAATACTATGGAAGATATTGCAAGTACTCTTTTAGATGCAGAGTATATTGATATTAAAGACTTACATACTTATTATGAATATGGGAGAAGTTGAAAACTGTCCATGGTGGAGATCCACATGTACAGAAGGAAAAGATTGATAACTTAAGAGGAAACCATGATGAGATGAGAATGCAAGACAATGAGAACATTGAGCTATACAATCAGAGAATCAAAGAAGTTGTTGCTACTATCTGAGGTGCTGGTGGTAATCTTCTTGAGGAAGATGTGGTAAGAAAAATGTTTAGATCTTTACTACCTCAGTATGCTCTTAGGGTTTCAGCTATTCAAGAGCTTAGATCTTTAGGAACTTTTATTTCTACTTTGGGTGCATTAATAGGGAAAATAATTGCATTTGAGTTAAATACTTATGATAATAGCATGCCTAAAGTTGAAGGTGCTTTCAATTGATGACTGATTCTTGCACCATCTAGAAAAGGAAAGGTAGATGTCTAACAGTTCTTCAGTATGTCATTCTAATGACAATGAATCTATCTTATCAGAAGAAAGAAATCAGGAGGATCTAGAAACCTTGATTGCTAGAAATCTTCCTACAGGGAAAGGTAAATACAGAGGTAAGTTTCCTTTGAAGTGTTTTGTAGGTAAAAAAATTGGACATATTGCCTCTAGATACCTTGATAATGATAGGAAGGAAAATCCAAGAAGATTCAAGGATAAGAACAAGAAATATTGCTACCTAGCTGAGGAAGGTGTGTCCGACAAGGAATTTGATGGAAGGGAAGAAGAAGAAATTGTGTTCAATGTAGTTAAGGAATATCCCTTAGAAGAAGGTGAAAAAGTTTTGGTTTCTAACATGAATCACTGTGGTAACTAGATTATTGATAGTGGATGCACTCATCACATGACCAATGATAAATGCAAGTTCATCAAGTTGGAGGAATGTGATGGAGGCTTGGTAATATTTGTGAATGATGATCCTTGTTTAGTGAAAGGTAAAGGATCCATTGCTTTAAATGATAGACTATTTGTGATGATATTTATTGGGTTGATGATTTAAGATACAATTTGTTAAGTGTTTCTCAATTAAATAACAAAGGTTTCATATTGGAGTTTAATGGATGTAAATGCAAAATTATTGGAAAATTAGGAGAACTAATTGCTACCAATGAACAAATTAAACGTACCTTGTTCCATCTAAATTATACTAATAAGAATTGTCTAATTTCTAAGGTTGAATATTGTTGGTTGTGGCATAAGAGGTTCTGTCATGTAAATTTTGATAACTTGATCAAAGTTAGTAAGATATTTTCCCAACCTAGTGAAACCAGACAATGTAATGTGCAAAGAATCTTAGCTTGGGAAGTTAACTAAGTCTAGTTTCCTCAGTAAAAAATATTCTTCTAAAAATATCTTAGATCTTGTTCATACTAATCTATGTGGTCCAATGAGAACTAGGAGTTACTATGGTGATAGATACTTCATGTTATTTTTTGATGATTTTTCAAGAATGATGTGGGTTATTTTTTTAAAGGACAAATCTGAAGCTTTTCACATGTTTAAGATCTATAAAGCCAAGGTGGAGAAGGAGATGAGTAAGAGTATGAAATGTCTTAGACCAGAAAGAGGAGGTGAGTTTACTTCACATGAGGTTACTACTTATTATGAAGAACATGGAATTCAAGCGTAAATGTCTGCACCTAGAACACCTCAGCAGAATGGTATTGTTGAAAAAAGAAACATATCTATCATTGATTTTGCTAGGACATTAATGATTCAGAAAGGTGTTTCTCAGACCTATTGTAGAGAAGCGGTGAGCATTTTAGTTTACACTTTTAATAGAGTTTAGCTAAAGAAAAGTACAAAAAAAACTCCCTATGAGCTATGGTATGGTATAACACCATGTGTTAATTATTTCAAAATATTTCAGAGTAGATGTTACATTAAAAGAGATGAAAATTATGGAAAGTTTTATCCAAGAAGTGAGGAGGGGATATTATTAGGATATTTTTCTAAGAGAAAAGCCTACAAGTGTCTGAACAAAAGAACAAACAAGATAGTGGAAAGTGCTAGTGTCAGAACAAATGAATTTTTTGAGAAAAATGATGAATCCAACAAGAAGGAACCTAAAGACTATCATGGGTTTGTTTATGTGAAATCAGTGGATCAGGACACCATAGAAGAACCAATGGTAAGACAGGTCAATGAACATGAACATGAACATATACAAATAGTTGAAGAAAATCCTAGAACTGGACTGGTATTGCCTAAGTATGTAAAGTTGAATCACTCACTTGATCAAATTATTGGTGACAGAAATCCAGGTGTGTTAACTAGGAGAAAGGCAAGAGAAGGTACATGTTTTTTATTTGAATTTGAGCCCAAAATAGTGAAAGAAGCATTGGAAGATGAAGATTGGGTGAAATATATGGAAGAATAATTGGAACAAATTCAGAGGAACAAAACCTAGACATTAGTACCCAGACTAGTGGACAAGAATGTGATTTGTACCAAGTGGATTTTCAGAAATAAGATGGAGTAGACTAGTGAAGTGGTAAGGAACAAGGAAATATTGGTGTGCAAAGGATCTGCACAAGAGGAATGCTTGGACTATGGTGAAACATTTTCACTTGTGGCCAGACTTGAAGGTGTGAGAATAATGCTTGTTTATGTTTCTTACAAAGGATTCAAGGTATATCAAATGGATATTAAGTCAGTTTTTCTTAATTGTATTAGAAGAAGAGGTATATATTGAACAACTTGAAGGATTTGCTAATTCTGAAGGTAAGAACAAGGTGTGTAGATTACAGAAAGATTGTATGGATTGAAACAAGCATCTAGAGCATGGTATGAGAGGTTGAACTCATATCTAATTCAAATTGGTTTTTTTAGAACAAGTGACACCAATAATATGCATTTAAAGAGTGAGAAAGATGACACATTTCTAATTACAGAGATATTTGTAGATGATATCATTTTTGGTGGCAATGAAGAGATGATAAGATCATTTGCAGATGAGATGAGGAAATAATTTGAGATGTCTATGATTACTGAGATCAAATTCTTCATTGGATTGAAAGTTCAATAGATGAAAGATGGTATCTACATAAGTCAATCCAAATATGTAAGAGAAATACTAAATAATTTTGGACTAGAGGACTCAAAACCGGTTGGTACCCCTATGGTAATGGGTTGCAAACTATCAAAGGAAGATGATTCTAAAGAAGTGGATGACACACTTTACAGGTCCATAATATGTAAGCTACAATATGTTGTACATAGTAGACTAGATATAACATAGGCAGTTGGATTAGTAACTATATTTTATTCTAATCATAAGGAATCACATATGGTTGTAGCAAAGAAAATCTTCAGATATCTTAAGGGGAATGAAGATTATGGTCTTTGGTATGGATATAAAGGTGATTTTTCTTTGAATGTGTTTACTGATGTTGATTGGGCAGGTAATGTTGATTATAAAAACAACACAAGTGAAGGTGCATTCTTTCTCGGAGATAGACTTGTATCTTGCACAAGCAAGAATCAAAATTGTATATCTCAATCAACAACTAAAGATGAGTATGTTGTTGCTGCAATTAATTGTACTCATATAGTATGAGTTAAGTAGATTCTAGGAGTACAGGAGAAGCTAATTGAACAAGTGGTTATCTATTGTTACAATACAAGTTTGATTAAAATTTCAAAGAGCCTGGTGATGGACTCTAAGACTAAGCATATGACTATCAAATATCATTTTCTTAGAGAAAAGGTACAGGAAAAGGAAGTGAGGTTGGAGTATTTTCCAACTAAGGATCAGGTTGCTAATATTTTTACTAAACCATTACCTTAGGATAATTTTGAGTATCTAAGAGGTAGGTTAGGGGTCATTACCCTATCTTCTCTTAATTAAAAGAAGATCCAGTTGCATCAGTCCCAATGTATTCATTGAATATTTCTATGTTTGGATTGATGTTGTGAGGCTACTCCTTAGGAGAAGCAATCTCTGAAGTGATCTGCTTTGGTTAGTCAGGTACTACAGAGAAAATATCAGGAGTATTTGGCACCTTGGGCATTATTGTAAAAGGGGGAGAAGATGTATGGAGATGATATAGGGATAATTTGTGAAGATGTATGTGTGTTTGACAAAGAGTGAAGATTAGTATAAGGGGGAGTAATTGTAGAAAATGTGAAAGACAGAAGTGGAAAATTTTTTCTCCTTAATGTTTCATGTTGATGATGTTGATGTAATCCATTGATGAAGAGAGTGTTGGAAGAGAGTGTTTCCATCAATCTCAAAGGGGGAGATTGTTGTCTTATCTGATGCAGATGGTAAGTGTGTTTTGGTGATGACATAGTCATTTGATTATAGGATAATCAGATATTATATTGTCATTGATGTCAACTATTGAATTTGTGTTCTTAGTATGTTTTCAAGAATATTTGTGACGAATGATGATTTTCAGTGGTTACTATCTTTAGGGGATACTTAGGTATGTCTCTGGATGTCAAATGCATGATCGTTATTGCTGAAGTAAATTTATGTGAGAGTTCTAATCGAATGATGTATAACAGTACAACTGCTAGAGAAATTAATGATAGGGGATAGATGATTTGAATGTCTTGTCAAATCTCTAATGTATCTTGTGGTATGGTCACATGATATGGTGGTTAACAGTGTTCAGATTCTATAGTTGCAATCACAACTACTTTGTGTAACTAGTGGGAAGGATACGTTATTGGTGAGCAGAGACAGTGCTATTCAATAGGTTAAGTATTTGTAATCTTGTGCTACTGATGATAGATCTTGTATCAATGATCAGTATTGATGTAGATGTGATTAATGATGAATGAGTCAGGATCTTGTGACATGTATTCATGATTGGAGGTCATGATTTGACATCACATTGTTCAATGTTATCTTGCGAAGAAGATTATAGAGGACGTTTGTGTATGGTCAAAATGTGTTTGACTCTTTGGCTCAATTTCATATGTAAATTGTTGTGAAGGATGACACAGTCTTGGAAATATGTTTTGTATATTTAATTTTGTTGTTTGGCGCATTGGATTTGAGTGGGATTCTTTGTAACTTCATTTTAGGGTTTGATTAAGGTAGTGGACTTAATAGTTCAGTATATAATGATTAAGGTTGTTTGCAATTGTTTTTATCATGTGGTGTGCAAGTGTTGTGTAAGGTTCATGTTGTGATCAAGCCAGGGAAGAGTTATGTATGCTCATAAAATATTGTGTGCTTCAATGGATCTGATCAAGCAGAGGTAGTGCTATTTTGTAGATCATTGTTTTTATTATTCCCTAATAGTTACAGTAGGTGAAATCCCCTAATAGGGTAGATCCTAACAGATCTTTATTGTAAACCCTCTAACAAGGTGACACATTAACTCTTTTTTTTAAGTCCTCTAACAAGGCTACTCTTAATAGGGTAAAGGTTCTAAAAGGCCTAAGGTAAATCCCCTAACCCGGTAGCACCTAACAGTGTTGTTGTAAACTCCTAACTCGGTTAAGCTCCTCACAGGGCGTACTTTAGAAGAGTACATCATTTTAGTGGGTACTAATCCCCACCATAGTTTTTTCCCTATTTGGGTTTCCACGAGATAAATTTTTGTGTCATATTTATGGTTGATCTTGGATGTTTATGAATTTCATTTGCTTCTATTAAGGTTAATCTTTTGAATGGTAATTAAAGTTTAAGTGATTGTAAATTTTTTTTTATTTGGTAGATTACTGATTCAGCCTCCCCCTCTTAGTAATTTGATCTCAAGTCTAACACAATATTCCTTGAACCATTGGGAATGAATCAAAAAATTTACACCTAGGTTGAAACATAAATCTACGTTGCACATAATTAGTGTCATGGCATTATAGAATCAACATGTAGGAAGATGAACAAATAAGAACATCTAAACCAACATAAACACTTGACACAATTTCTCTGGATGAACGGAGTCAAATAATGAATCTCACTTCATACGATAGAGTCTATGAAGAATATGTGAACAAAATCCTGATAATGCAAGATAGAGAATCAATAAAACATAATCCCAAGTGCCTGAACCAAGAAATCAAAGATACAGATCAATAAGTAGGAACTCATATGAAACAAAATAGGTAAGAAGGATCTCCATCGCAACTACCTCATTTTTAATACTCCCTCTTTGTAAGAGAGAGATCAATCATATGTCATAGCATGATAAGAACAAAGAGTTACAACCAAAAAGTATGAACAACAAAATCTCATCATAGATTTTCTTAAAAAACTCTAAAAATGCAGTCATCCTTAAAAACACCACACTCAGGATCTTCAGCTAAAGTCTCCCTACTAATCCAACAATCATCCCAAAAGAGGGTATTCCTCCCATTACCAATTTTCCAACATGCATCCAAATGAGAAAACTCCCTAGCCTTGATAATGTTATTCGAGAGAACATAACCACTCAGAAGATTAGGAGAATGAAGGAAATCCTTCAAGTTCTAAATATTGCGAAGGTATTTCTTATTCCAAATATTATTCCATTCCCCTCTTCTACTGAAGTTATCCATATTTTCTTCGCCAAGACAACTTTATTAAACATTTTTATATTTCTCAAACCAAGACCTCCACCTTTCTTTGGTTTACAAACAACCTTCCAAGCCACTAAAGGTAACATTTTTCTTTCCTACACACCAAACTAGAGAAAGTACTTTTGCATTTTCTCAATAATATCTGCATATTTAGAAGGAATTTTGAACAACCTCAGGGTGTATATGGGAAGATTTTGAAGAGAGGACTTGAGTAGTCGAACCTTTCCTACCTAACTTAGAGGAGTGCCTTTCCATCCTACCAACTTTATATTAAACCTATCAATCAGCAATATCCAAAAATACTCAGGAGGTTTAATACCAAGGGGAAGACCCAGATAGGTGGAAGGGAGAAACCAATAGAATTCACAATGATATAAGCAATTCTTCTTTGTCTGGCCTCAGGAGTAATAATGAAAAACAATGAACTCTTTGACCTGTTCATCATTTTCCCAAAAGATTCCTCATAAAGGTTCAACACAATCTTGATAGCTTTCACTTCTCTAATAGTGGAGCACCCCATCATAACTGTATTGTAATTCCCTACAAAGGAACCCCCAATGTGGGAAAAAAATACTCATAAAATGTTAAATTTTGAACCAGAATGTACAATAATTCAAAATATTAAAAAATATATAAAAAATAGTAAACACAAAAGACTTATCTTGGGAAAACCCTCCACTTGAGTGTGAAAAACCCAGCCCACAAAAGATGATACCTTTATTCAGTTCTCAACAATAGATACACTAATTTATTGCTTATGATCGATGACTTCAAAATAGTCAATCAATAAGCATTATTACTTTTCACAGATTGAGCACTTTGACTATATATATATAGAGACATATATATAGAGGAATATGAAATGATCACCGTTACAAGCACCATCATTGTACTATTTGACCGTTGAAGAGACATATAGAGGAATATGAAATGATCACTGTTACAAGCACCATCATTGTCCTTCTATAAATTTTTGGTAATATTATTCCTTGAACTTTTGGCAATGAATCAATGACATTTACACCCGGGTGGAAACACAAAGCCACGTCACACATAATTAGTGCCATGTCATTGCAAATTCATTGTTTACGAAGATGAACAAATAAGAACAACTAAACCAACATAAATACCTGAAATGATATGTCTGGCCGAACGGAGTCAAATAATGAATCTTACCTCATACAAAATAGTCTATGAAGAAGATGTGAAGGAACTCCTAATAATGCAAGGCAGAGAATCAGTAAACTAGCAATCGCACCTAAGTGTGCAATGGTTACGCCTTTTTTTTAATGTTGTCTTCATTTTATTGTATTTGGTGGCTATATCATTTATGTATTATATTTGGACTTTTTTCTTATGAAGTTTATTTAGTATTAAATGACTCTTATTCCGTATGATATTCCATTTAATGAGGTTTAGGAGTTGAATAATAAATATTATCTTAACAAATTTTTAATTTCCAACATATAGTACACAATTAGAAAAGGTAAATACAATAAGTTCATTTAATCTTATTCACTCCATTTATCTTACTCTATATCTCCATCTCTCTAGCTCTCTCTTTATCTCCCTCTCACACCTCTCTGTAGGCTAAAAAATTGTATCCTGGCTATCCATTGTTTTCACTGTTTTTGATGGCTACATCGGGTTTCTTGCGCATTAACTACCACAAGACCTAGATGGTAGCAGGACTCCATGTGCCCCTCCATGTTTCGTCCCATATATCATATTAATATAACTTTTTAAATTAGTTAAAACAAATAAATAAAACAAGAAAAAAATCAATATAAATTATTTCTTACATAATATTTTTATATAAAATATAACAATAACAAAGTTAAAATTTGAAATAAAAAATACTAGACAAAATTCTTGAATACATGAAAAGGAAAATATGAATCAAATTGTTTTACATAAAATATATAAGCTAATGTGTTACATTCAAGAAAAATGAATATGTGATTTGGTAGAAATTTAATTGTAAGTGTAAATCATTAAATGTACTACATACATAAAAATTATTGGAGTACAAAATAAAC
>MU225631.1:517132-530217 GCA_018584345.1 Thuja plicata | reverse complement strand
TTCAAATGTTGTCAGTGCCTCAGTTAAGTAATGATACATATTTTACTTGGTTAAAAACTACAAATGTACAAAAATGATGGAAGTAGTTAACTACAACGTCATAGAAATAATGGAAATAAATAGACTTCTGCCGGAAATGATTGAAATAATTTACCACAGGGAAAGAAGAGTAAAAAGTACCGTAGAGGTAAATAACAAATGTTGTTGTGTCTGTGTGCTCTCAGATTTCTTGTAGTAGATAATTTTATTGGACATAGTAATTTTTAATTTATAGAACAAGAGGGTGGCGGGGCTGAGAGCATTCCGGAAAATGCATTGAGAGAAAACCTAATGCATAACTGCAGAAGACTAGTGCCGCCAAGTAAACCTAAAATAATAATTGCAGGATAAGAGCAAAGGACATCAAGTATGAATAGAATGCTGTTGAGTGGAATTCAAATCAAATATCTTCATAGCGAGAGAACATTCTGATGGGACTTTAGTAGGCCCGCTGGCACTGGCACTGGCTATAACATTATTAAAATATTTATATAATATATTTTGAAATTACTAATTTACATATTATAATATAATTATTATTAAAAAAAATTAAAAATAATCTCATTAAAACTTTCATATGATATATAGATTAATATTACTTAATTTATAATATATGTTACTATATTATAATTATGAACAATTTAAAAAATAAAATATAATTATCAATATTTAATTATATTATTATAAAACTAATTATATTTATTAAAAAATTACTATTTATTTTCAATGTTAAATAATAATATTATTAAAATATTCATATAATACATTCTAAATTGACTAGGTTATCTAGCATATTATAATACTTATTTAAAAAAGTTAGAAGAAATTTTTTTAAAAATTCCATGGCCGAAATCATTTGGAGTTGTTTTATAATACTTATTTGGGGCCCAAATCTAACCCTAAATGCAAAATGTTTGAAATAAATTTAAAAACCCTAAAAAAAACCTTACTCAAAATATTACCTAGAGAATGTTTGCCAGGAGTGTTTGAACTGTCTTTGTATGCATACAAATACCCGCAAGTGTCCGGATAACAGATTTGGCTTTTGGGTCCGCATTGCAACTAAATTCGGCACATTTGTATGGATTGTCATGTTATATTATTTCAACGGCACAGATGATTTGAATTGCAGTCACTGCCTTTTTAACCAATAGCAACCGTAGATTTCTAAATAGAGGTCGGGGCTTTCCAAAATGAAAACGCCTACGACGTAAATATATTCCCAAGCGCTCGAACCAAGAAATGAAAGATACAGATCAGTAAGTAGGAATTGATATGAAATAACACACGTATGAAGGAGCTCTATCACAACTACCTCATCTTTAACATAAAAATATGTAGAATAATTATTTTTTAACAATAATGGAGTACATTAAAAATAATCAACACATTAATATATCATTTGATTTATATCATATAATTTGGAAGGATAAAGATACTATACTACTTGTCATTCTTAATTAATAATGATTATCATTACATACCTAAATATCCCTACCTTTCTTAAATGCATTGTCACCATCATGTCTAACACCTATATTTGCGCAGATGTCTATCCAACTAGGTACAAGGATTAGATATATAATCATAAATAAAATCGTCATCAATATCTTATCTAAGTGAACTATCATAGAGGAGAGAGAAATAATTTCATTTAACCCTTATGATAAATCCCAAGGGCCAAACCTAAGTCTCATGGCTCATCTCTAATGGCCTTGCCTGCATTCACACTCAGAGACTTCATAGTTTGACTCATAACAAAGGCTTAGTACATCATAGACTTCTTACTATAATTTTTATATAATGTATTAGCAGGTACACAACCCTTTCGAGGATCCAATACCCCAGACAGGTTCCCCTCATCGACTGCTACCAACTAGTAAAGAAGGGACAAAAATGAGACTAATTTTATACTACACATCATACTCTAAGGAGCTTTGTTTAGATGACCATTTGAAAATATGTACCTCCTTGGTTGCATGTATTTCTAGATTCAATCAAAACAAGGGACAATCACTGAGTTAGTATGTAATGCTAATTTTAATGTAGCAACTATACACTACAATGGTTTGTATTAATACTCATATAAGAGAATGTTACTTGAATCATATGTAGACAAATATATAATATCATAGTGATGTCAAATCATAAAATGATGACTACGTATTACCCCCTTTGATAGTTTCATGAATATAAAACATACTGATAAGGTTAGCAAAATATCAAGCTACAAAATGATAATATTCAACAAAATTTACTCATTAAACATTATGTGTTTACTAAAGGACAATAGGAATGCTAAAGGGTATTTCTCTAATACAGTGTAATTTTACAACATAGTTCAGAAGAGAAACTCATCTATAAGATTACTAATAAACATGTGATGGGTTAATTCAAACAAATCAATAATCTTTAAGATCCCTATGAGTTATAGTGTGAAGCATAAACATGATCCAAGGGTACATCCAAATACCAACTAGAATATAAATAGGAGTTGGACTAATAAATGTTATTCATTTATCACTAACGTATTAGATTGAACCATCTATAAATCACTCTTATTTGATGTGTGTAATTTTATTTAGATAAAATAACTCAATTAGTATTTGTAATTAGATTTTATAACCATTTCTAGATTAGTAAATACTGAAATTGCTAATTCATAAGAAATAATAAAGGTTACGAATCTAAGAAGTATGAAACACTTATGAACATCATGTGGTTGATTGTTAATTTATAGAATAATGAGTTTAATTCAATGAATCATAAGTTGTGATCTAGTACTAGTAATGAATGTGCCTCAAAACTACAAATTATAGGAGAAACATCAACTCCATTAAGCATATTATAACAAAGCAATCTAATAAAGATGGTAATCATTAATAATGTTTGAGTCTTATATTAGTTAATAGATGATGACAAATGTAACCTATAAACACAACATGGATGAGAGAGGTAATATGAGTACATAGACTTCTAAAAGAAACTTACATTAAGAGAGTTTACTATTGGTCAAGTTAAATTATTAATGAAAGTAAGGAAAATTTTATAACCTTTAATATAAATGAACATCAAAATAAGTCACTAATATCTATCTATAAAATGGATGTAAATAGGCTCCATTAATTTGTACTTTATCTATGATTAGGTGACTACCTAGTTATGGCTAAAAATGTCTCAACAAAAGTAATTCTATCAACACTTGCTAAAATATAAATTATTGATATCGAAGAGAATCAAAAGAAATTTACATATTTTCATATTTTTATACATTCAAAAATTTATATTATATCAAATGAAATGCAAAAGAAAACATAGAAAATACCTTACAGTAAAAATTTGGAGTAATCAGACAAATCGTCTTAGCATCCATGAACTTGAAAAAAACTCTTCAGAATGAAAACATACTCCTATTTGTTTTCTCCTTGCTGGTTAAGCCGTAGGCATTTCCATTTTGGAAAGCCCCCGCCTATTTTTTGCATCCAATGGTTGCAACTTCTAGAGATGGAAATGACTGCCATTGAAACAATCTTGGTTGTCCATCGGAATGCATGAATTTTAATGTCACTTTACACGTCAGCTGATCATTTGCTACTGGACATTACTTCAATGGACCGCAGATAGATTGATTGTAGTGTAGGCGGAAAATGGATTTGTTGACACCATTTAGAAACTTTCAAGAAAATGCAATTGGCAGGTGTAAAGCCAAATTCCACCAAATGATATAATTGATGCTTGCTCTTTTGCAAAAATATGTCAAACAGTCTATCTGATTACCTCTAGCTGCAAACATGGTAGTTTATTTGATCTTTCCTCACACACACCTTTACCAATTTTTGAAGCTATCTCCAGTGGAACACTTTGCGCATGAAAAATTATAAGAACCTGTCAAATTATGGCATTCACCTTGCAGGCATAATCATGTTCCAAATCTCCCATGGTGGCGGAGGTAGGTTGGATAATTATTTTCACCTAGAAATAAAATGGTTTTACAAAAATTATGAATTGGGTGAAACTGGAAGTAAAAACATATGGAATGATATATAGGTAAAGGTGCATCAATCAATTGATTTTGTGTATATATGCAGTGAAACTGACAACATGATTAAGTGAAAAAGTGATAACAAAATAAGCGGGTGTTCTTACATTCAAATGAAAATGTAAATGCAGAAAAATTCTTTTTTTCTAAGGTGAAAGAATTTACCAAATGTAAAATTTAATGAGATGATTATCTTATGATAGGGGTACAATCATTCTACGTGAATGATTAATGAGAAAGAATATGTATGAAGCTATTTTATAATCAGTGTAATATTAGTTCACAAAAAGGGCATTGAAGTAGAAAAGACAAAATTGCAATAAGATATTCTTCTGTCACTCTCAACAAAATAAGGGGAAAATACAGATATTAATGACAAATTGAAAATCAAAAGAATACAAAAGATAAAGATAAAAGAAGAAATCAGAATTTTGTTATTAGGATATGGAGAAGATAAAGATCATAAATTTTACTATAGATTGGATTAGATAGAAGGAGACAACTTTCATATTGACAAAAAAAAAGGTGTTTTCTAAATCAGATTTTAAAAAAGGAGGTATTTTTTTCTACTTATTTCAAAGGCCTTGCTCCCACATCTTGTGGAGTAGCTTGAGGAGGTGAATGGATTTTCTCTTAGCCCTTACACTGCAGTCACTCTGTAGCAAAAGGAAGAGCTGAGTAGGAATAGGAGCTAATGAATCTGTTGAAATTGAAGGACCTACTCCAAGCTTGTTCACTGCAGATGCAATATTTGGTACATAATCTCCATTACTAATTGTGTTATTTAAGCCATAAGGTGGTGCTTTAGTATCAAGATGGAAGCCTTATGCAAATGATGTGTTACAGAGCTCTATTCAATTTAAAACCAGTAGAGAAAAATGAAAATGGAAAAGAACTCACAAGGACACATGGACTTTAGAAACACATCTGGATTGACACATTACAGTCACAAGTATGACATACCTCCAAATGTACATTTTTTTGACATGAAAAATAAACCATTTTGGTTTAATCTTATTTGTTCTACATGTCCTCTACATGTAGGACATACACATATGCCAATGAATACGTAGCAATATTGATTTGGCCATTTTCTTGGGCTGGTTAAGTGACTTAAAATACCATTAGTCAAGAGTAAAGATGCATAGAATATTTTAAATAATTGAAAAAATTTCCTTTAAGCACCAATGGAAAGTTATCAATCTCCTTTAAAATATCAACAAAGTTTTGGATAGCTCTATTTGCTGATGGGGGGTAGTTATTATAACTACCCAAGAAACTAATAAGCAAATATATAGTTACCTGTGTGAGATGGAGGATTTGCAACAGGGTATGGACATCCTTCAAAGCATGTTAAATAGAGATTTTTGTCAGACATTATAAAAAGTCATTTCCTATTCACATGCAATAACCTAATAGATTTTCATGCAACATATAAGAGTACCAACAATGCTGGACTGTTTGGCAAAATATTTCTACGAGATGCGTGTTGGAATTAATGGGAAGTGTGTACTGAGAGGGGAGGGGTGAATCGGTACCTCTAAAAATTTTGTATCTTTTTAACCATTATCCTTTAAGTAATCAATTATTTATCCAACCATCTATTTTATACTATCTTGATGTAAGACATATCAATTCTTTTAACTTAATCAAACATGTGAACATTCACTAAATTAATTGGCACATAACACAAGATATGATAATGCAGAAAAATCATGTTAGGAAGTAAAAACTGTGGTGGGGATGGCACCCACAAATTCTTCACTATCTGTAGACTGGAAGGGGCCAGTTAAGGCTTACAATTTGATCACTTCTGATGATCTACCCTATTAGGAGTATCTATGGAGACCTGTTAAAGTCTACTCTGTTAAGAGCTTTAGCAACACTGTTTATTGTGCACTCGGTTAAGATATTACAATTGGATGGTTAAATCCACCTTCCTTGAAAGGATTTTAACACTTTGCATCACTTGTTAGAATGTAAGTAAATTAAACTTTGACTTGAGTGTATGCAATCTCCTATTGCTGATTACAGATCCATTTAAGATTACATGAATAAGTGTATCACCTAATGTGATTGAATAATACCTCTATTGCTCAGTAGCCTCTGTTCTTGATAACCGAATTCACCTTTTGTTGTTCTGGATCTTGAAACTTTTAGTATGATCCATAGATGTGCTCATAGGCTTCATTCATCCTCTCATCCCTAATAGTGAATGATTACAACATCTATTTATAAGATAGATTCACCTAATTAAGTTTCACGTAAAACAATATTAACTCTAAGATCATAGGTTTACAACTCGACCTTGATCTTTTAGTCTATGTGTTTTAAATCAGCTAGACTGATTAAAACACTTACAATAATGTTTCTTGTCCCTAAAGTAATGGTTTTAAAACAAATCAAGACTCTATAAATAGAACATGACTATTTTATTTGACGTGGAAGTCAGATCCACTTTTTGCTGGCTCCAACTGTCTTTTGGTTTTTGTAAGTCGGTTATGATATGAAATCCATTTGACTGTCTCTTGGTGTTCCTTGCTTGAACTGTCTCTCAGGTTGCACTTTGAGTGTTCTCTTAGGTTTCACTATATCCTTCTCATAAGGTTCCAATGTTGGGTTCCTCTTTATCCTTTTCACTTTGCATTTTTAGTTTACACACAAAACTATGTCGTGGGTTTTCTTTGTACTTAGCAACTTTCGGTGATCTCTGATATCTTTATATTCAGTTTTCTCTTGTCCTATCTTTAGGTGTATGTTTAACAAAGATCTTCTTTGCATACTAATGGCAAAATAATGTCATCAATCTCCCCCTTTGACATTAGTA
This sequence comes from Thuja plicata, assembly GCA_018584345.1. NCBI lineage: Eukaryota > Viridiplantae > Streptophyta > Pinopsida > Cupressales > Cupressaceae > Thuja > Thuja plicata. The sequence continues at coordinate 523,312 of MU225631.1, read as the reverse complement.
TCAAAAACTAATATGTGCAAAATACTAACAAAAATGTTTAGTATGTACACCATATATATTCCTTAGTCATTTTATGACTCCCCCTATGCATATGTTGGTATAGTATAAGTGTATGTACATGATACTTTGTTCTTTTTCACCTTGTTCTCTATATATCATATCATATCATATCATTATACTCCCTTTTTTTGTTCTTTTTTTGTACTGTATAGTTTCGCATCTATACATATCATTATCTTCCCCCTTTTTGATATTAAGGGAAAAGGTTTATACCTATCTCTTATCAAAAATATGAGAGTGCGACTAATTCATGTCCTCCATCATCTTCTCCCATATATCTTTCAGGTTGTCTAGAACCATGTGCTCAAGTGTGATCCTTGCATGCATATCGTAGATGTTGTCTTCTACAGACATCTCGGGGGTGGCTATCTGTTGTTTTTCTTAACTGATATGTTGTTGAACCAGTGTAAGACTTGGTAAAAGTTGAGCCTAGAGCTCGGTAACCTCTTCCCTAAATTGTGTTTCTGCTTCCCACAGTTCCTGTCTTAACCTTTTTATCTCAACAATTTTCTCATAATACAACTTTATGGCATTGTCATCGTTGGTTAAGCTTTTAGCACTTGTAGCTAGATCAGAATCTAACTTTATTATCTTATCACTATGCTCCTTAGTGAATTTATCAATTGTGCTTAATTTTTGTATTAAGGAAATAGCTTCAGCAATTAGTGGATCTAATTCAGTTACTAATTATGAAAGCTTTACCTTGTTTTCTGCCACTTCTTGGCTGATCTTTTCAATAAGTTTATGCTGATATTTCTACTTTTCTCTCTCCTCAATTTCCTTTTCTATATCAATGTTCTACATTGTGATTACCTCAGTGAGAGTGGCTAGTTGATCAATGATAGGTTTATTGTGATCAACATCGACATCAGGTACAATTTGATGCAAGATGTCCCTAGTTGTCTCTAGTACCATGGAGTCTCTGTGCTACTTTCTTAGCTTCTCTTGTAGTGCCTTCCTTTTTGCATATTTAACCGTACTCTTTAAGTGCTTCATAGTCCAATGTAGTTGGGTCACATTTGGGTATCTCAATGATCTCATCTAGAGTGACTTCCAACTTATTCTTTTTGGATTTCTTCTTCTTCTTCTGAGTTTCACTTGAGTGTAGGACCATAGCCATCTTCTCGGATTTTTCCGTTGTGCTAGATGAAGTGATTTGGGGTGTTTCCTCTTTTTTTTGATGTGCCTCGGTGTCATCTTGTTGGTTTTGAGTGGACGTCTCCACATTAACCTTTAAATTATCTGTAGAAACCTTTTTGGTTTCCTTAGGAGTGTCATCTTTTGTTTTTTCTCCTTAATCGGTATCCTTATGTACTTCATCTCCCTCTGTCTATGCATCCTTCTCAGTAGTGTCTCCATCTATTTGCATTAAATCTCCTTTTATAACCTTGTCAGTTTCGGTTATAGTTTGAGTGTCTCCGATGACATCTGGTCATTGATGTTGTCTTTCTTTTCTTCATCCCCTGCAACCTCGGGAATGCTTGAATCTTTGTCAGGTGATTTTTCTTTTTTATTAAAGTATATTGATGGCTTGCATCAATATTGGCATGTTTCTTGATATGTTCACCTGTGAAGTGTCAAATGTAGTGTCCTATTCGTCGGTCTTTTCCTTGGTAACAATGACATATTCATCTTCTTGTATTACTTCTGCTGGATCATTGGTAATGTCAATGATTGTGTTGTCCATAGTGGTGTCTAGCCATGTCTCATCGGCAACATCCATATCCTTGTTTCATGTGGTGTCTAGTTCCTCTTTGTCCAATTCAACATATGTGATGATAATTGATTTGGTGCTCTCAATAGCTTGACCATCCTTGGTTTCTTGATTCTCGGTTAAAGCTCTTTATGGCTCGGGACTTGTTTCTTTAGTAGTTCTATTGAGTATCTTACTCCAAATTTTGTTTTTGTCCTTCTCTAGTTCTATTAGTTTGCCATCAAGGATCTTGTAATCGCTCATATTGGGTGAGAACTCCTGTGCATTTTTCTCCATCATCTCCTTGATCCTTCCATTTTGGATTCGGGAGGCATAGGAGATACAAGGACTCTTTCCCTTATCTGTTTCTCATTCTTCAATGCATAGGTCCATCTGGAAGATATTCTATCATATAGTGCATTAGGCATTTTGTCATAGAATTGTACTGGTACATATTTAAATGTACTCATCATTTTGATGATTTCCTCTTCAATCTTGTTTTGGTCCAAGGGATCCAAAGTTAACCATCTTCTAACTTTTGACTCATTAATTGATCCTAATTTAACCATCAGTGCACATATCTGATCAATGGTTTTAGGACCTTACTCTTCTCATCGTGAACACCTTCATCCTATTCTATGTCCTCAATATCTTCCCTGGTTCTAATGAACTTTCTTCTCTTTGTTGGCCCTCTTTTATGTGTTTCCAGTTTCCTCTTGTAGGTCCTTAATTGACCTTTCTTTAATGGTGAAGGAATTGTGTCCTTTGCTGTCTGAATTCTTGTTCTTGAAGTAGCTGTGGTTCTCATATTTTTGGCTAGTGTTGGTAATAGAGTATCTGACTCTCTAGACTCAGAGTCACTTTATTTCTTGGCCTCATCGACGGGTGACTGTCCCTCAGTTTCTTCCTCTATGACCGACATCCTTTTCTTCAAGTTCTTTACCATTTTATCTTTCTTCCTGTCTACTTGCTTTACAACCAAGCCAGTTTTGATTCTTGCTTTGGCCTCTTCATAAGTGTCAAACTTTGGTTGTGTTTTGTCTAGGGGTTCATTTATCAATGCATCAATTGCATTGGATGCTTCATCAATATTTACCTCATAGTCCAATGGTTGTAACCATGCTATCCTTGGTACATCAGGATTGATGTATGTGTGGTCTGTGTCAACCATGAAACATATATCATTCTTGAATTTCTCAATTAGTTGCTTTAGGATCCTTACTCTTTTATGCATTCTCTCCTTGAATCCACTAAAGTACTCATCCATAATTGTTTCAAAGTTATCTCCCAGTGATGTTATGTATTCACTGATCTGTATGGTGACTGGTCTAGTGGTATCCCATTTTACATCTCCTACTGATGGAAAAGATTCTTGGAAGTAAAAGAAAATGCACACGATAAGTGAGCCAAACTTACATGTATTTGTCTTTGCATTTCTGATTGTTCTCAGGTTTTCTTCTAACTGGTTGAGTAGAAGTTCTGATAGATCCAATTGAGTTCCTTTCTTTACAATCTTATATGTTGTATCCATTGCTCCAGATGCTATGTTGTTCATCCTGCTAGCTTGAAAGAATTTGTATCCTAGGACACATGCTCCAAATTTTAGTTCATAATCTATGATAGTGGATACCTTAAGTCCTCTTCCATCACAATTGGCTCCTGTGTTCTTTTCAATTTCAGCCTTGGGAGGGTGTTTCAATGCCTTTACCTTATCGGTTATGGATAACCAGTGACTGCATGAATAACATCTTGGGTTATCATTTTAGGCTCATCCAGCCATAGCTCGTGGTTGTGAATTTTGCTCAATACTAACCGAATCCACTCGGTCTTGAATACCTTTGGGAATAATAAGCCATTTGTGAGTCCTTTTAATTCTATATTCTTGTTCTCATCTTTAATAGATTCATCATTATTACATAGCTTCCTGAAAGATTTTTCAACCTTCAGGTTGCCAATTTCTGCAATCTTGCAGTGAATGTATGCTCGCACATCTTCGACAAGCAAAACCCTAGCTAGTATTCACGATAATTCTCTAGCATTTTCAGGTTGTGATGCAACCTCAGGGCATATCTTGTAATGGGGTTCCTCACAGTGTAACGCCCCGCTAGGGAACCCAAGAGAAATTAACCTAGAACATGTCACTATGTGTGCTGAATTTTTTTTTTTTAAAAGTTAACATAAAGAAACATACAATCATGCGGAAGCGATTACCATTTATACACATGTCTTACACTCACATAGATTACAAGACTCAAGGGTCCCATGATGTTGAATTACTTAAAGAACAACACAACTAACAATACAACAAAAGATTCCATCTGATTAATCATAACAAATACAACTTACATAACCATAAATACAAACCTCATGGATAACCATGAAACCGCCATAACTCACATCCACTGCACATGTCGCAGGGTATGTAGTAATCACACTAAACTACTTAATATTACAATTTCCAGATTAGGTATCACATGCGATACACTAATACAAGATATACAATAATCAAATTACACAATAAATGATGAAGGAACATAAAGAGCTCATCCGCAAAGAACCATCAAGCACCTGGTACAAGGATGTCAAATCTCAATGGGTAAAGAATCACTACCACCCGTCCATGTGGAACCACAAAGGTCCACCCCACCGTGCTGAGGAGATAACAACAGATCCCAATCGGATATCCAAAACCAACAAGGTATAACCACTAAGCAAGGGATCCTGATAGCTCTCTAATCCAGTGTACTAATAATCATAAAAGGTAAGACTCACTAATCTAGAGGCAACTGACAACGTAGGAAATCTAGCATGTGTAAAGGAAGGTTTCATCATGTAGGTCTACCCTTAAGTTCAGCCCAGATAATCACAATGGATTTCGGCACCCAAGTGACAATACACGGAGCTAATGTCCTCTCATACTGACAAGGCCCACTAACTATGTCAGATACCTTGCAGGGAAACTAACATCTTCTCCAAACCATCTTAGCCTATATTAGCACTCAAGCATGGGTGAGAACACATATTATTAATTCATTTTAATCTCTCAAATATGTCTTTAATTATCACTTATTAAGAAACTCCACAATAAGCAACCCCAGTAGTCTCTTACGGACACGGAACTTATTGCAAGCCACCTCCTACTACACATCTAGGTAACCTACCCTAGGCTCAGAGATCCTAGTAGATCTACCATAGGTCATAACCCTAGTGTACCCCAAATCAGTATCCCATACAACAGGAACGGTCACACTTAGGTACACATACAAGTACATAATCGAAAGGGTCATCATGGTCAGTTTAGGGTAATAGCATAGAGAACACATGTCATAAAGTAACAGAAAAGACAAACACTCCCCCCCAGCCTCTGTATACATCCTAGGTCATCTAATGTCCTATATAACAACACACACAAGCACAAGAGAACCATAAGGATGCATAGAAAACAAAACGTCTTAAATGACTGAAAAATGAACTATAAACATGTAATCAATTACGGTTGGCTCAAATATAATTTTCATTCAAGCAATCATGTTCATAGTTCAACCTTGAGTGAATAATGTTATTTAAATTAAACCCATTTAAAGCTACCTCTAGTGTTTAAATAATCTAATCAAAATAACCATTAATTAAATCAAATTAATTTGGTCAATTCTAAAGTCCCATGTTACTTCATAACTACGCAATTAAAACAATCTTGAATATCTTATCTAAGCAATTGCATATTCAACTAAAATAATTAATAACACCTATTAATAGATTACTTGTAATTAATAATCAATGTATCAATTCAAAATTAATCAATAATACAAGAGATATTAATTTAATTAATAACTGATATATCAAAATACCATTAACAATTAATATACATTAAATTAAAACTATTAATTAAAATGTGTTAATTAACAAATATATTTTTATATATATTAAACTAATTTAATAAATTTATTTTAAAAAAAAAAGTTAAATTAAATTAAATATAACTAAACTAATTTAAAAACTGATTAAACTAAACTAAATATTAATTAACTTTAAATTAAATTAATTTAAACAAAATTTAATAAAAACTAACATCCTTACCTCATGGGGGGGCCGCACGGCTCACCCCCTGCGCAATATGCGCATGTGGTGGGGGGGCCAGCGGGGGTACCTCCCCCTGCGTCTGCAGCGCACGGTCCCTTAGAGGGGATAGGCCGCCCACCTTGGATAGGTGGCGCAGGCCTTGGGGGATGGTGGGGATGGGGTCCCACCTCCCCCTAAGTCAATTTAATTTTTTTTTTTTTAAATTCTTTCACACGAAATTAACAACTGTGTTTTTTTTTTTAAGTTATTTTTTTTTTATATTTTTTTTTAAAATTAATTTAACAATTTCAGATTACGAAAAATAATAAAGGAAATTCTTTTTTTTTTTTTCCTTTCTTTTCTTTGCA
>MU225631.1:497065-516639 GCA_018584345.1 Thuja plicata | reverse complement strand
TCTAGAAACACCCAAAAACACAAATACAACCCTAAGCCATTAAGAAGCCAAATTTAAGGAACATGCATTAAAACATCACGGAAAACCTCAGATCTACGAAATTGAATCCATACAAGGCAAATGAAACCTACCTTTAATCCAATGCAAGAAACGAAAGAATGTAGCTTGGAGGATGAAAGTAGATCTGAAACCCTCAAGCCCAATTTAGGTTGCCAATTTCTGCAATCTTGCAGTGAATGTATGCTCTCACATCTTCGACAAGCAAAACCCTAGCTGGTATTCACGATAATGCTCCAGCGTTTTCAGGTTGTGATGCAACCTCAGAGCATATCTTGTAATGGGGTTCCTCACAGGTAGAATTATTGATAAGTTTAACCTTATCCTTCTTGATGTTCTTCAGTTTAGTGGTTCTTGAAGTTGTGGCCATTATTTCAGACATTTAGGGCTTTCTGTAAATGCGTAAAAAAAAGTTCTTAGTTATCGTAGGAACTTAGTGTTTACTTTTGTAGTGGTCACTGATCTATTTAGAGTGTTTTGGGTCAAGTTAAAGTCGCTTTGTGATGTTGTTAATGTGTGCTCAAATTTTTCTTTCGTCGCTCTTCTCTGCTCGCTGGTGAATAATGAAACCCTTTCGTCTCCTTTTTATAGACGTTTTCCCTAAAACGAGTCATTAATGCTCAACCACTCCTCGGTGTGTGAAGACAAATTCATCAGGTTAAACACTAACTTCTTTCTGTGGTGACAACGTGATGCTTTGAGGCAATCGTCTAACTTATTTCTTTTACTGATGGGTTTCAGTGTATGACAAAGATAACTTTGTCCACTTGCTTGTTTACCAAAAATTCTCAGTTTATGCTAGCAACTTTTGCTTTTACATGATAACCGACAAGTTTTGGTAAGTGCAGACAGTTTCAGCTTTGAGTATATACCGATGGATTTCGGTATGTATTACCTGATGGAATAGTTTTCACAGATTTTAACAAGCAATATCATGATGCATATTTACTTATGCTAATTTGGCATTTCATCAACATATTATGGAACTGATATAAAATACCACTTAGTGTAATGCAGTTCCTTACTTACTTGGTCTACTTAGGTGGGGGTGGTGATGTCACCAGATCCATTGGATAGGGTGTCACCAATTGCATTTCTCGGTCCAACTTCATCAATGTTTGTAGCTTTCCTCCACATTTTGTTTCTCATCTTCTGGATGTCTTCTATGGTATTTCCATTGGGAAATGTGTTGGTCTCTATCATTCAATCTTTGTATTCTTTCTTGAGATGACCAAATTTATGACAGTGTAAGCATGCCATTCTGGGGTTAGTCCAGCCTCTAGACTTTCTTGTCCACTGTCTCATATATTTTTCAATAATGTGACCAAATCTTCCACATGTTGTGCAATTTTTCCATGTGTTGTAATCCCATACATACTAGTTATCGACTCTTTTTAGTTGATAGGCAGTTTCTTGACCCTTAGTCTTCCATGCTTGCTTTTTCTTCTTCCAGCATTCAAGAGTTGTGTGCCCATTCATTTTGCAGGTAGGACAATATTTGTCCATGTAGGTTTCCTTCTTTAGTTGTTTCATCTCAGACTTACATTCATATGCTTTATGTCCTTTCTTGTTAAATTTATAACAAAATCCTATGAATGAAGATGTGGATTTAGGAATACCTTTCATTTTGCTCCTACATACATTTGATGTGTGGCCTTTCTTTCCACAGTGATTGCATGTCATCTTTCTTAGTCTTTGATTTGCATAGACATTCTTTGGATCAACTTGATTGGGTGATTCTCCATTCTCGGTATAGCCTAGACTGCTATTGTTGTTTATTCTTCGTTGTCCATCAAGAAAATCATCCATTCTTTTATTGCTTTCTTCAACTTTCTTAATAATTTCATTATGCTACTGTTGAATTCTAAGTTCTTGTTTCAACTTTTCATTTTCTTCCCTTAGCTCACCGATAGCTTCTATTCTTTCAATGAGTTAAACAGTCATTCTATTTTCCTCTTGACTCATAAGAATAATCTGATTTGTAATCTCATGATGATGCTCTGTAAGTATTTGTATTTTTGACTCTTTCTCCTGTATCTTTTCAGTAATCTTCCTTCTATCATCAATAACTAGTGTTCTTTCTTGCTCAGCTTGTCTAGCATTGTTCATGACATCAATCATTATCATCATCTGTGTCTCTTGACTAATTTGCATAGATTTCACTTATCCAGCCAGATGTTGATTGATCTCATTTAAGCTTTTGATGCTTTCTTCTGATGTATCTGATGCTTTGCTAGTAGTTGATCCTGAAGACTCAAAGAAATATGGTATCTCTTCCTCATTGTAATCTATTTCATTACAATGAGATGCCATAATGTTTCTTTCATCTAACACCTATCTTATCTTGATTCTAGCCTCTTTATACTATTCATAGAAGATCTGAATAACTAGCTTCTGATTCTCAATACTCTTGTCAAGTCTGTACTTATCCATTGTATGATCTTTTCTCTTAAGCCTTTAAGATGTCCAAATAAGAGACTTAGCTTTGATACCAATTGTTGGAATTAATGGGAAGTGTGTACTGAGAGGGGATGGGTGACTCAAAACCTCTAAAACTTTGGTATCTTTTTAACCTTTATCCTTTAAGTAATCAATTGTTTATCCAACCATCTGTTCTATACTATCTTGATGTAAGACATATCAATTCTTTTAACTTAATCAAACATGTGAACATTCATAGAAACATTCATGAAATTAATTTAGACATAACACAAGATATGATAACGTAGAAAAATCCTATAAGGAAGTAAAAACTGCGGTGGGGATGACACCCACAAATTCTTCACTATCTGTAGATTGGAAGGGGTCGGTTAAGGTTTACAATTTGATCACTTTTGATGATCTACCCTGTTAGGAGTATCTATGGAGAATTTTTAAAGTCTACTATGTTAATAGCTTTAGCAACACTATTTAGTGTGCACTCGATTAAGATATTTACAATTGGATGGTTAAATCCACCTTCCTTGAAAGGATTTTTATACTTTGCTTCACTTGTTAGAATGTAAGAAAATTACACTTTGACCTAAGTGTATGCAATCTCCTATTTCTAATTATAGATCCATTTAAGATTACATGAATAAATGTATCACCTAATGTGATTGAATAATACTTTTGTTGCTCGGTAGCCTCTGTTCTTGGTTCTTGATAACCAAATTCACCTTTTGTTGTTCTGGTTATTGAAAATTTTAGTCTGATCCATAGATGTACTCATAGGCTTCATTCATCCTCTTATCCATAATAGTGAATGATTACAACATCTATTTATAAGATATATTGACCTAATTAAGTTTCACGTAAAACCATATTAACTCTAAGATCATAGGTTTACAACTTGACCTTGATCTTTTAGTCTATGTGTTTTAAATCAGTTAGACTGATTAAAACACTTACACTAATGTTTCTTTTCCCTAAAGTAATGGTTTTAAAACAAATCAAGACTCTATAAATAGAACATGACTATTTTATCTGACGTGGAAGTTAGATCCACTTTTTGCGTGCTCCAACTAACATTTAGTTTCTGTCGGTCAGTTATGCTCTGAAATCTGTTTGACTGTCTCTCAATGTTCCTTTCTTGAACTGTTTCTCAGGTTGCACTTTTAGTGTTCTCTTGGGTTGCACTATATCATGTTGATCAGGTTCCACTGTCGGGTTCCTCTTTATCCTTTTCACTTTGCATTTTCTGTTTACTCACAAAACTATGTCGTCGGTTTTCTTTGTACTTAGCAACTTTTGGTGATCTCTGATATCTGTATATTCAATTTTCTCATGTCCTGTCTTTTGGTGTATGTTTAGCAAAGATCTTCTTTGCATACTAATGGAAAATAAATGTCATCAATGTGCTCTCATTGTTGGCACAATTACAGAATATATATGCACATAATATATTTGTTGAAAAATATTAAAATTTTTTGTGCCAAATAAAATTGCTAGGCATAAAGCCACACCCTGTCCAACTTTCGCCAGCACCCTTCCAACCAATGTACTTTGGCGTGAAAGAAAATACAAGGATTGAAAATTTTTACAAAATGCCTCACAAATAAAGGTGGTTTCATGGATTACAATAATCGTAGGATATGTGCAATTTAGATTTATTGTAAAGGCTTTAGGAAATTTTGAATACAAGTATACCTGGGCAGTTGCTACAATATCTAACAAAATTTATCCCTAATTATTTGATGGTTATTCATGACTTGAACCAAAACTCATAAGCCACAAGATCCCATTTTGACTTATGAGTGTCATTTCAAATGAAACTTTTACCAATAGATGGAGAGATACCAAACAAACCAAATCTGAAATAAACAAATGGAAAGTAATTTTTTGGTTGATGTAATCGCCAATTCACTCGGAATGCTCTCACATCACATGCCCTTGTTTTTTATAATTAAAATTGATGTTCTATCAATGGAGCTTGCTTATCATTTTGAACTAATAGTTTTTTTGGGTCATGCTTTGAAGGATACGTAGTTGATTTGAAGTTATAACTTCTCCATTGAGACATTCTTTGAACACACAACATCATTTACGAAATGACCTAGCACTTGATCTTATATACTACACAAATTCTTGCAATATATAGACCAAAAATTTCCCTAATTGACCTTCCAAAGCTCTAAACTTATACACTTGATGCTTTCTCTTTTGCGAAAATCTATCAAACAATCTAGTGCTTTGTTGTGTTTACCTATTTGCATATATGCCAGAGCAGTTTTGATGATAATGATAGTAATAAAAACTAATTTCATTATGCTTTGATGAATGTTCATACCCGATTCCAAAATCAAAACACCAAAATTCCTAAAATGATAAAATGTAGAAACTCATGAAATCTGCAAATTACATGGCATGATTGTCTTTCCATATTTCATACACATATTTTTAAAAAAATAAGCTTTTATTTTCAAGTGAATGTATTGTTTTATGCCATTTGCAACTTCTGTTGGGAATTGTTGTTTTTCTCACTAGTGTCCATAGTATAAGTATCTGCATACTGCATAAATAAATATAATAGCATAAAAATTACATTATAATTATGTTAATTACGTTGAAATCCAACAAAGCGTTCTGAGGAAGAAAACTATAAACTCACCGAGCTAGCACCTCGACGAAGTATGTTGCACCCTTTACCATGATGCTGCCCTGATCGCATGCCATGATTCGAACATCCTTCACCATCTTTCCTTCCAATGCTAATATGAGCTATTGAAACAAGGTGAGGACATGCATCAAAGGATAAAGGATATAGGGATTTTGTTTGTGATTGCACCTGCCCTAGTAGACATGTATGTAAAATGTGGAAGTATACTCAATTCACATCAACTATTTGACAAAATGCCTCATAAGAGATGTAATCTTATGAAATGCCATGATTGCAGGGTATTCACAGTTCTGTCCAAACAAGGGAGGAAATAAAACACAATCCAGTAGATGCAGAGTGTTAAAACTTAGCTGGAAACATAAGAGTAGTCCAGATAACCTATCTAGAGAGGATGAGGCAAGTTCTAAATGTATATCATCTTAAGAGTATTCATAAGAGATAGAGGAATTTTGACAGATGTAATACAAATGCCACCATTACCGTATGCGAAATGTGCAAAGGAAGATAAGACACGTGGACTGTTTTAGTAATAAAATAATTTAAAATATTATGAAATAATAAAAAGTAAAATTAATTTTAATGATAATAATATGTTATTTATTTTATGATAATTTGTATTTTGTATAATGTATTACATATTTTAAATTAACTTGATATTTATTATTATCAAAGGTATAATATTATTTTTTAATATCAACTGTGTTCAAATTTGTACAAGAAACAATCTCACCCTCTACAAATTAATAGACTTTCATTTAATAGTAGATGCTAAGTATTTTTTATTACATTTTGAATGTGAAATTGAAAGTAAATTATAAATATATTTTTTTATTGCATTGTTAGTATGCTTTTAAACAATCTCACCCTCTACAAATTAATAGCTTTTCATTTAATAGTATGATATATAGATGTAGAAAGAGGGAGGGCTATAGGGATAGATATAGATTGAGTGATATATGTACCAAAATTTTTGTCCGAGAGAGAGAGAGAGAGAGAGATAGAGAGATTGATACAAAGATAAGGAGATCTAGAGAGGATGAGAGGAAGTGACAAACAAAGGGACAAATACTTAAATGACCTTTCCAAAACTTTACGATGTTCCCATTGCACACTAAGGTGCGATTACTAGTTTTGTATTCTCCCCTGTGATTGCTAGTTTTGTATTCTCCCCTAAAAAGGGCCCAAGAGATGATTGTTAGATTAGATAAATTCATGATGAAGATTAGAAACATGCCTGCATGAATAAGTGTACTCATTACATTCTTTCCTAGAAAGAAGGTTAGTATTTTATCAAATTCATATCTAGGTCCCAACGTCACATAATGTTGAAAATTTATTGAAAGGGTTCTAGAAACACCACAATATATTAAAAATAATTATCATCTCATTATAATGACTAATCTTTCTAATTATTCAAATATTATTCAGCTTAAACTCAAATTACAGAACCATTCTTAAGTAGAAGTGTTCTTGTGGAAAAAAGTCATTTTAATAAGAGGAAATTTTTGGAGAAACAACAAATTTAATGGGGCCTAGAGTCAAGTTACTAATGATAAAGTTTAAATATTCATACCTATATTGATATGATATCTATTGGTAACAGGCTGGATTTCATTTTACAAGTTATATGAACAACAACTATAATATATACAAAATGGTCCTTTCAACACTTCATATACAACTTACAAAATATAAGCAATAGTTACAAGTAGTATTCCTATTGGGTAGTTATAACACAATCGAGACTACAAAATAGTTAGGCCTTAGATAATCAGGGTAGATACTCCACTTAATCTACATATATAATCAACATGAATATAGCATACATTAAGAGAGTATATCTACTTATATATTTGCACCATAGAGGTACGTGCACATTTTTGTATAATGATTCATAAATTTTCAATGTATATATATGTATAAACATACACACATATTTATGATTAAAAGGAATAATAAAATATTTATAAGAGAAGGTAAGAATGACTAAATAGATTCTAATTTATATTATCCAAGAAAAGGTATATTTCTTTCACTATCACGAGGTCAACATAGGCTCGACTAATAATTTACTAGAAAAGATGGAGAATTCACTTACCAAATTATCTTCTCTCTGGGTAGAGTTGAAGAGCCACTACATCCTTCCCCGCTTAAGATTTGACTTACTCTTGGAATTTGCAAGGTCTAAAATAGAAACACATCACATGTTAATGTATAATTTGACTAATATCATTTATATAATCATCCCTTGGATCCATGCAATAATATGATTAGATATAACACATACACAATCAATTCAATTAAGTTTCCTTTCAATTTCTATATTTTCAATCTATTCCATCAATAGCTTAATTGGAAACTTCTCTTTGCCAATAAAAAAAAGGTTAGCCATCAGATGCAATAAAGTTCAATACCCTTAGATAGTTATGAAAACATACATTTAAGGTTTTCCACTCAACTATGAATGCAAGAAATTAACATGGTTTACTACCCAAAATAAATAGAAATAGTCCACTCACATCACACATAGTATTAATGGAAGAGTACATTATTTCCTACTAACTCATGATAAAAAATTACACCAATCCACCCAATGTCACTCAATTGTACCACCATTTCTTAAATTTACATGCAAGGTAAACAACTTGAATCACATAATTTTACCTTAAGAGTTGATCAAAACTTTCAAATATTTTTCTTTACCCATTAATACAATTTCTATTTCTTTTTAAATTTCATAATTTGTATAGTAGTCAAAATACATAAAACATGATGACATCTAACAAAACATGATGATGAAAAAATGAACATGTTAAATGTGCATCCTACACACACATGCCAGTCCATATCACTAGGATTACACATCACAAGGATCAGAAGAAATCACCTCTCTGGACAATTTCTCACTCCAGGGTATAATACGAGTCTCATTTATCTATGGAATTCATAATCCACAATCCATGCCTCACTCAGTGGCTTGATGATGTAAGGGCCTCACACACTAAGAGGCCCTCCATACAAGACTGCATGCCCTATTCCTTGTTTGTGTAAAGTGTTTAGACTCCAAGGAATCGACACCACACATAGGTGGGTAGTGGATACTAGTTACATAACAACCTCACATACCCTCATCCTCAAGGGTTCCCCGTGTCTTCTTCCTCGTATACACTCACCAAGTCTGCCTCATACATCCTTGGAGAGGAATCACATTACAACACAAGACCACCATTTGGAAATACCAAGGAGAAATTAATTTAGCCATTGAATTTAATCAATAAGAGAAGAAAAATTATATACTTCAACAATAAGGTAAGAAAAATTCAATAAATTGGAACAATAATTTAAATGTAAGATAAATTTCACAAGTTGTGGCTAAACCATCATAGAAAAAGAAAAAAATTTATAGCCTACACAAACAAGGATAAAAATCATCATAAATTATACATTACACCACTGTGTGACAATATCTAGCCACCTCACAAGGAAGGAGGGAACAACGTCTAGTTATTGCAATAGCCCATCATGTGGTGCGGCTCTGACACACTATCCACATGGCATGGGGTGTTTACCTCAACAACACCCCACATTGAGTGGTACAAAATGAGAACCTCAACACACTCAACATGACTATACACCAAGTGGAGAAGGCACACACTGGTCATATGTCGCATGGCAGTGTTCCTCACGGAGAAAGCATGCACAGGACACACCCCACATAGCGATATCTCACATAGATCATCATCGTAGCCAAAGGCATACATTGATAGGGCCCACCCATATGCCTACTATTTCTACATAAATGAGCATCCATGGGTGCCCCTCTACAAGCATGTAAGAATCTCCACATCACTTTGCATCAAGTAGGGAAAACATAACATACATATGTTGCGCCAAGTCACGTAACTATGTACATGGCATCACATCCTCAATCTCATCTCGCTACCATCAGCAACATGACATCATCACCTCATGCTGTGTCAAAAAATCAATTGGGTGTGGCATTGTACCCATTACATCATGTCGGAACATGTGCAGATATGGTATTCCTCATAGCATGGGTAAAAATCTCCCTCCACATGTTGGACCGCATAAAAAACATATATCCATCAATCATATATCTATCCATAGAATCTCACATCAAGTACTGGTATTGTTCTCAGGAACTATGGGGATTGTTCTAAGAACTTATGAACCACATATATGGGTTAATCATTAGGGGAAGTATTGGGTTACCTCCTCCCTTGGGTAATAGAAGCTAAGGTCACATTGCACTGCCATTAATCGTACATTGTCCCTTCTCACAAGAAAGTGATAATCTTACTAATATACTAACCCTTTGCATACTGAGTTATAGAGGAAAGTATTGATTACTTCACCCCTTGAGTAGTGGAAGCTAAGGTCGGTTCGCGGCACCATTATTCGTATACCACTCATTCTACCCAAGGAATTGGTAAAAATTACTACCCCTTTGAATTATAGACAGCCCACAGGTTGACACTCAGTAGGGTTATAGACAAAAAAAGCAACAACACATAAGGGTTATGGTTCTCCCATACTTATATACAAACATAACTCCCATAGATGGGTGATTAACTCACCTTCACATGGGCACACAGAGCAATTGTTGGTTTTTACACAACACCCAACATAAGCACTAGTACTAGTTTGATCACATTGAAAAGGGAATACATAATAAAATCATACATTATCCATATTTTATCATTCCCTATCTTCCATATTCTCATTTTTTGCACATAGAATAACATATTCATCACATCATTTTTTCCAAATTCACTATGACATGAGTATAAGTCAAAAGCAATATATAAACGTCAATCTCATCATTTCTCATTATATGAGATATAACATCTATAGACTAGTTAACCAAGGTTCTACCAAATAATACACAGAAACAAAAAAATATTATGCTATCTTTTATTTTTATTTTATTTTTAAAAATCATTGAATGAGCACATATTTCAAATTGGACAATAATTTATATTTTATCTCATTATAACCATCATAACCCATTAAGGACAATCAATCTTTACCCAATCAAGGACATGAAGGATACATACTACATCATCTTTTATAGTATAATGGATCAACTAGATGCTTCCCATAACATATAATACGGTTCTTCAAACAAAACATATCAAGCCATAATCACCGCATAAACATTCATTTGCACCTCCTAATTAAGGAATGTTATTAACTTCTTATTTTTATATTAGAACTCTTTTCTTTATATTTCTCAAGTCACTAGGATTATCAACATGAAGATTTCAATAGCTTATAAGTGAATTTGTCAAGGTAAGTTGCTAAATACCTATATTTGTCAGCCAAAATGCCATCACCAATTTTTAAATAAGGAGGATAGTCACGTCACTGCTAACAAATAACATTCATATTTCATCAAAAGGAAATGCGTATTTTGACCCTTACCAATTTAAGGACACACAATTTCCTAAAGAAACAAGAGAAAGGTTCTATCCAATGCATCAATTCTAACATAATTTCAATAGTTTCACCATAAAATACATTCATTTAATCAGTTAAGAAATCTCTAATTTTATCAATGCAAGTGATCCTTATGCCTCCAAATCTGAATTGAACCTTGGGGCTTGGGTCTAAATATTTATCTATTATATATATTCCCCATAAATGGTTTAAATGATACATTCTAACATCTTTTGATAATCATTAATCAAGCAGAGGGGAGAGGGAGAGAATATATTTATTTTCATTTCCAAAATATATTATAATTCATTTGTTTATGCACAATAAACCATAAATCTCTTACATTATAATTATTTCAGATCAACAATCAATACCTAGTGCAATAAGGAATACACCTTCAGTCAAATCTTAAATTATTTAACACAAAATAATAAAGAGAGATTATGTATGAAGTCAACGACACATTATAGATCAAGAAGATATCGTCTGAACTATCTATAACATAATCTAAAGACAAGAAGTTAGGTTATGCTAGGTTAAGAGACAAGGAGAGGAAATGATCCAATAATACTTATCAAGAATACATGATATACACATAAGTCCCAGAGTTCCCAGTGTAGAAACATGGGCTCTGATATGTATCATCAACAAACTATTGATGTGATCATGTCAAATTGGATGAAGAAGGCTAAGACCTCTTAGAGAACCATTAGTAGTATTTTTTTTCATATATCTACCCAAGATCTCATCCATTATAGTGAAGAGTATGGGGGTAATAGGATCCACTTGCCTAAGACAACGAGATGCCTTTAAGAAGTGGGAATGGGACCCATTAACAATAAAATCCACCAAAGAGGTATAAATGAGTTACCAAATGAGTTCAAGAACTCTCTCATAAAAACAAAAAGCACCAAGAACTTTAACCAAGAAGTCCCAATCCACTCTATCATATGCTTTCAAAATATCAAGCTTTAGAAGGAATCCTTGGCTTTTGGAAGCTTCAAGAAAATGAATATTCTCATGAACAATAATGATTGAATCAAGAATTTTTCTCCCATGGACAAAACCATTCTGCTAAGGGGAGATAAGAAAGAGGAGGATCAACAAAAATCTAGAAGTAAGCACTTTAGATATGATCTTGTAAAAAGAATTGTAGAGATTCAAAGGGTCTAAAAGATTTAAAGGTCTTAGCCCCAGAATGTTTAGGAACAAGCACAATAAAAGTATAGTTTAGCTCCTTCAATATAGATCTATTACCAATAAAATCCTTGACAACATTAATCACATCCTCAACAACAATATTCAAAAAGGTCTGAAAGAAGAACAAGGGGAACCCATCAAGACCAGAGGCTTTGTTCTCATTAAAGGAGAAAACTAACCTTCTAACCTCATTAGCAGAAGGGATGGTCACCAAAATTTAATACTAATCATTGTTCAAAATTCTCAGATTAGAATCAACCAGGATATCTTCAGCCTAATCTTTTAGCCTATTATTGGCCTTTAACAGATCAGAAAAATAGACCACCTCCGTTCAGATGTCATTTTCCTTATAAATTTTATTACCATCCTTCATGACATGAATAATTATGTTTGTTCCCTCTACTTTAAGGTAGTGATATGAAAAAATATTGTATTCTTATCCCCTAAGGACAACCATAAAGACCTAGATCTTTGATTCCAAAAGACTTCCTCTTTAGATATAGAATTGTGATATTTAGAGAGAATATCATTCTCCTTAGCCAAGTAATCTTCAATATATCCCTCCTAAATTTTGTCACGTATCTCCTTTAAGTCATCTTGAAGAATATCCTTAATAGTGAAAATATCCCAAAATGTCTCTCTATTCAATTTTCTAACATTAGTTTTAACTTCTCTTAACTTTTTTGTCACTTTGAACATAATCGTGCCATCAACATTGATGTTACACCACTGGTTTATGTATTTTTAAAGGCTAGGGTGAGAGAGCCACATCTTTTCAAATCTAAAATGAAAATTCCTTCTCCCCTTAATAGAGTTAGCAATAAAGATAATGGGGTAATGATCAAATCCTATTCTTGATAAGGCATTCAAAGAGCATAAATAGTGAAGCATCTAATCAGAAGAAACCAAAGCATGATCTAGTCTGACTTGAATAAGTTCATCCCCATTTCTCCTATTTCTCTAGGTAAATGAAGCCCCCTTCAATCAATATTATGCAAACACTGGTCATTGATAAAATCCATCAAGTCCAATTTTCTATCCAACTGAATCTGAGACGCTCCAAATTTTTCCTTCTCTTGGAGGGGAGTGTTGAAATCCCCCATAATAATCCAATGATCATTTGGGTGTCTCTGTCTAAAGACAGCTAGATTATACCAAAAATCTTCTAGCCACTTTATTGTTAGGAGCATAGATATTAGAAAGAATCCTGCCAAAATCTTCCCTAATATGCCTAGAAAAAGTAGCAACGTGATTATCATTATCACACAAAGGAGTACCGTGAATAAAATTAGAGTTCCAAAGAGTGACAAAACCCCATGAAGCATCTTTTGAGCTGCTACCTTGGACTCCGTAAAAGACTTTAAATATTTCCACCCTTTCCTTGGGAATTTTAGTTTATTGAAGCAGCTAAATACCACGTTTATGGGCCGTAGAAAAATTATGAATAACATCTTGTTTATGGGAGGTATTTATCCCCCTTATACTCTAGGACATGATTTTCATTTCTTACCAGGAGAGCTTTGAAGGAAAATCTCTAGAATGGTCTTCTGAACACTATCCACAATACTTTGAAGACATTCATGTTCCCTATGCCATTTGGAAGTTTTCCTCCCTGCACTCCTAGGGGCACCACAATCTGCTTTATCTCTATTCCTAAGAGAAACCCCACGAGTAGTAATAGACAAGTTTTTATTCTTCTTCTTTTTGACTTTGGTAAAGGAGGCATCATCATTAAACTCCATATCCTTAAGACTAGAATACTTTTTACCATTCCTTTCCGAATCACCAATACTATTGAAAGAAGAAAGAGAATCTGGAACCTCTCCATTCAAATCTAGATCCGCAAAGATAGTTCATTCA
Organism: Thuja plicata; assembly: GCA_018584345.1. NCBI lineage: Eukaryota > Viridiplantae > Streptophyta > Pinopsida > Cupressales > Cupressaceae > Thuja > Thuja plicata. The sequence continues at coordinate 502,964 of MU225631.1, read as the reverse complement.
ACTTATTGATCCAAAGAACCCATAGGAAATGTGGATTTGAAAATTTATGTATCAGAAGGGAGGGGAGAGGAAGTATCTCGAGGGGACATACTCTTTCTATCCTTTTGGATATTCTTATTAGATCCTTGCTCCTTCTCAGCACTACTCACCAAGTCTCATTTTCCCCCTCAGAGCCAACATTGTGTTCATCCAGGCTCGTGTTGTTCTACTCACTTATGCTTACATTCTTAGGCATACTACGCTTCTCTCCTTTCTCAACATTATCATCATTAATCATTTCTGAGGACCCTTAATTCTCAGCATTCCTCTTAGATATGAGAATATCATCATTAGATTGTTGATTTCCCTCAACACCCATAAGATTGCAAGACTTCTCTAAATCTATGACCCCGTCAAACTCCTCATTCCCTTTCTCATGTAGATTATTATATTCCTCTGAGTGACCATCATTCATCAGTTTAGGATTCCATACTTTTGATGACATCTTCTTAGATTTGGGGACTGAGAGGCTAGTCTTAAGAGGACACCTATTAGCCCAATGCCTAGACTTCTTGCAAAAAAAGCACACAAAGGGTAGCAAATAAAACTCAATCATGTGAACCCACTTCCCAAGTTTAGAGAGAAGGTCAATAGCAGAAGGGAGATCCATTGAATGGGCTATACCAACACAAATTCTTGCATAAACCAAATGCTTTTGAGATGTCTTCATAGCATCAATAGATAGTAGCTCACCAAAGGAGCTAGTTATTTCCCTGAACACATCCTCTTGCCAATATTCTAGTGGGAGTCCCAATAATCTTACCCAAACAAGGACTGCATCAAAGGTAGCATAAGAAGAATCCAACTTAGGGGACCTATTTCTAAGGGCTAAAGATGATTTACTTGTTAGAGTAAAAATATATTTTCTCTTATTAATTAAATCATTATTGATTTAATTATTCAATCACCTCTTTATCTCTAGTTCACTTAAGCTAAACTTTAGGCATTTAATAATTAATTCTTTATTAATTATTATCATGCAACCTAGGTTTCTCCACCTTCTAGGTTTTTGATCTCCTCTATAGGGATTGATCTCTTTGTAATTATTAATTCTTTTGTAATTCCCTCTATTCTCTCTTTGAATGAATATTTCATCTTTTAGATCATTATGAGTTGTCTCCATACTTTTCTTTTGTGACAAGTATTTTGCATACAGTGGATCTTTGTGATTGAATTCTAACATGGTATCAGAGCCTTGCTGTTGCAGCCCGTTCTTGAGTTTTTTGAAAAAAATTTGGAGCGCCAAGGGTTTCAAATTTTCAGAGGTTTTTGTATGGATCTGGGGGGTCTTAGTTTTGGAGTACTTTGGGCACAAAACGACCTCATGGTTGCACTCAAAGGCCCAAAAACCCCTATTTTCATATAAGGCACGTCCAATTTGGACACAGTTGCATTTTGAGGCAAAATTTTTTGCATGTACGACCCTTTTTATGAGCACATTTTTTGAGGTGGCAACAAATAAAAATATAAATTTTTTTTCAAATTATTTGATTTTTTTTTTGTACCTCCGCCAATTTTGGCCAAAATTTTGGCAGTCCATCCATGTTTAGAGGCATCGCCAGATTTAGTGGAGCTCTGCCAAATTTAGTCAAGATTTCTTGTGGTTCTTCATGTATTGGGGTCATCTTTGGCTTTTTGCTCATATCTTGAGAAAATGGAGGCATTTTTTGCCAAATGAGATATCCACAGAAAGCTTGTTCCAAGCTCGATCTGATTTTCTAGGTTTGGTTTTCTAATTTTTCCATCTTGCAGGGTTTTTTGACAGTCAAAGTCAGGGTTCCTTTTTCACTCTGGTTGGCATATCTTGCTCCTTCAGACTCCATTTTTCAACTTCCACATGTCGCGGTTAGAAACCTGATTTTGTTCTCTTTCTTATTGTATGGGTCTCATTGCCAGAATCTGTTCCAGAGACATTTTATTCATTTTTTTTACTTTTTTGCAATCTGGTGCATATCTTGGGTGTTTTAGGTCCTGGGATCATTTTCCTTGCATGGGATGACTCCTTTTTAGCTATTACATATGTTATTACAACTTCATGTCATTCTTGAGCATTATAGACATCGTTTTGTAGTATTTCCTTTTTTGCAAATGCACTGAGATAAAGTGTCATCCTTGCATACTTCAAATCTTGCATGTTTTGTGCCTTTTTGTAGTCACACTACAAAATAAAGTACCATGGGGAAATTTTATGTTTGCCTTTTTTGTCATCTACCATTTTAAAGTGAGTGTTACTTCCACAACATTAGCCTCCTTATGTGTGTCAAGAGATTTATCATCCATGACACCATCCTTTATATGTTTTTGTACTTTCTTCAACATGGAATTTTTCTTGGCAGTCTAGTTCAATGTACCTATCATGCCTCTCTCTGGTCAACATTATGGGGGGGGGGGGGGGGGGNNGGGTATTTCCTACTGGTTCTAATGCTTCCTTGGTTCGATGGAGTGAGCTATGTATTCAGTATATGTACTAGGTGGATGCAGTGGCTAGGTACCTATGAATTTTGGTGAGATGGATCATTTACCATATGGACACTTCTTTCCTTCCTATTTTGGAGGCATCCTTCCATCTTTTGAGCATCTCTTCAGACTTTGGTGTTTTTTTTTTCCATCTGTATCTTCAAGTTTTGATGTTTTCCTTTGTTTTTCATCCTGAATCGAGTAGTGTCATTTGAGGGCACTCATATAGATTACAATCTTCTCTACCTGATCAGATTCTATTTCAGTGGAGGTTCTAGCAGTTATTCTTTGACAGTATTTCCAGCTTCATGCTTCAGTGGTGTTCTTCATGTTCTTCTTTTGATCAACTCTTCAGACTTTTGTATTATTTCCATCTGTATCTTTGAGTTCTAAATTTTGCCTTTGTTTTCCATCATGATTTGAGTAGTGTCATTTGAGGGCACTCATGCAGATTACAGTCTTCTCTACCTAATCTTTGTTCCTATCTTCTGGGACATTCTCTAGTTTGGAGGCTTCTTCAGTCCTTCACTAGTCTTCATCTCTTTTTGGAGAGGGGTTTTTCCCACTGGGTTTTCTCCTTTTCTCCTCTTTTCCAGAGATTTTTGTACTTGGGTGCCTAATTAGGACATATTTGTAGGGATCCATTTCCTACTTCCAGTAGTTATTTCTAGGTTTTTATCTTCTCCCTAAGTTTATCTTAAGTGGGGTGTTAGAGTAAAAAGGCATTTTCACTTATTAATTAAATCATTATTGATTTAATTATTCAGTCATCTCTTTATCTCTAGTTTACTTAAGCCAAACTTTAGGCATTTAATAATTAATTCTTCATTAATTATTATCTTGCAACCTAGGTTTCTCCAACTTCTGGGTTTTTGATCTCCTTTATAAGGATTGATCTCTTTGTAATTATTAATTCTTTTGTAATTCCCTCTATTCCCTCTCTGAATGAATATTTCATCTTTCATATCATTCTGAGTTTTGTCTCCATTCTTTGCTTTTGTAAGAGGTTATTTTGCATACAATGGATCTTGGTGGTTGAATTCTTTTAATTCTAACATTACCAACCACCCAGGGGCCCCCACAAGGAACAACCAAGACATCTTCAACAGAGGAGAAGGTAAAGGGAACAAACCCCTTTTGGCATAACAAAAACCTCAACCTGGCCCTTTAACTTCCACTTTCTACTCACAACTCTAACCACTTCAATATTAGGTCGAGGGCCCATAAATTTTCCAACCATAGATAAAGTCATGATGGGAATATTATGATCAATAACCTCATCAGGGACATAAATAGAAAAATTACCAGCATTTCAGTCAAAGATATCAGCAATGGGAGGGAAAAAATTATTTTCCAGTAGGTTTGAATCCAAAACGTGATGCCCATTGTTTTCCCTTATCCCCATTTTTTTTCCCTCGTAGAAGGAAACTTATTCACGAGTGCCCAAGCCCTAGAGTCAGCCTTAGAACCAATCTCATGACATTGGATAGACTAGTGGACCCCAACTTTTGTGTCTAAAGAAGGAATATTATTTCCGTGTGATCCATCCACTGGTTCCACTTGTTACCCTAAGCCTTGACCAAGGTGGAAACTATCCTTTGAATCATCCCCCCTTCCCTTCTCTTGCAACACACTCAATGGGTCCCGAGATATGACCTAAAATATGTCCAGTTAGCGATCCATCCGCTGGAAGTCATGATATTTGCCTGAAACATGTATGAAACCCTTTCTCCACACCATATCCCTACACTATTCCTGCTCTGCTCTGCTCCATTAGGAAATTACTTTTGTAAATTTACCAATTGTTTTCTAACTTTAATTGTTTAGCATGTGTTCTACAAGTTGATATTTGTTCATGATAATGAATTGACCTATTCTAATTGATCATGATAATTAATTGGCCTATTCTAATTCATGATGATATTTAATTCATATTCTAATTGTCCATTCAATATTTGAAATTGATATTTCATTCGTTAATTTAAATAATTTAAGATAGTTATTTAAACTATAGGACTTTAGAAATTGAATTTAATTAACTGATAAAGACCAATTATTTAAAGTTTGATTAATTAAATAATATTAATTATTTAATTAATATTAGGGAAAGGATTAAATGATGAAAATATTAGGTTTTGGAAGAATAAAAGAGATTAATTAAAAAATGAAAGAATCATTTAATTAATAGAATAAAAAATAGCGATTAATTCAAACTTGCAAGACTAACCAATTTTGGGTGTCTACACCCATGTCTCATGAGAATAAATGGAACACTTAGCACTCATTGCATCTAGGTGATGCTCAGAAAGGTGAAGCACTAGGAATACATTGTCTTATCTATTGGTCATGTCCTATTAATCTTGTGTCACATGGTCATAATGTCTTATACAAAGGGGAGATACACTCGAAACCAAATAGGTCAGTCTTAAAGCGGGGTACCTCATTCTTAGATCTTGATGTCGTCATTATAAAAGAAAACACATAACACTAGATATAATATTGATGACATTAATTTTTCAATTAGTACACTTAGTGAAAACCATTGACAGAGATCACCGGAAGACTATAGAGATCACCGATGGACTACAAGCATTATTGACGGACTACAAGTATTACCGACAAACAATGAGCATACCCAACATAACACAAAGGTCATGAAAAATGCTAAGTATGGAATTGACAAGCATCACCGGTGACTACAAGCATCACCGGTGACACCATTTTGAGAAAAAAACTGACAGAATAGAAAAGGCATACCCGACGTCCAGTTCAAGAAAGGAACACCGACGACCAAGAAAATCGACTGTCAGAACTGACAATCAGTTAGAGAATCCGCAAAAAGTGGATCTAAGTTTTACACAATGGATAAAGCAATGTAATTCTATTTATAGAGTTTTAATTTGTTTTAAATCATAACTTGAGGGTCAAGCAAGCTTTATGTAAATGTTTTAAAGCATCCTAACGGATCTAAAACATATCTAACTAAAGATCAAGGTCAAGTTGTAAACCTTGGATCTAGAGTTAACTTGTGAAGCATGAATCAAGAATTGAGCCAAAAACTAGTATAAATAGATGTTCAAATCAATTGTGAAATATGAATTCATTGTTGTTGATAGCCACAAAGAAAATCTAAGGAGCAGAAGGTAGAATTCATGCAAAGTTCAGAAACAGATCACATTAGTTGTCAAGAACACACAGAGGCTACCGACGAGCAGATAAAGGTATTATTCAATCATGGAAGGATGATTACTTATATGTATGAAGCTTAATAGGATTTTTTATCAACAATTAAAGATTGCATACATCATCAGATCAAAGACTTATGTAGTTGCATTCTAACAAGTGCATCACATCTAAAATCCTTTTGTAGAAGGTGGACTTAACCGTTCTTTACAAATCTCTT